>JAAGEH010000012.1:10211017-10342180 GCA_011751065.1 Lasiurus cinereus | reverse complement strand
GAAGGAAAGAAGAAAGGAAGGGAGGGAGGGAGGGGGGAGGGAGAGGGGGAGAAATAAAATAATAAATAAATTTAAAAGAGTAGGCAACCAATTGAATTGCTCAAGATGAAACAATATTAACCTCCAGCTCCTTCCTTGGGTCAGAAAAATAAAATCACTGCATGACAAGAATGTATAAACAATTCTATTGCCCAGTTAGAGCATCAAGCAGTTCAAATTGAGAATCTCAGACTAATGTCACAGAATAGATGCAATGCCTGGAAAGTATATCATGAAAATATAATTCATGTGATTGAACACATAGAGCTTCAGAAGTTAAGGAAACATGTTAAATATTTAAACTGAGAGAGAAAAAAAATTATTCAATTCACAACTATATCTAAATTAAGAGAAATGAAGTCAAACCAGGCATCACTGGTCAGTAAGAATTATGAGATTGAAAGACTATTGGGCAATTAGAAGATGAGGTCTTTTAAATGAAGTGCCAACATGGAAAGGCTAACCAAGAAAACATTTGGCAAGAAAAGACAAAATTAATTCAATGGTGGCTGGGACTAGTGTCCTTTTGATGGATTCTTCACTTATATCTGATACCTGGGCTGGGAGGATTCACACAACTGGGCTCCAAAGGCATATGTCAGAGTCTAGCAGAAGCTACATTACCTTCTATGACTTGGCCTTAGAAGTCACTCAGTGTTACTCCTCCTGCCTTGCATTATAAGCAAATCAGTGCAGGGGAAAGGAATTAGATTCTACCTCAGATAGAAATACTGTTGAAGAATTTGTGGATATACTGGTATTTGTTTTTTAAAAAAACTCGGACATGTTTTAATACCTCTCCATTAGGTGCAGAGCAAAGTATGCATCCATTTAAAGGGTGAGCCCTAAATAGATTCTGATAAATGTCCTTGAAAGAAGAAGGGAAGATACATAGATATACATACAAGGAAGACAACATGAAGACACACATCACATGAAGACAGAGATTGGAACAATGAGTCTATAAGCTAAGGAACACTGGAAACCACTAGAAGCTGGGAAAGAGGCATGGAACCAGTTCTTCCTAGAGCCTTAAGAAAGAGCATAGCCTTGCTGACACCTTGACTTCAGACTTCTAACTTCCAGATCTAGGAGAAAATAAAGTTTGATTGGCTTAAGCCATCTCCCAATAAAAATCAGAATGTTTTTCCCATGATGCTTTGACATGGTCAGTTCCCTCCTTGTTGGTGTTGCCTTGAATATGCCTTAAGTCTACTAAATAGCACGAATTAGAGATTCCTTTAAACACTTAGATGTCCAGCAGAGATGTAGCTAGTGAGGGGTGGAGATTTGCCACCCCAAAGAATGCCTTTTGGGATATTGATTCTTATAAACTGCTTATTTTCAGGAAATGAGACTCAGGAATATTTTTTTACTATGCCTTATTTTATTTGTTTGTATTGTGGTAAAAAATATATAGCAAAAAGTTTATCATTTTAACCATCTTTAAGTGTACCAGTCCCATGGCATTAAATACATTCACATTATTGTGCAACTATCACCACCATTCATTTCCAATACTTTGTCATTTTCCCAAACTGTAACTCTATCCCTGTTGAACAGTAATTTCCCTTTACCTACTTCCTTCAGCTTCTCAGAACCATTCCCTTTCTTTAATATACAAAAAAATAGTGAGTTTAGTATTGAAAGATGAGTTTATATCCCTCATCTGAGGTGAATACACAAATAGCAACTATTCTAAGCAATACACACAGTTAAACCCATTCTAAGAAGTACAAATTGACAGTTACAAGAGAGTCACAGATGTAAATTTCAATATAAGAAATAATAACTGTTGTTTTCTTTTTTAAAAAATTTCTTTATTGATTAAGGTATTACATATGTGTCCTTATTCCCTCATTACCCCCACCCCACCCCATTCATGCCCCCATTCCCCTGTTGTCTGTGTCCATTGATTAGGCTTATATGCGTGCATACAAGTCCTTTACTTGATCTCTTCTCCTTACCTCCACCGTCCCCTACCTTCCCTGAGGTTTGATGTTCTGATTGATATTTCTGTGTCTCTGGATCTATTTTTGTTAATCAGTTTATGTTGTTCATTATATTCCACAAATGAGTGAGATCATGTGATATTTATCTTTCTCTGCCTGGCTTATTTCACTTGGCATAATGCTCTCCAGCTCCATTCATGTTGTTGCAAATGGTAAGAACTCCTTTTTCACTGTAGCATATTATTCCATTGTGTAAATATACCACAGTTTTTTAATCTACTCCTCTGCTGATGGGCACTTAAGCTGTTTCCAAATCTTAGCTGTGGTGAAATGTGCTGCTATGAACATAGGGATGCATATATCCTTTCTGATCGGTGTTTCTAGTTTCTTGGGATATATTCCTAGAAGTGGGATCACTGGGTCAAAAGGGAGTTCCATTTTTAGTTTTTTGAGGAAACTCTACACTGTTCTCCACAGTGCCTGCATTCCAACCAACAGTGCAGGAGGATTCCTATTTCTCTGCATCCTCGCCAGTACTTGTCCTTTGTTGATTTGTTGATGATAGCCATCCTGACAGGTCTGAGATGGCACTGCATTGCTGTTTTGATTTGCATCTCTCGGATAATTAGTGATTTTGAATAGGTTTTCATATGTCTCTTGGCCTTCCTTCTGTCTTCTTTCAAAAAGTATCTATTTAGGTCTGTTGCCCATTTTAAAAAATATATATTTTATTGATTTTTACAGAGAGAAAGAAAGAGGGATAGACAGCTAGAAACATTGATGAGAGAGAGATTGATCAGCTGCCTCCTGCACACTCCCCACTGGAGATGTGCCCACAACCAAGGTACATGCCCTTGACCAGAATCGAACCCAGGACCTTTCAGTCCACAGGCTGACACTCTATCAGTCCACAGGCTGAGCCAAACCGGTTTTGGCCTGTTGCCCATTTTTTGATTGGGTTGTTTATCTTCTTTTGTTACGGTGTATGAGTTCCCTGTAAATGTTGGAGATTAAATCCTTATCGTTGATATCATTGGGAACTATGTTCTACCATGCAGTGGGCTTTCTTATTGTTTTATTGATGGTTTCCTTTGCTGTGCACAAGCTTTTTATTTTGATGTAGTCCCATTTGTTTATTTTCTCTTTAGCTTCCATTGTCCTAAAAGCGGTATTAGTGAAGAAATTACTTCAGCATATGTCTGAGATTTTGCTGCCTGTGAATTCCTCTAGTATTTTTATGGTTTCCCATCATGTGTTTAAGTCCTTGATCCATTTGGAGTTTATTTTTGTATCTGGTATAAGTTGGTGGTCTAGTTTCATTTTTTTTGCAAGTATCTGTCCAATTTTCCCAACACCATTTATTGAAGAGACTGTCTTGACTCCATTGTATATTCATGCCTTCTTTGTCAAATATTGAGCATAGTGGTTTGGATTGATATCTGGATTCTCTACTCTATTCCATTGGTCTATATGTCTGTTCTTGAGCCAGTACCAGGCAGTTTTGAGAACAGTGGCTTTGTAATACAACTTGATATCTGGTATTGAGATCTCACCTACTTTGTTCTTCTTTCTCAGGATTGCTGTAGCTATTGGGGGTCTTTATTTTATTCCAGATGAATTTTTGGAAAGTTTGTTCTAGGTCTGTGAAATATTCCATTGGTATTTTAATGGGAAGTGCATTGAATTTATAGATTGCTTTGGATAGTATAGACATTGTTGATTCAAACAATCCATGAACATGGTATGTTCTTCCACCTGTTTATGTCTTCCTCTATCCTTTCTTTCAATGTCCTGTAGTTTTCTGTGTATAGGTCTTTTACCTCCTTATTAAGTTTATTCTTAGGTCTATTAATTTTTTTGTGCAATGGTAAATGGGATTGGTTTTTTAATCTCTCTTTCTGTAAGTTCATTATTGGTGTATAGAAATGCCATAGATTTCTTGGCTTTAATTTTGTGTCCTGCTACATTGCCGAATTCATTTATTAAGTCTAATAATTTTTTATAGAGTCTTTAGGATTTTCTATGTACAGCTTTACTTCTTTTCCAATTTAGATGCCTTTTATTTCTTGTCTGATCACAATGGCTAGTACTTCCAGCACTATGTTGAACATAGTGGTGAGATAGGGTATCCCTGTCTTGTTACTGTTCTTAGGGGAAATGGTTTTCATTTTTGCCCATTATGATGTTGGCTGTGGGTTTATCATGTATGGCTTTTATTATGTTGAGGTATGAGCCTTCTACTCCCACTGTGCTGAGAGTTTTTATCAAGAAAGGGTGTTGGATTTTGTCAAAAACTTTTTCTGCATCAATTGATATGACTATGTGATTTTTATCTCTCAATTTGTTTACGTGATGTATCACGTTTATTGATTTGCAGATATTGTACCATACTTGCATCCCTGAGATAAATCTTACTTGATCATGCTATATTATCTTTTTGATGTACTACTGCATCCAATTTGCTAGAATTTTGTTGAGGATTTTAGCATCAATGTTCTATTGGCCTATAATTCTCTTTCATTGTGTTATCTATCTGATTTTGGCATTGGGGTGATTCTGGCTTCATAGAAGGAGCTTGGAAGTGTTCCTTCCTCTTGAATTTCCTGGAGTAGTCTAAGGAATATAGGTTTTAGTTCTTCCTTGAATGTTTGGTCAAACTCCCCTGTGAAGCTATCTGGCCCAAGGCTTTTGTTTGCTGGAAGCTTTTAGATGACTATTTCAATTTTTTTCCATAGTTTTCAGCTTTTTGAGATTTTTAGAATCTTCCTGATTGAGTTTGAAAGGTTATATTTTTCTGGAAATGTGTCCAATTCCTCCAGGTTGTCTAGTTTGTTAGAATAGAGTTGTTCATAGTATTTTTTTTTATAACAATCCTTTGTATTTTTGTGGGGTCTGTTGTTATTTTTCCTCTTTCATTTCTGATTTTGTTTATTTGGGTTCTCTTTCTTTACTTCTTGGAGAGCCTGGCTAGAGGTTCATTAATCTTGTTTATCCTTTCAAAGAACCAGCTTGGTTTGGTTGATCTTTTGTTTTGGTCTCTAGGTCATTCATTTCTGCTGTGATCTTTATTATTTCCTTCCTTTCACTCACTGTGGGCTTTTCTTGTTGCTCTCTTTCTAATTATTTGAGTTGTAGAGTTAGATGATTTATTACATTTTTTTTCTTGTTTTTTGAGGTAGGCCTGTAGACCCATTAACTTCCCTCTTAGGACTCCTTTCATTGTGTCCCATAGCATTTGCATTGTTGTACTTTTATTGTCATTAGTTTCCAGGATGTTTTAAATTTCTTCTTTGATCTCATTGATAACCCAATCATTGTTTAATAGCATGGTATTCAGCTTCCAAGTGTTTGAATTTTTTGGAATGTTTTTATTGTAGTTTATTTCTAATATTATGCCATTGTGGTCTGAGAAAATGCTTGATATGATTTCAATCTTTTTTATTTTGGGGAGACTTTGGTTGTGACCCAATATATGGTCTATTTTTGAAATTGTCCCATGTACACTTGATAAGAATGTATATTCTTTGGCTTTGGGGTGAAATGCTCTGAAGATGTCAGTTAGGTCCCTCTGATCTAATGAGTCATTTAGAATTGCTGTTTCTTTACTGATTTTTTGTCGAGATGATTTATCCAGTGATGTCAGTGGTGTATTAGAGTCCCCTACTATGATTGTATTGTTGTCTATATCTCCCTTGATATCTTCCAGGAGATTTTTTATACATTTGAGTGTTTCTGCATTGAGTACATATATGTTTATCAGGGTTATATCCTCTTGTTATATAAATCCCTGTATTATTATGAAGTAGCCTTCTTTATCTTTTCTTATGGTCTTTACTTTGAGACCTATTTTGTCAGATGTTAGTACTGCTACCCCAGCTTTCTTTTTTTTCATTTCCTTTTGCCTGAAAGATGTTTATCCATCCTTTCACTTTCAGTCTGTATGAGTCCCTTTTTCTGAGGTGAGTCTCTTGTGGACAGCATATACATGGATCCTGTTTTTTTATCCATTCAGCCACTCAATGTCTTTTGATTGGAGCATTTAGTCCATTTATGTTTAAAGTTATCATTGAAAGGTACTTGTTTATAGCCATATTTATTTTTTGTGTCTGTGTTCCTTCTTACCTTTTTCTTTCTTTTTTTAGCATTTCTTACATTGCTGACTTGGTAGTGATAAACTCCCTTAGCACTTTTTTTTTTTTGTCTGTGAAGCTCCTTATTTCCTCTTTAATTTTGGATGATAGCCTTGCTGAATAGAGTATTCATGGATTCTGCCCCTTGGTTGGCCTCACTTTGTAAATTTCCTTCCACTCTTTTCTGGCCTGGTGTGTTTCTGTTGAGAAATCATTTGATAGTCTAATGGGACCTCCCTTGTATATAATTTTCTGTCTCTCTCTTGCAGGCTTTTAGATTCTCTTTGGTCTGAAGGTTTGCCATCACAATTAGGATGTTTCTTGGTATGGGTCTTTTCGGGTTCATCCTGTTTGGGACACTCTGTGCTTCTGTGACTTTTTTCTTTTCCACATCAGGGAGATTTTCTGATATTTCTTCAAATAGGTCTTCTAACCCTTGTTCCTCTTCTTGTTGTTCTGGCAATCCTATTATTCATGTTTCTTTGTTTCATGTTCTCTCAATGCTCTCTTAGAATCTCCTCCTGTCTTTTAATTTTTTACCCCAATTACAATTCAGTTTGGCTGTATTTTGCTTCCCTGTCTTCTACTTCACTAATTTGGTCCTCCACTTCTCCTAGTCTACTGTTAAAACTTTCCATGTTGTTTTTTATTGTAGGTATATGACTCTTCATTTCTTCTTGATTCTTACATAAGTTGTTGATTTTTCCATCCATTTCTTCTTTTTTTTTCCAATTTTTTAAATTCTGTAACATATATAGATATCACCCAATTTCCCCCCCTCCCAGGCATACCCCAACACTCCAGTGTCTGTGTTCATTGGTTATGCTTATATGCATGCATACAAGTCCTTTGGTTGATCTCTTATCTACCCCAACTTTCCTTAAACTTCCTGCTGTAATTTGACAGTCTTTTTGACGCTTTATTGCTTCTATATCTATCCTTTTGTTCATCAGATGAATCGTCATTATTCACAAATGAGTGGAGATCATGTGGTGCCTCTCCTTCATTGACTGGCTTATTTCACTAAACATAAGGCTCTCCAGTTCCATCCAGGTTGCTGCAAATGGTAAGAATTCCTTCTTTTAATGGCAGCATAGAATTCCATTGTATAGATGTACCATAGTTTTCTGACTCACTCATCTGCTGATGGACACCTAGGCTGTTTCCAAATTGTAGCTATTGTAAATTATGCTGCTATGAACATAGGGGTGCATAAATCCTTTCTGATTGGTGTTTTTAATTTCTTGGGATATATTCCTAAGATTGGGATTGCTGGGTCAAATGGGAGTTCCATTTTTAGTTTTTTGAGGAAACTCCATACTGTTCTCCATAGTGGCTGCACCAGTCCGCATTCCCACCTAGAGTGCACAAGGGTTCCTTTTTTTTGCATCCTCACCAACACTTGTCATTTGTTGATTTGTTGATGATTGCCATTCTGAGAGGTGTAAGATGGTATCACATTGTCATTTTGATTTGCATCTCTTGGATAATTAGTGACTTTGAACATGTTTTCATGTGTCTCTTGGCCTTTCTTCTGTCGTCTTTCGAAAAGGTTCTATTTAGGTCCGTTGCCCATTTTTTTTATTGGATCTTTTATCTTCCTTTTATTAAGTTGTATAAGTTGGCTGTAGATGTTGGAGATTAAACCTTTATCAGTGATAACATTTGCAAATATGTTCTTCCATACACTGGTCTTTCTTGTTCTTTTGTTGATGGTTTCTTTTGCTGTACAAAAGCTTTTTATTTTGATGTAGTCCCATTTGTTTATTTTCTCTTCAGCTTCCATTGCCTTTGGAGCAGTGTCAGTGAAGAAGTTCTTTTGGCATATGTCTAAGATTGTGCTGCCTGTGGATTCCTCTAGTATTTTTAGGTTTTCCCATCTAATGTTTAAGTCCTGTATTCATTTTTAGTTTATTTTTTTATTTAGTGTAAGTTGGTGGTCCAGTTTCATTTTTTTGCATGTATCTGTCCAATATTCCCAACACCATTTATTGAAGAAGCTATCTTGGCTCCATTGTATGTTCATGCCTCCTTTGTCAAATATTAATTGTGCATAGTAGTTTGGGTGGATATCGGGATTCTGTATTCTATTCCATTGGTCTATATGTCTGTTCTTATGCCAGTACCAGGCTGTATTGAGAACAGTTGCTTTGTAATATAGCTTGAAATCTGGTATTGAAATCCCACCTACTTTATTCTTCTTTCTCAGGATTTCTGTGGCTATTTGGGATCTTTTTTTGTTCCAGTTGAATCTTTGGAGAGTTCGTTCTAGGTCTGTGAAATACGTTGTGGGTATTTTAATGGGTAGTGCATTGGATCTATAGATTGCTTTGGGTACTATGGACATTTTAATGATGTTGATTCTCTCAATCCATGAGCATGGTATGCTATTCCATCTGTTTACATTTTCCTCTATCTCTTTTTTCACTGTCCTGTAGTTTTCTACATATAGGTCTTTTCCCTCCTTAGTTAGGTTTATTCCTAGGTATCTTGATTTATTTGGTGTGATGGTAAATGGGATTGTAAGTGCACTGTTAGTGTATAGAAATGCCATAGATTTCTTGGCATTAATTTTGTATCCTGCTACATTGCCAAATTCATTTATTAAGTCATTTAGTTTGTGGATGGAGTCCTTTGGGTTTTTTATGTACAGTATTCATATCATCTGCAAATAAGGACAGCTTTACTTCTTCTTCTCCAATTTGGATGCCTTTTATTTCTTCTTCTTATCTAATTGCAATGGCTAATACTTCCAGTACTATGTCGAACAGGAGTGGTTAGAGTGGGCATCCCTGTCTTGTTCCTGTTCTTAGGAGGAATGGTTTTAGTGTTTGCCCATTGAGTATGATGTTAACTGTGGGATTATCATATGTGGCTTTTATGATGTTGAGGTATGATCCTTCTATTCCCACTTTGCTGAGAGTTTTTATCAAAAAAGGGTGTTGGATTTTGTCAAATGCTTTTTTTGCATCAATTGATATGACTATGTGATTTTTTATCTCTCAATTAGTTTATGTGATGTATCACCTTTATTGATTTGTGGATATTGTACCATCCTTACATTCCTGAGATGAATCCTACTTGGTCATGGTGTATGATCTTTCTGATGTACTGTTGGATCCTATTTGCTAGAATTTTGTTGAGGATCTTGGCATCTATGTTCATGAGAGATATCGGCCTATAATTTTCCTTCATTTTGTTGTCTTTATTTGGTTTTGGTATTAGGGTGATCCTGGCTTCATAGAAGGTGTTTGGAAGTGTTCCTTCTTGAATATTTTTGAATAGTCTGAGGAGATAGGTTTTAATTTTTCCTTGAATGTTTGGTAAAACTCTCCTCTGTAGCCATCTTGTCCCAGGCTTTTGTTTGCTGGAAGCTTTTTGATGACTGCTTCAATTTCTTCCATAGTTACTGGCTTATTGAGATGTTTATATTATTCTTGATTGAGTTTTGGAAGGTTATATTTTTCTGGGAATATGTCCATTTCTTGCAGGTTATCCAATTTGTTGGAACAGAGTTGTTCATAGTATTTTTTTTAATCTTTTGTATTTCAGCGGGGTCTGTTGTTATTTCTCCTCTCTCATTTCTAATTTTGTTTATTTGGGTCTTCTCTCTTTGCTTCTTGGTGAGCCTGGCTAGAGGTCCATCAATCTTGTTTATCCTTTCAAAGAACCAGCTCATGGTTTTGTTGATCTTTTGAATTGTTTCTTTGGTCTCCATGTTGTTTATCTCCACTCTGATCTTTACTATTTCCTTCCTTCTGCTTTCATTGGGCTTTTCTCATTGCTCTCTTTCTAGTTCTTTGACTTGTAGGGTTAGGAAATTTCCTGTTTTTTGCAGTACGCTTATAGGGCTCTGAACTTTCCTGTCAAGACTGCTTTCACTGTGTCCCATAAATTTTGTATTGTTGTGTTGTCATTGTCATTTGTTGCCATGATGGTTTTTTATTTCTTCCTTGATCTCTCTGGTTACCCAGTCATTGTTTAATAGCCTGCTCATTAGTCTCCATGTGTTTGATTTCTTTCTATTGTTTTTATTATAGTTGATTTCCAGTTTCATGCCACTGTGGTCTAGGAAAATGCTTGATATGATTTCTATCTTCTTGAATTGGAAGAGACTTTTCTTATAACCCAACATATGATCTATCTTTGGAAATGTCCCATGTGCACTGGAGAAGAATGTATATTCTGTGACTTTGGGTTGAAATGTTCTGAAGATGTCAATTAATTCCATCTGGTCTAGTGAGTCATTTACGGTTGATGTTTCTTTGCTGATTTTTTGTTTTGAGGATTTGTCCAGTGGTGACAGTGGGGTATTAAAGTCTCCTACTATGATTGTATTGCTGTCAATCTCTCCCATAATATCCTCCAGGAGTTTTTTTACGTATTTAGGTGCTCCTATATTGGGTGCGTAGATGTTTACCAGAGTTATTTCTTCTTGTTGGATTGTTCCCTTTAGTATTATGAAGTGGCCTTCTTTATCTCTTGTTATGTCCTTCTCTTTGAGATGTAATTTGTCAGATATAAGTATTGCCACCCCAGCTTTTTTTTTCATTTTCATTTGCCTGAAATAGCATCTTCCATCCCTTCACCCTCAATCTGTGTGCATCTCTTTTCCTGAGGTGGGTTTCTTATAGACAGCAGATATATGGATCATGTTTTTATATCCAATCGGTTACCCTATGTCTTCTCATTGGAGCATTTAATCCGTTTACATTTAAAGTTATTATTGATAGGTACTTATATGTCGCCATTTTTAGTATTTACCCCTGAGTTCCTTCTTCGCTTCCAATTTCTTTTTATTACAGCAGACCCTTTAACATTTCTTGTATTGCTGGTTTGGTGGTAATATATTCCCTTAGTCCTTTTTTGTCTGTGAAGCTTCTGATTTCACCTTCAATTTTGATTGAAAGCCTTGCAGGGTACAGTATTCTTGCATTCAGACCCTTCCTTTGCATGACTTTGTATATTTCATTCCATTCCCTTCTGGCCTGATGAGTTTCTGTTGAGAAATCAGTTGCTAGTCTTATGGGGGTTCCTTTGTAGGTAACTTTCTGTTTCTCTCTGGCCGCTTTTAAGATTCTTACTTTTTCTGTGGTGCATGCCAATTTAATTATAATGTGCCTTGGTGTCAGATTTTTGGGATTCATTTTACTTGGGAGTCTATGAGCTTCTTGGATTTGTGCGAGTTTTTTCTTTTCTATATTAGGAAAGTTTTCTGTCATTATTTCTTCAAATGGGCTTTCTGTTCCTTACTCAGTTTCCACACTCTCTGGAACCCTAATTATGCAGATGTTGTTTTGTTTCATGTTATCCCAAAGTTCCCTTAGGCTCTCCTCTTGCTTTTTAATTTTTTTTTCTAGAAGCTGCTGTACTTGGGTATTTTTTCCTATCATGTCTTCTAGCTCACTGATGCAGTCCTCTGCTTCTTCTAGTCTACTTTTGATGCTTTCTATTGAGTTCTTTATAGCAGTGATGTCATTTTTCATTTCTTCTTGCATTTCTTCTTGCTTCCTCTTCATTTCTTCTTGACTCTTCTTCATTTCCTCTTGGTTCTCACTCGCATTTTCAATTTTGTTTTCCATTCTTCTCATCCACCTTATGATCATTTCTCTGAACTCTTTCTCTGGCAGGCTTATTTCTGCTTCTATTTCTATTACTTCCTTTTCTGGTGATACCAGCCATTCTGTCATATGCAGGCTGTTACTTCATCTGCCCATGGTCTTTCTTCTCTGGGTGTCTGGTTATGTAGTTCTCTCTCCTACATTGATTCAAAGGCACAAACTACAACATGACCAGGTACAACACACCAGGCACTGAACAGGAATGTGTTCACAATGTTAATAACCACAAATAAGGTGACCATCAATGAAAGACAAATTAGGGGTAAGTAGAGAAAGAAGAAGAGCAAAATGAGGAAAAGAGATAAGAAAGAAATGCCAAAATCAAATTGGGAGAAGGGAGGAAAAATAAATAAATAAATAAATAAATAAATAAATAAAATAAAAAGGAGAAGAAGAAGAAGAAGAAAGAAAGAAACAGAAGAAAAGTCAGAGAGAAAAGAAAGATGATAAGAGAAAAAAGGGGGACAAAATATAGATTTGAGGAGAAAACTCCAATAGAACAGCCACCAATCCCAACAAATGCTGGCAACAAGCACCTGGAGATTAGTACAAACTACAAATAAGAACTAATATCAAGGGAGGCGAGGAAAAAGAGAGGTAAAAAACAAACCAAAACAAAGTAAAGAAAAAGCAAAATAAAACCAGCAGAATAAGGTAAAACAATCTCACAAAAAAGTACAAAAAATCTGTATAATCACCTTTCAGGCAAACAGCAAAAAAAGGACATAGAGAAAAACAACTTTTTGGATAGTGAAGACAAGAAGAGAGAGGTTTGTATTGACTTGGAGTAGGGATTTGAAATTAGATATGTAAGTGGGTGAAATTTTAACCAGGTAAAGAGAAAGAATATGGAGAATATAAAGTTGGAAAAGGGAAAGAGAAACAAGACAACAAAATGGGGAAAATTAGGAGGAGAGTGTTGGCATAAAGGTAGAGATGAGATAGAGTAAAGTTATGCTAAAGGAAAGATGAAAATAGAATATAGAACTCTAATCCCAAAGTGAAATAAAGAGAAAACAAAATGACGCTTGTTTTTATTTTCCAAAAAGTTAGAATAGTAGTAGTAATAATACTAGTTGAAAACAAAAATGTAATAATTAAAAAGGTAAAATCAATTGAAGGGAAAAGAAAAAAATAGTTTTTAATTAAAATATGCAAAAATAAAAAAAATTAAAATTAAAATTAAAAAAAAAGAAAAAGATAAAAAATAGAATTGGCAGTAGTTGAGGTCATTCACTTCCACTGTTGTTTTCCTTGGCACTCCTGTTTCCCATTCGGGAGGGTATTGCAGTTCTCTGTGTTCCACTGCTGAGTTGTGTTTTAATCTCTTTATTCTTTTGTGATTATGCAAGAGTCAATTTGTGCATCATCCACTGGGTGGCAGTGTTTCAACTGACCTCTGAGACTAAGCACAGGACCTCTCTAGGCTGTGCTTACATCCTGCTACTCTGTGGTTCTCAATACCAGTTTGTGGGGATTCAAGCAGCTGGGACACTGTAATAACTCCCAGGCTATCCTTATGCCTCAGATCAAAATAAGTTGTTTTCTAGAGCTCCACTCTGTGCACAGCTCCAAGAGTCCCCTTCCACACTTAGGGATCATGCTTTGCCCCACATCCGCAGACCTCTCCAGAACCAGCTTTCCCGCAGCCCGGTTCCCACAGTGTGCGCGTCTCTGTTCTGTGGGACAGGAGACCTCACCTTATCCCAGGCAAAATCTGACCTTTCCGTGTGCTGTGTGGAGCTCCTCTGCGGCTGTGTGTCTGCGCTGACTGGAGAGTGGTGTTCTGGGTCCCCCAGCTGTTCGGTGGGTGCTGCCACTTTCAGACCGCCGCAGATATCCACCTCCCTCTGCAAGATGGTGCAGCCTCTGCGTTCGCGCTGGTGGCTCTGGCAGACAAAAACCCCATGGCAGTGGGGCTGCCTGGTTAGGGGAGCCCATCCAGCAGTCGCCAGCCTTCTCCTGGAGGATAACTGACTCTTAACTTGCCAACAAACACTCCGAGTCCAACTATCAGCTGCTCTCTCTCCGCCTGCCTAGTGACAAGGCTCCAGACGCATCCGTCTACTCTGCCACCATTTTTTCTGCCCATCCATTTCTTCTTGATTCTTACATAAAGTTTTGATTTTTAATTCCATCCAGTTTATGAACTCTATGACCCTTATTCTGAATTATTGCATGCTTCTGTTTCACTTAGCTGCTTTTCTGGCAATTCCTCCTTTTCTTTCCTTTGGGAGTATCTTTGTTTACCCATTTTTGGTCTTACCGACTAATCTAGATGTTGAGCCATGCAGGGACTGCTACTTGGCTGGCAGTGACTTCTTGGGTTGTGGTTGTTCCTCGGGTGGTCATGATAGCAGTTGCTTCTCAGTTGACAGCAGTTCCTTTGGTGGGTGCTGTTTGCAGGAGTGGTGTCTTCTCTGGCTGACGAGGAGGCTGCTCTTATAGCTGCTGTTCCTTGGATGGGGGTGGGATAATTATGAGGTCACTGCTCCTCAGATGGGGACAGGCTGCTCATGTGGCTGCTGCTCCTCAGATAGGGGTGGACTGCTTGCATGGCTGCTGCTTTTCAGTTGGGGGCTCACTGTGTACTACTGCTGTTCCTCAAATAGGACAGGGTGCCCATGATGCTGCCACTCCTTGGACAGGGGCAGGTTGCTTGCAAGACTGCTGCTCTTCATATGGGTGCAGGTTGCTCATGCAGCTGCTTCTCCTTGGACAGGGGGCAGTGTGCTCATGTGGGAGTGAGCTGCTTATGCTGTTGATGCTGCTCAGACAGGGACAGGCCACTCACCCAGCTCCTTCTCATTGGACAGGTGCAAACTGGATGTGTGTGCTGCTCCTCAGACCAATGCAGACTGCATAGGGCTGCTGCTCCTTGGACATGGGCAGTCTGCCTATGTGGCTGCTGCTCCTCAGAGTTGGGAGAGGCTACTCTGTGGCTGCTGCTCCTTGGAAGGTGGTGGGCTTCTCACACAGGTGCTGCTCCTCAGATGGGGCAGGCAGCTCACAGAGATGCTGCTCTGTGGATGGGGGCAGGCCATTCATGCAGCTACTGCTCCTCAGAAAGGGGTGGTCTACTCACACAGCTGCTGCTCTTTGGAAGGGGGCTGGCTGCTCATGCAGCTGCTCATTCAGCTGCTACTCTTTGAATGGGAGCAGGTTGTTGCATAGCTGCTGCTCTTTGAACAGGTGCAGGATGCAGGCTGCACGCAGTTGCTACTTAGTCATGGGAGGGCTGCTCAAGCAGCTGCTACTCCTGGGATGGAGCGATCTGCTTGTGTGGTTGCTGCTCCTCAGATGGGGGGAACTGGCTGATCACACAGCTGCTGCTCCTTGGACAGGGGCAGGCCATGTGAAGCTGCTGCTTTTAGGCCTGGGGCAGGTTGCTCACATGGCTGCTGCTTCTTTGACAGGAGCAGGGTGCTCATGTCTGCTGTTCATGTAGTTCAATGCCCTGGGATAGAACGTTGGGCTGGTCAGAGAGGCAGTGCTTCAGAACTCACAGGAGCCTGGACCCAAGGTGGCTGGAGCCTCATTGACCATAGAATCACAGTCTAGGTAGCAGGTCCCTGGTAGGGGTGGCTGTAGAGTCCCAGGTGTTATCTAAGGGCACTCTGGGTAAAGTTGAGGCTAGGAACCCAGTTACAGCAGCTCTCCCTTTCAAAAAGGCTAGGCCGCTGAGGACAGCTGGCCTCCTGATACTGTTTGCAATGGTAGTAGAAGCTGCCTAGTTAGGCGAGCCTGATTAGCCTGCTCCTGAAGGTCCTGTGAGATCTAACTATGCCTCATTCACACACACACACACACACACACACACACACACACACACCACACACACCAACTGACAACACACTCTTCTTTTACTCCCTCCTTCACTCATGGTGTTTCCCTCACTGACGCATTCTTCCTGCCTCTGCAGTTGGGTCTGGAGTGTTATTGACCTGTTCATAGATGGAATTTCCTCTCCAGGTGTCTGGTTATGTGGCTTGCTCTCAAGCCCTTTGGCCATATAGGATAAAATTCACCTCAACAAGACACAGCACAGAGGAAACTAAGCACAAATGTATTCATGATACCAATAACACTAATATAAGTGACCATATGAGAAAAGATAGTGAGGGGAGAGAAAAGAGAGCACAAATACAGTGGTACCTCGAGATACGAGTGCCCTAACATACGAGATTTTTGAGATACGAGCCGTTGAGCGAGCGATTTTTGCTTTGAAATACGAGCAACATTTGAGATAGGAGTAATCACGCAGATCGGCTGGGTACACACAACCCACCCGTTTACCCTGACTCAAGCATCTCAGAGTTTCCCACGCCTCACGGTTACAAAACGAATTAAACTCGTATCTTGAGGTACCACTGTATGCTATTGAAGAGAGAAAAAAAGTTAAAAGATAAAAGATAAAGAAAGAAAAAGGAGAAAAAATATATATATATACATACATACACATACACACTAGAGGCCCTGTGCAAGAAATTCATGCATGGGGGTGGGGGGTGGGGTGGGGTTGTCCTTCAGTCCAGCCTGCTTTCTCTCAAATCTGGGACTGCTGGCTCCCAACTGCTCACCTGCCTGCCTTCCTGATGGCCCCTAACTGCTTCTGCCTGAAAGCCTGATCACCCCTGCCAGCCTGTTTGCCCCTAACTGCCCTACCCTGTGCCTGGTATCCCCCCCCAACTGCCCTTCCCTCAGGCCCGGTCACCCCAACTTCCCTCCTCTACCAGCCTGGTCACCCCTAACTGCCTTCCCTGTAGGCTTGATCACCCCCAGCTACCCTTGCAAGCCTGGTCCCTGCCAACTGCTCTCCCCTGCTGGCCTTCTTGTGGTGGTCATCTTGTGTCCACATGAGGGCAGGATCTTTTGACCACCTGGGGGTAGTCATCTTGTGTGTTGTAGTGATGCTCAATCTGCATATTACTTTTTTATTAGATAGGATAGAGGCCTGGTGCATGGGAGGGGGCTAGCTGGTTTGCTCTGAAGGCTGTCCTGGATCAGGGTGGGTTTTTCCTTCAGTTGTGGGGTGGCCTAGGTGAGGGGCCTGTGGTGGTTTGCAGGCTGGCCACAACCCTCAGTGACACAAGCAGAGGCCCTGGTATATGGGATTTACTTATCTTCTACAATTGAAACTTTGTATCCTGGAGCAGAGCCAAGCCTTCTGCTCCAACAGCCATTGAAATTTTGTTGCTTTAAGCAAAGGCCTGCTGGCCAGGGTTTGCAGAAAGCTTGGCTTCCTTCATCACCAAGGGCAACCCAAGCCTCCCGCTTGCTCTCTCTGCAACCATAGTCATCTTGGTTGGGTTAATTTGCATAGTCACTGTGATTAGCTAGTGGGCGTGGCTGGTGGGTGTGGCTTATTGTTGTAGTGGAGGTACAGTCAATTTGCATATTGCTCTTTTATATACTACAGAACCAATAGAGAAACCAAAAATAAAAATACAAACACCACCCACCCAGCAAAGAGGGTTGGGGCAGAATCTGTAGAAGCTGAGCTTATATACTGAAAATAAGATTAAGAATTGGCTGAGGAAAGAAACCAAGATGGTGGCATAGATGAACACCTAAACTGCTGCCTCACACAACAATTTCAAAACTACAGTTAAAGGACAGAACAGACATCATCCCCACAGGAAAGCTGGCTGAGTGGAAATTCTACAATTAGAAGGAAAGAGAGGGGCTCATGGAGACTCAGAGAAGCTTCAAAAAACTGAGGTACAGAGACACACATGTGAAGAGAATGGGTGGTGAGTGCCTGGCTGACTTCCTCTAGCAGGAGGGAGATGGAAACTCCTGACTGCACTGAACCCCAGTTCTGACTGCACTGAACCCCAGTTTCAGGTGAGACCCTGGGGACCCAACCTCATATGGGTCCCCAGAGTGCACAGAAACTCAGGGAAGCCATGAAAGGAAGAGGCCTGGAGGCATGTGCACGCATGCATGCAAGGAGGGCTACAGCTAATACTGAGAGATACTGAGACCCAGGAGCCTCATAGGGCAGGGTTGATGGGAAGCCAAGGCTCTTTGCTCTGCTGTGAGACTCTACCCCATCCAAGCTGAGCACAGAGGCTTTTGCAATTTTGCAAGTCTTGTCTCATAAGGCTGACTCCAGCACAGAAGTTCTCCTTGTGTAGACACAGCTGATCCTCACAGTTAATTGGCCTGGAGATAAATTCCCCCCAATAATACCAATAACAATCAAGACTTAACTACAATAAGGCTGTACACACAGTCCATAAAGGGGTATATCAAGAGTGTCCACCTCAGATAACTGGGGAGGTGGAGCTACTGGGCCATATAGGACAATTAGCACACAAAGCTACTGTACCAACTCAAGGAAGCAGCAAAAATGCGGAAACAAAGTAACAGATCACAAATTAAAGAAATGGAGGAAAACTAACTACTGGATATAGAGTTCAAAACCATGGTTATAAGGTTTTTTAAGAATTTCCTAGAAAAGATGGATAAATTTAGCAAGATCCCCATGGATATGAAAAAGGACCAACTAGAAATTAAACATACTGACTGAAATAAAAAATTTTATACAGAGACCTAACAGCAGACTAGGGGAAGGCAAGAATCAAGTCAAATATTTGAAATACAAAGAAGCAGAAAACACTCAACTGGAAAAGCAAGAAGAAAAAAGAATCCAAAAATGTGAAAATAGTGTAAAGAGCCTCTGGGACAACTTCAAGTGTACCAATCTCAGAATTATGGGGGTGCCAGAAGAAGAGAGAGAACAAGATATTGAAAACGTATTTGAAAAAATAATGATTGAAAACTTCCCCCATCTGATGAAAGAAATAGACTTATAAGTCCAGGAAGCACACAGAATCCCAAACAAAAGGAATCCAAAGAGGACTACACCAAGACACATCACAATTAAAATACCAAGAGCAAAAGACAAAGAGAGAATATTAAAAGCAGCAAGAGAAAAACAGTTCATTACCCAGAGGGAGCACCCAGACAATTGTCAGCTGATTTCTCAACAGAAACTATGCAGGCCAGAAGGGAGTGGCAAGAAATATTCAAAGTGATGAATTGTGAGGACCTACAACCAAGATTACTCTACCCAGCAAAGCTATCATTCAGAATTGAAGGGCAGATAAAGAGCTTCACAGATAAGAAAAAAGGAAAAGAGTTCATCACCACCAAACCAGTATTATCTGAAATGCTGAAAGGTACTCTTTAAGAAGAGAAAGAAGAGGGACAAAGTAAAGATAAAAATTATGAATAACAAATACATATCTATCAACAAGTGGATCTAAAAATCAAGTGAATTAAAAATCTAATGAATAGAATAAACTGGTGAATATAATAGAATCAGGGGCATAGAAAGGGAATGGAATGACAATTCTCAGGAGGAAAGGGGACAGGGGGTTGCGGGAAGAGACTGGACAAAAATTGTCCATCTATGGATGAGGACGGTGTGGGGAAGGTAAGGGCAGAGGATGGGGTAGAAACCAGGTGGAGGGGAGCTATGGGGGGGGGGGGACAGGGAATAATTGTAATGATCTGAACAAAAAAATTTCCTAAATTTAAAAAAAAAGAATTGGATGAATATAGGGAGTACCTCAATTTAGTATTGAGGAAGTAGAAAAGGAATAAATGGATGAGAAGAAAGAAAATAATAAATTTATAAAAATATTGATTTTAAAAATGGTATGAAAAATTAAATATGGCAAATAAAAATAGCGATGGAAAAATAAAGTGAAAAAATAGAAAATAAAGCAACAAACAAAAACAGGAAAACTAAGAAGAAAAGAGGGAAAAAATGAATAATAAAAAATAAAAATGAAAATAGTGGTCATTCCTTTGGCTGGATTATGTGTACTGTACTGTTTCGCAGTTTCCCCATTGCTGGGGCTAAAGGTTTCTCTGAATGCCAGTTCCTATGACCTCAGGGAGTATTCAATTTCTTTGTATTATTCAGGGTGGGATTTGGGTATGGCTATATTGGTTGTCTGGAGACTGAAAGGAGGGGCTATCTCAGAAGAAAATGGCAATTTAGGCTCAGGTATGACTCAGCACCTGACTTGCTACCACCTCTCCTGGACCGCTGCCCACTCTCCACAGATTCCACAAGTCCACACCTTCTCCTGCACCTCAGCCATAGGTAAGTGTCTGTATCCAAAAGGTCTTATGAACTAGGGTCAGTGAAGAAAGCTACTGGCCCCAGAGTGGAAAGGGATTGCAATTCTATAAGCTCCTCTCCTGCCGGCACTGCGTGGTCAGGCCAGACCTTCAGGGCTGCCCCTGAGCTCAGATCCAAGGTCTAAAATCCCCTACCTCCTGCAATCCTGTAGACTCTTTTTTCACAGTCAGACACTTTGCCTGTCATCAGGGACATGGCTTGACACCGTGTAGTCTCTCCCTGACTCTCTGGGCACAGCGGTCCATTAGACTCTGTTGCCTATGTTCTTGATTTGACCTTTATCTGGGGGACCTCTGCCCTTTCTGGCTGCAAACTGTCTCACCAGCTGCGTCTCTTTTACCAATTCGGGCTGAATTCCACTCATTTTGGCCACTCACTCTATTTGCTCACTCTATTTGCTCCAAGACAAGGCTCAGGACATGTCCGTCTATTCCACTGCCATTTTGTCTCCTCTTCTCCACTGTTGTTTTCAAGAGTACAATTCTTGTATTTCTTTTTGTATTTTTAA
The DNA here is from genome assembly GCA_011751065.1 of Lasiurus cinereus. NCBI lineage: Eukaryota > Metazoa > Chordata > Mammalia > Chiroptera > Vespertilionidae > Lasiurus > Lasiurus cinereus. The sequence continues at coordinate 10,321,769 of JAAGEH010000012.1, read as the reverse complement.
AATTTTTATTGTAGAGAGTATTATAGATGCCTCCCTTATTTTCCTCAACAAGGGCTAAGTCACATATGTTATTGCCTGCTGGAATGCTAAAGCCACTTCCCCAAACCTGAAAAGGATTCATTAAATTGATCATTTGCTGCAAGACAGCTCAGGGCATCTTAATGTAAATGTTATTGCCTTCTGTTAGCCAAACACCTGAACAGCCTAAGGCAATTCTCTAATCTGACAATGCTTCTGTACGAAACCCTAGCCTTTGAAGTGTATATCTCCACGTTGCCTTAGGACAATTTGTATTAATAAAAAGCAAGGGGTCCTGAGACAAGGAAACTTGTTTTCTTCAGTCAAGCTTCTCTGCCCACCCCCTCCCATATGCCTTTCAAAATTATGTTTTGTCTCTGGACTCTTATTTAATTTTTGCACAGCCCTTTCTCCAAGTTCCTGAACACTTCAAGACCACAGAAGTTAAATCATGCCCAATATCTGGCATTACTAGCTGTTCATCACTGAATATTTCTTGCCACTCCCTTTTGGCCTGCAAAGTTTCTCTTGAGAAATTAGCTGACAGTTTTATGGGAGGTCCCTTGTAGGTAATTTAACTGTCTTTCTCTTGGTGCTATCAAGTTTATCTTTAACCCTTGGTATTTTATTATTTATTTATTTATTTATTTATTTAAATTAAGTCTTTATTATTCAGATTATTACATTTGTTTCTCTTTTTCCCCATCCATAGCTCCCCTCCACCCGGCTCCCAACCCTCCTTCTACCCTTACCTCCCTCCTGTTGACCTCATCCATAGGTATATGATTTTTGTCCAGTCTCTGCCTGTACACCCCTCACCCCATTCCCCATGAGAATTATCAGTTCACTCCCTTTCTGTGCTCCTGATTCTATTATATTTACCAGTTTATTCTGTTCATCAAATTTTTAATTCACTTAATTTTTAGATTCACTTGTTGATAGATATATATTTGTTGTTCATAATTTTTTATCTTTTACCTTTTTCTTCTTCCTCTTCTAAAAGAGTACCTTTCAGCATTTCATATAATACTGGTTTGGAGTTGATGAACTCCTTTAGCTTTTTCTTATCTGTGAAGCTCTTTATCTGCCCTTCAATTCTGAATGATAGCTTTGCTGGATAGATTATTCTTGGTTGTAGATTCTTACTATTCATCACGTTGAATATTTCTTGCCATTCCGGTCTGGCCTGCATCGCTTCTGTTGAGAAATCAGCTGACAATCATGTGGGTGCTCCCCTGTAGGTAATTAAATGTTTTTCTCTTGCTGCTTTTAATATTCTCTCTTCATCTTTTGCTCTTGGTATTTTAATTATGATGTGTCTTGGTGTAGTCCTCTTTGGATTCCTTTTATATGGGGTTCTGTGTGCTTCCTGGACTTGTAAGTCTATTTCTTTTACCAGATGTGGGAAGTTTTCAGTCATTATTTCTTTAAATAGGTTTTCAGTATCTTGCTCTCTCTCTTCTTCTGGCACCCCCACAATTCTGATGTTGGCACGCTTGAAGCTGTCCCAGAGGCTCCTTACATTATCTTCACAGTTTTGGATTCTTTTTTCTTCTTGCTTTTCCAGTTGAGTGTTTTCTGATTCTTTATATTTTAAATTTTTGACTTGATTCTTGCCTTCCCCTAGTCTGCTATTAGGTGTCTGTATAATATTTTTTATTTCAGTCAGTATATGTTTAATTTCTAGTTGGTCCTTTTCCATTTCTAGTAGATTCTTTTTCATCTCCTCTTGGGTCTCGCTAACATTATTCAACTTTTCTAGGATATTCTTGAAAAACCTTATAACTGTGGTTTGAACTCTATATCCAGTCATTTGTTTTCCTCCATTTCTTTTGTTTGTGATCCCTTCCCTTGTCTGGGCATTTTCACTATGCCGTGAGAACTTCTGTGGATTCAGCCTTATGATACCAGACTTGCAAAACCACCAAAGCCCCTCTGTTGAGCTTGGGATGGGTGGAGTCTCAGGGCTTAAGGGACCGCCTTGCCTTCCAGTCAGCCCCGCCTCAACAGCCCCTGAGTCTCCCATGACTGGGTAATTGCTGGAACGGTCCCTGTGTGCGTTCTCTCTCTCTCTCTCTCTCTCTCTCTCTCTCTCTCTCTCTCTCTCTGTCTCTCTCTCTTAGTACCTCTAGACTGCTGCCTTTCTGGCTCCCCTGTGCTCCGGGACCATATGAGTCTGGGTCCCCAGGGTTTTGCCCAAAACCGGAGTTTAGTGGAGTTAGAAGTGACACAGTTGAGAGGGTCTGTCTCCCAGCCACTCGTGAAAGCCAGCGGCACAATCAGCTGTTGGTCCTCTGCTCGCAGTGCTGTGCACGCCACCAGACTTCTGATCTTTGGCGCCTCCCCTAAATTTCCGTGCACTTCTCCCTTTTCACAGTCCTAACTCTCCCTCTATCAGTTTTGGCTGGATCTGGGGTTTAGTGTCGTAGAATAAGGGGTTCAATGCTGTTGAGAGTCTCCGTCTCCCTCCCGCCAAAGAAAGCCAGCCAGGTTCTCTGGCACTCGCTCTTCCCATGCGCGCGTCTCTGTACCTCAGCTTTTTGCAGCTCCTCTGGGTCTCTGTGAGCCCCTCTCTTTCCTTCTATCTGTAGAATTTCCACTCAGCCAGCTTTCCTGTGGTTCTGGATGATGTCCGTTCTGTCTTTTAGTTGTAGTTTTGAAATTGTTGTGTGAGGCAGCAGCGTAGGTGTTTACCTATGCTGCCATCTTGGATTCTCCAACCCTTGGCATTTTAATTATGATGTGTCTTGGTGGGGTCCTCTTTGGGTTCCTCTTGTTTGAGACTCTCCATGCTTCCTGGACTTGTAAGTCTATTTCTTTCACCAGGTAGAAGTTTTCTGTCATTATTTCTTCAAATAGGTTTTCAATATCTTGCTCTCTCTCTTCTCCTTCTCCATAATACAAATGTTGGTACCCATCAATTTTTCCAAGAGGCTCCTTACACTATGTTGGTATATTTGTATGCTTTTTTCTTTTGTTGTTCTGATCAGATGTTTTTTGCTTGCTCACATTCCAAATCATTGATTTGATTCTCAGAACCCTCTACTCTACTGTTGAATTCCTGTAAATTATTCTTTATTTCAGTTAGTATATGCTTACTTTCTGACTGGTCCTTTTTCATTTCTTTCAAATTCTAAGTCCCTTGTCACTCTCATAAAGATCCCTGAGTAACCCATGATTTTGAACTCTGTATCCAGTAACTTGTTTGCTTGCCATTTCTTTTTTTTTTTTTTGTGGCATGTTTCTTTGTCTCTGCATTTTGGTTGCTTCCCTGTGTTTGTTTCTATGTATTAGGTAGAGTTACTCTGTTGCCTGGAATTGGCAGAGTGGCCTTGTGTAATAGGTGTTCTGTAGCTCAGCCTCCCAAGTCACCTGTGTTGGGCACTCTAGGTGTGTCCCTGTGTGGGATGTGTGCACAGTCTTGTAATTGAGTCTTGATTGCTGTTCGCATCCCTGGGAGGAATTGACTTCTAGGCTAATTGGCCGTGAGGGCCAGCTGTGCTACAGTTGAAGAGTTGTGGTGCAAGGAACACCCCTATGGAGCAGGACTTGCTTCAATGGGGCTTTGGTGCTCACTGATTCTGTCTCTTGAGTGTGTCACTTGTGGATGTGTGGAATTGTAGCCTGGTATAAGCTGAATCTGTCACCAGATGCACAAGCATTAGGGCCTCCAGGGAGGTGCAAAGTCAGCCACTGTCTGAGGCCACCTGGCAGTATCTACAGAGAGATCTGCAGATGCCTGCTATTTGTATTAGGTTTTGGAAGTGCCCAGGTGACAACCAGCTGTGATGTAAAGCAGGTGCTGCTAGTGCTAGATCTTTGATCATTTAATGATAAGTTTTGGGAATGTTGACACCAACTACAGTTTGTTTGAGAGATTTTAGCAAAGTCTGAAGCCTAAGCTAGGACAGGCCATTCATATGGAAAAGCTGCTGCAAACAGGTTGGGTGGGACTGCACATTGGATGGGGTGAGGTCTCAGGGAATCACCAGGGTGGAGCAGTGTGGGCCATGCTGATGGAAACTCAGATATGAGTACCAGCCAACCCTGCAACAGGGGAGGTCCCAGCACTGGACAATGACCCCTGCGAGAACCATTATCTGGGAGAAAGCTGCCCCTGAGTTCTTGATTGATGCAGTTATTCCAGTTCCTCCCAGTATGTTTCTGAATCACCCAAAGTTGCCCAGTGCTGAAGCTCAGGGAATCAAGTCCCAGTGAGTTCATGAACCAACCCTTTAAAAGGAACACCTGAGTCTCCAGCAGCCTCCATGTCACTCAGCCACAATTCCTGCTGGTTTTTACAACCCTAAATTATAGGGACTTTTCTTCCCAACTCTGAAATCCTGGGCTCGGGGGCAGTCGTGGGTCTGGGACTCCTTGCTTCTCACAGGGGAATGCAGTGAAGATTTCTCTTCCCATTTAAAAAATGGCACACATGGGTATCAGACCAGCCTGTTCTTCGCCTTTGCCCCTCCTACTAGTCTCAATGTGTTTTCTTCTTTACTTCTCTCTTCTTTACTTCAGCTAGCTTTCAGGTGGTTATGAATGATGGTTGTGCTCTACATTAGTTATAATTTTGATATGGTTGTGGTAGGCTGTGAATACAAGCATTACCTACACACCATCTTGGTTCTCTCAGGGAAAATTTTGACATTCCTTCTACCTGCCTAAAAGAATTTAGATAGAGGAACTGCTCAAGGATAGGAGCTGTCATCATAGATAAATACAGTTTAATATAAACTCGTGTGTCATAGGGATGAACCAAGAAAATCTCATTTGATTAAAGTCATCTCTGTTTCCTATTGTTAAAGATGGCCCAGCATTCATATCTTGGCTACTGTAAATAATACTACAATGAACATAGGGGTAATATCCAGAAGTGGAATTGCTTGGTCATAAGGCAGTTTCATTTTTTATTTATTTTTAAAAATCTTTATTGTTGAAAGCTTTACAAATGTCTCCATTTTTTCTCATTTACCACTTCTAGTCCAGCCTTGATCCTCACCCCAGGCCTTTACCACCCTATTGTCTGTGTCCATGGGTTATGTATATATGCATATAAGTTCTTTGGTTAATATCGTGCTATCTACCCACTCACCCCACCTTCCCTCTAATATTTGACAATCTGTTCCATACTTCTGTGGCTCTGGATCTATTTTGTTCACCAGTTTATTTTGTTCATAATCTATAATAATAAAAGTATAATATGTTAATTAGATCAGACAGCCAAACAACCCTCCGGATGAAGCTGGGGCTGTAAGGGCCGAGGCAAGCCTCCACACTGGTGAGGGCTGAGCCCCTTGCATGAATTTCATGCATCAGGCCTCTAGTATTCAATATATGAGTGAGATCATGTGATACTTGTATTTCTCTGACTGGCTTATTTCACTTAGCACAATACTCTCCAGGTGCATCTATGCTGTCTCAAGGATAAGAGATCCTTCCTGATGCATACTATTCCATGCAAATGTACCAGAGGCTTTTTTATCCACTCCTCTACTGATAGGCACTTGGGCTGTTTCCAGATCTTAGCTATTGTAAATTGTGCTGCTATGAAATAAGGATACATATATTTTCTCTGATTGGTATTTTGGGATTCTTAAGATATATTCCTACAAATGAAATCACTGGGTCAAATGGCAGTTCCATATTTAATTTTTTTTTTAGGAAACTCCATAGTTTTCCATAATGGCTACCACCAGTCTGCATTCCCAACAGCAGTGTACTAGGGTTCCTTTTTCTCCACATACTCACCAGCACTTGTCATTTGCTGATTTGTTGATGGTAGCCATTCTGACAGGTATCAGGTGATACATCATTATCATTTTAATTTGCATCTCTCTGATGATCAGTGACTTTGAGTATTTTTTCATATGTGTCTTGGCCATCTGTATGTCCACTTTGGAGAAGAGTCTCTTTAGGTACTTTGCCCATTTTTAAAAACTGGATTGTTTGTCTTTCTTTTGTTAAGTTATGAGTTTCTTATATACTGGCATTTTGCATATTAACCCTTCATCTCTGTTCTATTCTATTGATCTATATGCCTATTCTTGTGCCAGGACCCAGCTGTTTTGAGTATAGTGGCTTTGTAGTATAACTTGATATCTGGCATTGTGATTCCTACAACTTTGTTCTTTTTTCTCAAGATTGGTGTAGCTAGTCAGAGTCTTTTTTTGGTTCCATATAAAGTTTTGGAGTATTTGTTGTAGATCCATGAAATATGCTGTTGGTATTTTAAGGGACCCATTGAATCTGTAGATTGCCTTGGGTATTATGTTAATTCTACCAATCCATGAATACAGTATATTCTTCCAGTTGTTTATATCTTCCTCTATCTCTTTTTCAACATGCTGTAGTTTTTCAAGTACAATTCTTTTACCTCTTTGGTTAAGTTTATTCCTATGTATCTTTATTTTTGTTATTGTTGTGGCAATGGTGAATAGGATTGTTTTGCTTCTCTTTCTGAGAATTCATTATTGGTCTATAAAAATGCCACAGATTTCTGGGTGTTAATTTTGTATCCTGCTATATTGCTAATTTCATTTATTAAATCTAGTAGTTTTTTAGTGAAGTCTTTGGGGTTTTCTATGTACAATATCACATCATCTGCAAATAGAGTTTTATTTCCTACTTTCCAATTTAGATGCCTTTTTTTCCCCTTCTTTTTGTCTGATTCCTGTGGCTAGGACTTCCAGTATTGTGTTGCATAAGAGTGGTGAAAGTGGACATCCCTGTTTTGTTCCCATTTTTAGGAGAAATAGTATTAATTTTTTCCCATTGAGTATGGTTCACTGTAGAATTGTCATATATGGTCTTTATTAAGGTATGATCCCTCTATTCTCATTTTGCTGAGATTTATTTTTTAATAAAAAATGAGTGCTAGATTTTGTTGAATGCTTCTTCTGTGTCTATTAATATGTTCATTTGATTTTGGCCTTTCAATTTATTTATGTGATGTATCACATTTATTTATTTGCTAATATTGTACCAGCCTTGCATCCCTGGAATAAATCCCACTTGGTCATGGTGTATGATCTTTTTAATATATTGTGGGATCCAATTTGGTAATATTTTGTTAAGGATTTTAGCATCTGTTTATCAGGGATAGTGGCCTATAATTATGTTTCATTGTAGTGTCTGTCTGATTTTGCAATTAGCATAATGCTGTCCTCATAAAAAGAGCTTGGAAATGTTCCTTCCTCTTGAATTTTTTGGAATAATTTGAGGAGTTTAAGTGTTAGTTATCTTTGGATGTTTGATGATACTGCCCTGGGAAGCCATCTAGACCAGTTTATTGGAACAGAGTTGTTCCTAGTATTTTCTTTTCTTTCTTTCTTTCTTTCTTTTTTTTTTTGTTCCTAGTATTTTCTTATAATCCTTTGTATTTCTGTGGTGTCAGTTGTTGCTTCTCTGCTTTTGTTTCTGATTTTATTTATTTAGGTCCTCTCTCTTTGTTTCTTGAAAGTCTGTTTAATGGTTTATCAATCTTATCTTCTCAAAGAACCAGCTCTTGGTTTCATTGATCCTTTGTAAGGTAGGTCCTCAGGTTACATTAGAGATTCGTTCCCATGGTGATTTTCCCTGTAAGTTGGAAGCCATCTATATCACTTACATGGAGCACATACACAGCAGTAATGAAGTGAAACAGTAAAAACAATTTAAAAGAAAGATAACAATTCCTGACCTTTACTTGTAATAAATAAATAATAAAAAACATAAAGCACATATGTGCATATGCTGAACTTTTTTTTTTAAATAAATAAACCAGTGGCCATTGCATAAAATTAATGCACAGTGGGAGAGTCCCTCAGTCCAGCCTGCACCCTGTCTAATCTAGGACCTTTTGAGGATGTCTGACTGCTGGTTTAGGCCCAATTCCACACCTAAAAGGACAGTCGGACATCCCTCTTGCAATCTAGGACCATTGGCTCCTAACTACTCACCTGCTTGCCTGCCTAATCACCCCTAACCACTCTGCCTGCCTGCCTGCTTGCCCCCAACTTCCCACCCCCCCTGGCCTTCTCACCCCCAATTGTCCCCCAGGCTGGCCTGGTCGTCCCCAACTGTTCCCCTGCTGGCCTGCTCAGCCCCCACCCCACCCCGGCTGTCCTGATAACCCCCCTCATGGCCTGATTGCCCCTAACTGCCTCTGCCTTGGCCCCACTACCATGGTTTTGTCTGGAAGGTTTCCCAGAAGTCTCCCAATCTGATTGGCATATTACCCTTTTATTAGTATAGATAGGAGATGGCAACATAACCATGAAACAATGTACATCGAGTCTGACATAACCTGAGGACTGCCTATATTGTATTTTTTGTGTTTGTTTTTTTAGTCTCTATATCCTTTATTTCTGCTCTAATATTTATTATTTCCTTCCTCTACTTACTCTGGGCTTTTCTTGTTCCCTTTTTAATTCTTTAAGTTTTATGTTTAAATAGTTTATTTTTAATTTTTCTCTCTTTTTTTAGTAGGCCTGTAGTGCTATGAACTTCTCTCTTAGGATTGCTTTTGCTGTGTCCCAGAGATTTGGGGTTGTTGTGTGTTCATTTAAATTTGTTTCCAGGAAGTTTTATGTCATTTATAACCCATTCATTTTTAAATAACATTCTATTTAGCCTCTATTTTTTAAATGTTTTGAAGTGTTTTTACTGTAGGTGATTTCTAATTCTTTTTAATGTGATTTGAGAAGATGCTTGACATAATTTCAATATTCTTGAACTTATAGATACTTGTTTTGTGTCCTATCATATTAGTATCTATCTTTGAGAATGACTTTATGTGCACTTGAGAAGAATGCATATTCTTCAGCTTTGGGGTGAAATGTTTTACAAATATCAATTAAATGATCCTGTGTGTCCTTTAGAGTCACTGTTTCCTTGTTTATGTTTTGTCTGGTGTGGTCAATGGGTGTTAAATTCCCCTGCTATGACTGTATTGTTGTAGATCTCTCTCTTAAAGTCCTGTGGAATTTTTTTTAGTATTTTATTGATTTTTTACAGAGAGGAAGGGAGAGGGATAGAAAGTCAGAAACATCGATGAGAGAGAGACATCGATCTGCCGGCTCCTGTATGCCCCACACTGGAGATGTGCCCGCAAGCAAGGTACATCCCCCCGACCGGAATCGAACCTGGGACCTTTCAGTCCGCAGGCCGACGCTCTATCCACTGAGCCAAACCTGTCTCAGCTGGAATTTTTTTTTATATTTGAGTGCATATATGTTTCTCAGGGTTATAGCCTCTTGATGGATCTACCCCTTTAGTATTATGTAGTGACCTTTATTGTCTCTTGAGATGGCCTTCATTTTGAAGTCTATTTTGTCAAGTATGAGTATCACTATCCCAGCTTCATTTTGGTTTCCATTTGCATGGAAAATATGTTTGCATCCCTTCACTCTCATCCCGTGTGAGTCTTTTGTTATGAGGTGGGTCTCCTGTATACAGCATATAATTGGGTCATGTTTCTGTATCTATTCAGCCACTCTATCTTTTTTGATTGGATCACTTAATCCATTTATATTTAAGTTTATTATTGATAAGTATTTATTTCCATTTTAATTCTGTATGCCTAGGTTTCTCTATATTTCTTCTCATTACAGCAGTCCATTTACCATTTCTTGCAATGCTGGCTTGACGGTGATACACTCCTTTATTGTTTTTTGTTTTTGTTTTTGGTCTGGAAAGCTCTTTATTTCACTACTAGAGGCCTGATGCATGAAGCTGGGCCTTTTTTCATGCAGGAATGGGGCTTTTCCCCCCCTAGTTGCCAACACCACCTTCCCTCTGGCTGGAGCTGCCTATCTGCCTTAACTCTGACCTGGAGCCGCCTTTCCACCTTCCTACGCTGCCCAGAGGCCCTGACTGGCTGGAATGGTGTGAAATACCTGTGTCATCGCCATGGTGACAATATAAACATTCCGCCCCTGGCTGTTCAGTGCCTGTATATGCAAATTGTCTTCTTTGTTGGCTGGTAGGCGTGGAAAGGTACAGTAAGTTTGCATCTTTTTCTTTTATTAGTGTAGATATATTTTTGATGATAGCCCTGCTGGATATAGTAATCTTGATTTCAGATCCTTGCTATTCATTAACTTGAGTACTTCATGCCATTAATACCTGTGGAGTTTCTGATGAGAAATCAGCTGACAGCTTATTGGAGCACCTTTGAGGTAACAAATTTCCTTTTTCTTACTGACTTTAAAATTCTCTCTTTGTCTTTAATTTTTAGGCATTTTAATTATAATGTGTCTGGTTGTGGGCCTGCTTGGGCTGTACTTGCTTGTGAATCTCTGTGCCTCTGGAACTTGTGTGAATTTTCCTTCACCAGGTTAGGAAATTTTTTGCCATTATTTCTTGAAACTCTTTATTTTTCTCTTTCTATCCTCCCTCCCTCCCTTGCTCACTTTCTTCCCCCTATGGCACATCTATCATGCAAATATTGTTGGGTTTCATGTTGTCCTTATTTTTTTTATTGTGGTTTTTTTTTTGGGGGGGGGGCCTCTCTGACTGAGTGATTTTTTTCTAGTTTGTCTTCTAATTCACTAATCTGATCCTCAGCTTCTCCTAATCTGCTGTGTATTCCTTCCAATGTGCTCTTTATTATGCTATGTCATTCTTTATTTCTGACTGTTCTTTTTTCATGTTTACTTTATCTTCTCTCATGCTGTTGAGCAACTCTACCATCATTGTTCTTAACTCTATATCAGATAAATTTTTTATCTCCATTTTATTTCTCTCTTCTGGAGAATTCTCTTCTTCTTTTATTTGGGTGTTGTTGTTTTTTTGTCTCTTTATTTTGACTGCGCTTGGGCTTATGACTATGAATTAGATGATTCTGCTATGCCTCCCAATCTCTAGTTCAAGACAGTGTCAAACCCTGTTTCTGACTAATTAGATTAGGCAAAGAGTCAAAGCCTCAAGAGACCCACCTCTACCTGAAGACTGATTTGATTCCATCTTTAGAAGCCCTCAGGCAATTGTCCACAGGTGTGTTGAAATGTTTTTCAGCAAGATGGTGAAATTGCTTCTGCCTGTAGAGTTTCTGATGGGAAATCAGCTGATAGCCTTATGGGAGCTCCTTTGCAGGTAACACATTTCTGGAGGCTAATTGTTATTCTTGGTCTCTTAATGGGCCTCAGAGACTCCACACCATATGGCATGGTGTTTTCCAAGTGGATCAACTGTCTTGCCTCCAAACAAAAGTCTGCCTGCTTAGCAAAGTTCTGCCTGAGAAAGATGACTTCTTCAGTGTCAGGGAATGTCTAAGCACAGGACGCTGGGGTATCTGCCTTCTGAGCTCTAATCCCAGAGCCCCCAACCCTGGATTCTGCTCACAGACCTCTAGTCCATTCTGCATCCCCTCTGCTGGAGCCCAAGGTGAGTAGCTGCACAGTAAATTTTGTGCATTGGCTCTTTAAGAGAGTGCCTGCATTTTCAGCTGTCTCTCCCTGGCAGACAGCAAACCTGTTGCTTTTCACAGCCAGATGTTATGTAGACAACTTTCTCAATTCTGATGCTCTCAGCTGGGGGACTCAGCTTGGAAATTGGACCCCAGACTTCTCAGAGGCAACCTCTCCTCCCCAACCCCAACTGAGATATCTCTCCAGAACTTCAGCTGCTATATGTGCATGCCCAGCCAGCACTTTCATTTCTCCACCCTTCCTACTAGTCTCTATTCAATCTTCACTTTTCATCCTTGGTTATCAGGATTCTCTCCAGCTAATCTTCAGTTGATTGTTGATGGTGGGGTTTTTTGTTTGTTTGTTTTGTGTTGTGTTGTTTTTTCTTTCTTTTGTATTTTAGTTGTAATTCCAGTTTGGTCCTGGGAGCATGTCTGTGAAGCATCCACTTACTCTGCCACCATTTTTAATCCCTATTTTTAAAAATTTTTTGAGAAACCTCATACTGTTTTTTACAACAACTACACCAACAGTGCATTCCCACCAACAGGGAATGAGAGTTCCCTGTTTTTCAAATTCTGGCCAACAGTTTCTGTGTCTTGATTAATTGATTATTAGAGGCCCAGTGCACGAATTCATGCATGGGTGAGGTCCCTCTTGGTGGCCTGCAGGGAGTGGGCCGAAACCCACAACCCAACTCTGCCTGAAGCTCCTTCCTGTCATTTCTGTTCATCCCAGCCCCACTGTGCCTGCTGTGGGCTCGTGCCCAATCAGTCTTGATTGGGAGATTCACCAGCCATGAGCTCTGCATCTGGCGCCTTCCCAAAGGGAATGGCCTGCAGAATCAGGCTGAAACTGGCTCTCGGACATCCTCTGAGGGTTCCCGGATTGCAAGAAGGTACAAGCCAGGCTGAGGGACCCCACCAGTGCACTATTGAGCCAGTGAGGGACCACAGGAGGGCTCCAGGGTATGGCCCGCTCATCTCGCTCAGTCCTGATCAGACAAACCCCAACAACCAGCTAACCTACCAGTCGGAGCATATGCTCACTGGTGGTCAGTGCACATCATAGCGAGTTATTGAGCAGCCTTAGCATATCATTAGTATATTGCACTTTGATTGGTTGTTCAGTTCTGCCATTCGGTCTATTTGCATATTACCCTTTTACTATATAAGATAGCCAGTCTGACAGGTCTGAGGTGATTGTGGTTTTAATTTGCATTTCTCTGATGATTCATGACATTAAGTATTTCTTTATATATGTATTGACCATCTATTTGTCTTCTTTGGCAAAATGCCTATCAGATCTTCTACCCATTTTTTAATTGGTTTGTGGTTTTTTTGTTGTTGAATTGTGTAAGTTCTTTATAAATTTTGGATATTAAACTCTTATCAAGTGTCTTATTCGCAAATACCTTCTTCCATTAAGAAGATTGTCTAATTGTTTCATTGATGGTTTTCTTTGCTGTGCAAAAAACTTTTTAGTTTGATCTAATCCCAGTTGTTTGTTTTTCTTTTGTTTCCTTTGCCATAGGAGATAGATCAGAAAAAAATATTGGTATGAAAAATGTTACATATTTTACTGCCTATGTTTTCACCTAGTTTTATGACTTCAAACCTTACATTTAAATCTTTAATATGCTTTAATTTTTTTTCTTGTATATGGTGTAAGAAGAGGGTATATTTTAATTTTCTACATGTATTTGTCCAATTTTCTCAACACCATTTATTAGATAGTCTGTTTTTACCCCATTGTATGTTCTTGCTTTCTTTATCCAATATTAATTGACCATATGGGTACAGGTTTATTTCTGGGTTATTTATTATGTTCTGTTGATCTATATTTATCTTTTTAATGTCAGTTTACCATACTGTTTGATTACTATAGACTTGTAGTATAATTTGATATCAGGTAGTATGCTATCTCCAATTTTGTTCTCAATATTGCTATCCAGAGTTTTGTGGTTTCATATAAATTTTTTTTATTTGCTCTAGTGTATAAAAAGGCGACCAACTTTTGAATATTTATTTTGCATTCTGCTACTTTACTGAATTTATTTATCAGTTCCAGTAGTATTTTTGGTGAACTCTTTCGAGTTCTCTATAAACAATATTATGTCATCTGAAAATAATGATAATAGCCAATAATGATAAAAAAGCAAACAACTGTTCATCAATAGAAAATGAACAGAAGAAAATATATATATATATATATATATATATATATATATATATATATATACAAAATATTACTTGCCCATAAAAAAAGAATGAAATCTTACCATTTGTCACAGCATGGATGGACCTAGAGGATATTATGCTAAGTTAAACAAGTCAGTCACAGAAAAACAAATACCATATGATTTCACTTACAAGTGTAATATAGAGAACAAAATAAATAGACAAACAAAATAGAACCAGACTCATAGATACAGAGAACAGACTTTTGGTTGCCAGGGAGAGGGTTATTGGATTATAAGGTGAAAAAGGTAAAGGGGTTAAGAAGTACAAATTAGTAGTTATGAAATTGTGAGAGGGATATAGAGTACAGAATGGGAAGTATCCTATATAATAAAAGGGTAATATGCAAATAGACGAAATGGCAGAACAACCAATCAATCAATCAAAGCGTAATATGTTAATGATATGCTAAGGCCGCTCAACCACTCACTATGATGTGCTCTGACCACTAGGGGGCAGACAGTCAGTTAGTTGACCAGTTGGTATGATATGCACTGACCACTAGGGGCAGATACTCCAACCGGTAGCATGCTGCTGGGGTCCAGAAGCTCAGGATTGAGCGAGATGGACCCGACATATCCTGGAGCCCTCCCACGCTCCTTCCCTAGCCTGATCGTATACTGGGGGGTCCCTCAGCTTGGCATGTGCCGTCTCACAATCCAGGACTTCTTGGGGGATGTCAGAGAGCTGCTTTTAGCCTGATACCGCAGGCCATTCCCCATGTGAAGGCGCTAGACAGAGGGTTCATGGCCAGTGAGCGCTACTTTGGCAGCACGAGCCTCTCCAGATTGGGACTGATTGGGCACAGCAGGCACAGTGGGGCTGGGGTGAGTGGGAGTGACAGGTAGTAGCTGAAGACAGTGTTGGACTATGGATTTTAGCCTGATATCTGCAGGCCACCCAGAGGGACCTCATCCATGCACAAATTTGTGCACTGGGCCTCTAGCCTATATAATAAAAGTCCAGCGACCATCATGGCGGAACAACTGGTCACTAAGATACACTGGCCACAGGGGCTGCAAGCAATGCCACTGCCAAGCCTGAGGATCCCAAGGCCAGTTGCGTGGCCACCACCAAGGCTCCAGTAAAGAACATGAAGTTGGCCAATGTGAGCATACAGCTTGAGATGCAAGCTCTGTGGAACAGATTCAATCAGGGCACTGAAATGATTGTCACCAAGGCTGACAGGTCAGGGTGTCCCTCTCCCTGCTGTGACCTTCCCCACATGTTGCCAGTCTCAGGCAGCAGTCTTTGGCCTGATCCACATGAGGAAGACTGAGAAGCGGGGTGGGAGGCATGGCCTGGCCACCTGCGGATCCCTCTGGGCATGGGCCAGCTCCTTTGCTTTCTGAGTTCTGGCTTTAGCAATAGCTTCCTGGCATACTGGGCCAGAGAATACTCCTCAGGAGGCCAGAAAGGTGGCGGAGAAACCTTGTGGACCTCCCACCCGACCAGCATCCCAAAACCTGGCACCACCAGAAATGTACCACTCAGAGCACACTGAGCTTGGGGGGAAGGCAGTTGCCTGTGAGGGGCCTTGCCACCAGCTGACTCCCAGTGGATCCCACCTCAAAGGAAACTCTGTCTTTTGTTCCTTAGTTCAGTCTATCCTGGCTAAAGAGGAGCAGCTAGGAACATTTTAGGGGAGAATTAAGACTAAAATAGTGTGTTCTGTTCTGTGGAGATTGCTACCCAGTTGTCTTAGGCCTAATTCCAGGTGATTGTGGGACTTGGCTCTGCCACTGAGGCTCACATCTTCCAATTGGCCTATGTTTATTGTAAGGGCTCAGGGAGAAGAAGAGGAACAAGTTATTCGATGCAATGGATTTGACTAAAAGACTAAGATGAGTGCCAGCTGTGTCTAATGTATACACAGAGACACCAGCTCTGAGTCCCCCTGGCTAAAAAGAGCTCAGGGCCTGTTTGCAGAGCCTTCTGGTGGTTTCTGTTTGCTCCCTGGGAATCCTGGGGCCCATGCTCAGTTCCAGCTCAGTGGGTCTCCTCCAGGCCCCACCCCCTGGCTGGCCCTGCCCCCGATTGGATCCCCCAACACTGATTGGGGGTTGGGCTAGTCCATTAACCACCTGCAGCCCCTCCCCCTGGCTGGACCCACCCTCGATTGGCCCCTGTCATTCAGATTAGGGGCAGGGTTGGCAGATCAACCTCTCCCAGTCCCTGCCCCCAGCCAGCCCAATCAGGGCAGGCTGGCCTGATTCCCACCCATGCATGAATTCATGCACTGGGCCTCTAGTAGTCAATAAAATTATAATAACTATGTATAGTGCCAGGTGGGTACTGGAAATACTGGAGGGGAACACTTTGTAAAGTATATGATTGTCTAATCACTATACCATACATTTGAAACTAATCTATACAGTGGTACCTCGAGATATGAGTGCCCTAACATACAAGATTTTTGAGATACGAGCCATCGAGCGAGCAATTTTTGCTTTGAAATACAAGCAACATTTGAGATAGGAGTAATCGCACAGATCAGCCGGCTCCACACGACCCACCAGTTTACCGAGACTTGAGCGTCTCATAGTTTCCCATGCCTCAAGGTTAGGGAACAAATTAAACTCGTATCTTGAGGTACCACTGTACTAGTACATATATCTCCTTTCCCCCCCCATTGACCTTTCCCCAGCTTCCCCTAACTTCTGTTGCATACCCTCCTACCTGACTGAGGTTTGTCCCACAGTGATATTGAGATATCAAAGTCCCCTACTATGATTGTATTGCTGTGAATCTTTCCCTTGATATTCTCCCCCCAATTTTTTAAAAAATGTATTTGAGTGTTCCTGTATTGGGTGCATATGTGTTTATCAGAGTTATTTCTTCTTGTTGGATTGCTCCCTTTAGTATTATTATGAAGTGCCTTCCTTATCTCTTGTTATGTCCTTCACTTTGAGATCTAATATGTCAGATGTAAGTATTGCTACCCGCACTTTTTTTTTCATTTCCATTTGCCTGCAAACCTGTTCCTATCCCTTCGCCCACAGTCTGTGGGCATCTTTTTTTCTGCGGTGTGTTTCCTGTATACAGCAGATATATGGATCTTATTTTTTTTATCCATTTAGCTACCCTGTGTCTTTTGATTGGGGCATTTAATCCATTTACATTTAAAGTTATTATTGATAGATACTTGTTTGTTGCCATTTTCCTTCTTTACCCCTGTGTTCCTTCTTCATTTCCTATTTCTTCTTTTTACAGCAGACCCTTTAGAATTTCTTGCATTGCTGGTTTGGTGGTAATAAACTCCCTTAGTCCTTTTTTGTTTGTGAGTCTCCTTATTTCACCCTCAGTTTTGATTGATAGCCTTGCTGGGTACAGTATTCTTGGATTCAGACCCTTTCTTTTCATGACTTTGTATATTCCATTCCATTTCCTTCTGGGCTGATGAGTTTCTGTTGGAAAATTAGTTGCTAGTCTGATGGGGGATCCTTTGTTGGTGACTTTCTGTCTCACTCTGGTCACTTTTAAGATTTTTACTTTGTCATTTGCCAATTTAATTATAATGTGCCTTGGTGTCAGTCTTTTGGGATTCCTCTTGCTTGGGATCTGTGAGCTTTTTGGATTTGTGTGGGTTTTTTCTTTCCTATATCAGGGAAGTTTTCTGTCATTATTTCTTCAAACAAGTTTTCTATTCCTTGCTCAGTTTCCTTTCCTTTTGGGACCCCTATTATGTCATTGTTGTTTCATTTTGTGTTGTCCCAAAGTTCTCTTAGGCTCTCCTCCTGTTTTTAATTTTTTTTTTCTCTAGAATCAGCTCTGCTTGGGTATTTTTTCCTACCATGTCTTATAGCTCACTGATACAGTCCTCTCCTTATTCCAGTCTACTGTTGAAGCTTTCTATTGCATTCTTTACAGAAGCAATGTCATTTTTCATTTCTTCTAGGTTCTTCTTCATTTCCTCTTGGTACTTACACATATTGTTGAATTTGTCTTCCATTCTTTTCATCCACCTTATGACCATTTCTATGAATTCTTTCTGTGACAGGTTTTTTGCCTTCATTTCATTTACTTCCTTTTCTGGTGATGTCTGCTTTTCTTTCATATGTGGACTATTTCTTTATCTCTCCATGATCTCTCTTGTCTGGGTGTCTGGTTAAGTAGTTCATTGATTTAAAGGCACAAAATACAACACAGGGAGAGGAATCCAAGATGGCGGCATAGGTAAACACCTACACTGCTGCCTCGCACAATTTCAAAACTACAACTAAAAGACAGTACGGACATCATCCAGAACCACAGGAAAGCTGGCTGAGTGGAAGTTCTACAACTAGAGGGAAAGAGAGGGGCTCACGGAGACCCAGAGGAGCTGCAAAAAGCTGAGGTACGGAGACACGCAAGCGCTGAGAGAGCGGGTGCCGGAGTACCTGGCTGGCTTTCTCTGGCGGGAGGGAAACAGAAACTCCCAACGGCATTGAACCCCTTATCTTACGACACCAAACCCCAGATCCAGATGAAACTCATACGGGTGGAGTTTGGACTTTGAAAAGGGAGAAGTGCACGGAAATTTAGGGGAGTCGCAAAAGATCAAAGGCCTGGTGGCACGCACAGCACTGCGCGCAGGACAGATTGCTGATTGTGTCGCTGGCTTTCGCGAGTGGGCAGGAGACAGACCCTCCCAACTGTGCCACTTCTAACTTCACTAAACCCTTGTTTGGGATGAAACCCTGGAGACCTAGACTCGTGTGGTCCTGGTGTGCAGGGGAGCAGGAAAGTCAGCGGTTAGAGGCACTGCAGGCGTGCGTGCACAAGGACCGCTCCAGCCATTACCCACTCATGTGAGACTCAGGGGCCGTGGAGGGTGGGCCAACTGGAAGGCAAAGAGGTCCCTTAAGGCCTGAGACTCCACCCCTCCCAAGCTCAACAGAGACTTCTGCAGCTTTGCACGTCTGGTATCATAATGCTGAATTCAACACAGAAGTTTCCCAGGCATAGTGAAAATTCCAAGACAAGGGAAGGGATTACAAACAAAAGAAATGGAGGAAAAAAAAGACTGGATATAGAGTTCTAAATCACGCTTATAAGGTTTTTCAAGAATATGCTAGAAAAGTTGGATAAATTTAGTGAGACCCAAGAGGAGATGAAAAAGGACCAACTAGAGATGCAAAAGATTCAACTAGAGATGGAAAAGGTCCAACTAAAGATGAAAAAAGACCAACTAGAAATTAAACATACACTGACTGAAATAAAAACTATTATACAGAGTCCTAACAGCAGACTAGAGAAACGCAAGGATCAAGTCAAAAATTTGAAATATAAAGAAGCAGAAAACATTCAACTGGAAAAGCAAGAAGAGAAAAGAATCCAAAAATGTGAAGATAATGTAAGCAGCCTCTGGGACAGCTTCAAGCGTACCAACATCAGAATTGTGGGGGTGCCAGAAGAAGAGAGAGAGCAAGATACTGAAAACCTGTTTAAAGAAATAATGACTGAAAACTTCCCACATCTGGTAAAAGAAATAGACTTACAAGTCCAGGAAGCACACAGAATCCCAAATAAAAGGAATGCAAAAAGGACCACACCAAGACACATCATAATTAAAATACCAAGAGCAAAAGACAAAAAGAGAATATTAAAAGCAGCAAGAGAAAAACAGTTCATTACCTACAAGGGAGCACCCATACGACTGTCAGCTGATTTCTCAACAGAAACGATGCAGGCCAGATGGGAGTGGCAAGAAATATTCAACGTGATGAACAGCAAGAACCTACAACCAAGAATAATCTATCCAGCAAAGTTATCATTCAGAATTGAAGGGCAGATAAAGAGCTTCACAGTTAAGAAAAAGCTAAAGGAGTTCATCAACTCCAAACCAGTATTATATGAAATGCTGAAAGGTACTCTTTTAGAAGAGGAAGAAAAAAAGGTAAAAGACAAAAAATTATGAACAACAAATATATATCTATCAACAAGTGAATCTAAAAATTAAGTGAATTAAAAATTTGATCAACAGAATAAAATGGTGAATATAATAGAATCAGGAGCACAGAAAGGGAGTAGACTGATAATTCTCAGGAGGACAAAAATCATAAAGCATCAAACAGACTGTGAAATTACAGCAGAAAGATTAAAGTTAGGTGAGGTAGATAAGTGTTCAATCAAAGGACTTGTATACATGCATATAAGCATAACCAATGATCACAGACACTGGGGGGTCGGGGTATGCCTGGGAGGGGAGATATGTATAAAAAATTAATAAAAAAATTAAAAAAAATACAACACAACAATGCACAAGGCACTGAACACAAATGCTTTCACGATATTAATAACTCCAAAGTAAGGTGACCACCACAGAAAAGAGAATTAAGGGATAAAAAAGAAAGAAATTAAAAAAGAGTGGGAAAAAAGTATGAAAATGAAATTGGGAAAAGGAAAAAAAAGTAAGAGAGAAAAGAAAGAGAATAGAAAAGAAGAGGGGAAAGAACTATTAAATGGGAAGAAACTTCTAATAAAACAGCCACTAATTCCAACAAATGGCAGCAACCAATACCTAGAGATGAATGCAAACTATGAAGAACAAATAATATCAAGTGAAGTGAGGGAAAAAAGAAAAAAAAAAAAAGAAAGAAAGAAAAAGAAAACCAAACCAATCTCACAAACAAGCAATATAATCAACAGTCAAGCAACAACAATAAAAGGACACAGCGGGAACAAAATTGGTGAACAAAGAGAAGAGAGAAGTGTGTATGGAGTTGGAGCAGAGGATTGGAAATTATATATATGTATGGTTAATTTTTAAGGGGGTGTAAAAAGAAGGAATAGGGAAAAATCTAAAGCAGGAAAAGGGTAAGAGAAACAGGATAACAAAGGGAGAAAGTGGGGAAGAGAGTGTTGGCATAAGGTAGAGTTGAGATAGAGTAATACTATGCTAAAGGAACAATGAAAATAGAATGTAGAACACTAATTCCAAAATAAAATAAAGAGAAAATAAAATGACCCCTTTTTTAAAAAAGGTAAAATAGTAGTAGCACTAGTAATACTGATTAAAAATAAAAATGTAATAATTAAAAAGGTAAAATTAGGTGAGGAAAAAGGAAAACAAATTAGTTTCTTAAGTAAAAGATGAAAAAAAAATAAGAATGTTCAGTAGGGAAGGTCATTCACTTCCTCTATTTCGTTTGGCTTGCCTGTTTCCTAGTCAGGATAGTATTGAAGTTCTCTGTGTTCCATTGCTCCTCACTGTTTAGGTCACAGTCCCAATTTTCAAGCAGGCAGTACTTTCTTTCTTTCTTATACTCCTTTGTGTTTATGCAAGAGTCAATTTGTGATTCAACCCCTGGGTGACAGTGTTTCTGATTGACCTCCAGGTCTATAGGTCCTCTCTAGCAGGTGTTTTTATTTTGTTTTCCCTGTCACACTTAATACTAGTTTGGCAGAATGGGCTGCCACAGTGTTGTTTGTCTGATAGTTATTGCCCACTCTTATCCCCAGGTCCCTCAAAAACAACTTTCCCCTGCAGTCTCTTAGAGTTTCCCCAATTGGGTGATCCTATATACTGGGCTTCGTCATCAAAAGCAAAGATTTGAATAGGAAATAAAAGAAAAAGAGAAACAAAGAGCCAGAGTAAGTGCGCGAACTCTGGGGCTGTGTGCAAGTCTGTGCAGTCTTTTTTACCCTTTGGGTCTTAGCATATGGGACACTTAAAATTTTTAGGCTGTCCTTTTGCACCCAGTTCAACTATGTGTTGCTTTTTAGAGTTCCCTTCTGTTAGCAGCCCTGCAGATCCCCTTCCACATTTGTGGATCACACCAGCCCCAATGGTCTCAGAGTTTTCTGGACACAGACTTACCCAGATTTTTCAGCTCCCGCTGTGTGCGTTTCTCTCTCCTATCTGGACCACAGACCTCATTATCCCAGGCAAAATCTGATCTTTCTGTGAGGAAGCACAGAGCTCCTAGGAATCCATGTGCTCGGCCACTTGGAGACCAGTGTTCTTAGATTTGCAGCTATTTGCTGGGTGCAGTTGTTGTATATTCCCGGGATTTTCAGGCTTCTGAAAACATCCACTCTCCCCTTAAAGATGGTGCGTTCTCCACGTCAGAGCCAGTTGCTCCAGGAGGGATCCCAACAGCAGTGGAGTATAGTTGGCAATCTGACTGGCAATCCCCCACAGTCCCCTGGAGTATAGTTGTTCCTCAATTCACAAACAAACATTCCCCATGGGACCACATACTCTCCCTTTGTTCTCTCACTCATGCACTATCTTGTAGTCTGCCTTCCTGTCAGCAGCCATCTTCCTTCTGCCTGATTAAATCTTCAAATTAGAAACTCAGAAATGAACAAGGATCCATAGGGCTTTATAAGATGGTATACCTAATTACCCTATTATTAATATTCTGGTAGCATGCAACAAGAATGAGATATAGAATCAGACAGACCTGGGTTTAAGTGTGAGTACCAACTCTTACTACTTATGTAAGTTTAGACATATTTATTAAAATCACTATATCTAAATTTTTGCACATATAATTGTAACAATTGTGGTTAATGTTTTCATTAATTTTGAATGACCTTGACTCCGACCTTCATACTAGATCCCATTACACATTTTCCATAAATCAAGGTGTTCTTGTGTATCTTATGTTTCTCTTAGTCATTCCTGTCTCTGAATTCATGCTCCTGTTGAATTTGTTCAATTTCCAGGTCATCTCATTTTTCTAAGTGTGTTGTATCTTTTCTGTGCAATTTGTGCCCATGCTAGATTGTACCTCAATACCTTTGCTCTCTAAAATAAGTTTACAAAATTTGTGCAAATGACAAGCATATATTCTGAGATGTAACAAGCAACTTAAAATTGAATTGAAGATATTTCCATTCTTACCAAATCTTTGGTGATTCCCCACAGCAATTTCTCACTGGATGTTTTATTTTCTCTCAGGCTCAGCCTGACACCTTATTGGTTATTCTTAACTCTGTCTTTGCTGGTTCCTTTCCTCTCTTATACCCTTCTCCCAAAATATTTGTTGACAGTGATGAAAATGGCATCAGATGTTAGACTGGTAGTGTCAGGCCAGACCACCATTCAGTAACCTCAATAATTGAGTTCAGCTAAGAAAGGATTAAGAGCCAAGTCTCAAACTATAAGAGAAAATTTATAACATCATAGAGGTAGAAGAAGTAAGTTATAGAAGAAATGGGTACAGGAAACAAGTTACAGAAGCAAAAAACAAAAGGGCCCTTAGAGCTTAGGAGAGAGGAGGGTAAAGGGCATCTAAGGGGGGAAAGAAGGGTATAGAAAAAGTTCAGGTATACTCCTGAGAGGGAGAGCTGCCTCAAACGTTAGGTGAGTAATGAGGATGGACAGCATGCCTAGGAGCAGACCACACACTACACCTTATTTTCATGAGCATTCCTGAGTAGTACACTCTTACAAATCACTATGTTTAGAAGCTGTACATAAATAGATTGTATAATTTCTAAAGGAAGAGCGGTCTTGAGTTTATCAAACACACGAAATAAAGTTCATAGAAAAAGAAATAGGCAACGCTAAATAACAGGATATTAGGATGGCTATGTTAAATGTATGTGTAAAAATGGGAGAATGAACATTCTAAAAGCAAGATCCTACCCTAAATGGAGATCAGGAAACCTGAGAAGTCACTTATCTTGTGAGTTTTTCCCCCTATATTGAAGAGATGGACACATACAGTAAAATACCATAGGGATTTCCATTTAAATTTGCCTTAAAAAAAGGAATTCATGAAGGAAAAAGGTAGTTTAGGAAGGAAGAACAGGAGAAAATTGCAAACTTGCCAAGATCTCAAATTGCTTATTTATACTTTTCTATACTGAAGACTATGATGACAGGTTTTTAGCCAGTGGCGCATTTCCTGGGGTATCTCACAGTATCCATAGAGGAACAAATATTGTAATAGAGAGCTATAGAGCTCCACAGCCAGCAGCATTCAAGGAAAATATTTCTTTCCTTGCTCTATTTAGAGTCTCTTGTTATCCGCTGGTTTTCGTGTACCTTATACCTTTCTGCATCTCTCTCTTCTGGGGCTGTATTCAAGGGGACCCTTCTTGTATCAGGCCATTTTATAATACTGAGAATTTCTGTCTTTTTTAATTTCTCAAAGTTAAGACTTAAGGGGAGGTATTTTGTAAGCTATTTTCTTAACTATCCCTATTTCTATTGACAGATTTTCAGAAGACCCATCTTCTCTAATATGTGTTGGAGACAAAGAACACCCACTGCAGCCACCATTCACTGGAGAATCAGTCTGTCTTGCCACTATTCTATCTTCTTTTTGCTCTGCTTAGTGCCTCTGTATTTTGTGTCTAATCCACTTTACTGTGACGCTGACTCCTAGACTACAAGTGCGCAGTTAGTTTGAATAGTATAGCAGGCATATTTTAATTGCTAATAAAAATGATTCAAAGAGCTAAGGGTTATTGTTCTCACTCAAGAGATGTCTGAAAATAACTCATCAACCTAACAAAGATACCAAGTATCCAGACTCTGTCCACCATTTTACTTCATTATGCTTTGTGTGCTGACTTTTGTTTTCATCTATGTCATCTCATGATTAAAAAATGGCTTCTGTGCTTCAAGACTCTATCACATCCATTTAAAATTCAGGCTGGAAGAAAGGAGAACTGGATGTGATGGTACCAGCACCCCTTCACTTTCATCTTATTGGCTAGCACTGTCTCACGGCAACTCAAACTTCAAGGGAGACTAGAAAATGGAGCTATTGAAGACAAGGATGTGAAAGAAGAGGGTTGGAAACGGACATTGTATCAGCCAAATCATAGTTCTTGCCACAAATGTGAACTAAAGAAGTACTGCTCTAACTCTCTCCAATGGTCAAAAGTAATTGATTCCACGGTGTATGTTTTATATATTTCACTATTCCACTCCTTCCCTAATTTCACATAGCATACCCCATTTTTTAAAAATTAAATAACTACTCAGTAAACTGCACTGGAACAAAGTTAATAACCATAATGATGTTAATCTGCTCATTAATTACCTCAACTAATGTTACATTATTAAGTATCTATCTTTTATTGCCAAGCACTTGGGACACAATTTAACTCATTTCATGTCATTGACCATGTCTTATCTGCAGTGCTTCACTAATTAGAAATGATCTCAGATATTAAAAGTGGAAAATTCAAATAACAATGATTTAAACCATAGTATCACTCTAGAACTTTCTTTTTAAAAATTCAAAAAGATGTTTGTAGCTCCACAATATTAGGATACTGGGGTTATGTCTTTGTGATTCCTCTCATGGTTACAAGAAGGCTGCCACATTTCCAAACATCTCATCCTGTTCAAAGGCAGCCAGGATGGTGAGAGAATTGTTGTTCTTTCTTGTCTCCTCCTTTTATACAATCTTCCCCCGAGACCTTCTCAGCAGACCCACTGGCTAGAACAAGGTCATGTGGCACCAACAAGTATCCAGTGAATAAAGGACATGAAGTTGAGAATGAATATTGGGTAGCCAACCAAAAGTGATGTCATAGATGCTTTATAGCTTTCCACACACTTTCACATAGATGATCTCATCTTATTAGACTACTTTCCAAACATACAGAAACTCATACCTAGAATAAGAGGTTTAAATGGTATCTGCTGTGTGGGAACTTCTGGTTGGGAAGTAATTTAAAGGTCCTTTGAAGGTGCAAATTCAATGCAAGGGTTTTAAAGATATAATGTATTTAGCCTATAAATTATACATACAACAGCTCAAGGAGTAATTCAGAAGATTTTTATAGTTTGGGAAGATAATTACATGGTGGAATGAAAAGAGAAAATAGGGTACAAGGATTCTAGGCTCAGCTTTGGGATTCTAAGCTCAGACACTTGAAGGATTCTATTTCATCATTTGTAAAAATTATGTACTTAAACAAAATTAGATGACCCCTAAACTCATTCTTAAATATAAGTTATCATGCTGGAAGTAATGAGGTAGAATATTAAAAATCGTCTATTCCAACCACTTTTTACAAGTGAGGTAATTTAGGCTCAAAAGATCACCATTTGCCCAATTTTTTTTTATCTAAGTTAGAAATTTGAGTCTTAGTATATATATATATATATATATATATATATATATATATATATATATATAAAACACACTATGATTTCACAAATAACTGGTATCCCATAGATTTTTTTTTAAAAATCAGCCTCTTCCTTTATCTTTTTTACCTTAAGCAGGATCTCTCTATTAGCATTTACTCTATTTAATAGAATGCAGATAATAAAAAAAATTAAAGTCTACTGTAAGATCTTAATCTTTCTGTAAAATGATAACTGTACCTTTCTCATAGTTTTTTAATTCTTTTTGAGGACTAGATGAAGTAACCTGCAAGGACTTAATGCCAGCCACCCATCTCAGTACTTAAAACTCTTCCAAGGGTGAGAAAGGTCCTAGACCAATTTCCCTCGTAGTTTGTGTGAAGAGTGAGTCTGAAAATCATGATCATTATTTTGTCTTCACACAGTCATATCTTTTACCTTCACATTATGTAGATCTGAAAGTTCTGTGTATTAGGTTAGGATGTAGTACATAACTGGAAGCCAGTCATTATGCTGTTATTGAGCTCAGTATCCAGTGTTTTGTACAAGACCATTTGAATCACATCTGGGATTCATGGATGGGCTGCAGGGGAACAGGGACCCATCTGATATTTCATTGAAATGGGTTTTTTTTAACCATGGTACTACTGACATTTCTGACTGGACCATTCTGAGGAACTGTGTCTTACATGGCAGTGTCGTTAGAAGCATCACCTGCCTAACCACCAGACACTAGTAGCACCTCCCTGAGGACGGTAATAAAAAAGGAGTATCAATCTCTGGCTGGGGCTGTGCAGGATGTTTCACTCTCACAGCCGTTTCTTTCTCTCTCTCTAAAACTCAATAAAAAATATTTAAAAAACATATATCCTAAACTTGCCAAATGTGCAAGGGGGGCATAATCTCTCTTCTCCCCCTTGTTCCACTGTGATAAAGCTTAATATGTATGTGCATTTCTTTTCTGGGAGGCTTATCAGTTTCATCATATTCTTAAAAGGATCTATGACCTCAAAAAGACTCTTATTCAAAGCCCTTCAAAATAATAATGAAAGAATGCACATTTCCAGCTGTAATTGTAGGAAAAAATACATCTTCATAACTAAATAAGATGGTGCAATTTGAAAATTTACTATATACATATTTATTTATATTACTTTGAAGAAGCAATTCACACACTGTATCTGGGAAAGTATCTGCTTCACAAACTGCTATTCCCAGACTACACAAAGACTTTCAGTCTTCTATTGAATGTAGCTCTAAACTGCCAAAGGGATAGCGCTCATGAAAAGCAACAACAACAAACAAAAATCCAAAACCTCGTCTGGAAGGAAAATAACTATCAGTTGTTTCTTAAAAAAAAAAAAAATTCAGTGTCAGTATTGATTTCAAGATAACTGGAGAGATGAAGGCAAGGGAAGGAGAGGGAGAGATCGAGCTGGAATGCTAAGCCTTGAAAGAAGTTCCCAAAGGGAGTCTTGGGAGATGCTCCCTGGTGCTGGGAGTCGCCCTGGCTAGCCTGGAATGACGGCCGCCAGCCCAAGCCTTGGACTCTCCTATTCATTTCTCATTCCCAAGTGCACATTGTTCACCCACTTCCGAAGTGACCACATCGCAAAAGCGTCCTCACAGCTCAAAAGGGTCAATTTACCCAGTCTACAACCGGAGCTTAAATCCCAAATACTAGTCCTACAAAAGCAAACAGGAAACATGTCTCGTCTTCCATGGCCTCTAGGGAGCTCCCCAAAAGACAAGCAACTTTTCCCCTACTTATCGGTCTGTGTGCCTCCATCTCCCTCCCTTTGGAAAGAGTCACATTGAGAGGAGAGCAGGAGGAGGCTCGGGGCGGCGGGGGGAGCCGCGAAAGCCACCCCAACTGATGGGCTTGAACCCCAGCGCACAGAGGGGCGCGCCCTCCACGCTCCGCGCGCTTGTCCCTGCCGACCGCGCCTGGTGCGGGTCGGTCTGCTCCCGGTCCGCGGGGCGCGAGGGGGAGGGAACATGAGAAAGAGGAGGGCCGGGCCGCGGAGGGAGGAGGCGGTGCGTGCCTCGCCTGCCAAAGAGAGGTCTGTGCATCTGCGTGCGAACCCCCGCCCGAGACACGCGAGGAGCGCGGGCTCCACTGGTGGCGGCGCAGCCCTTCCTCCTGGGCAGCCTCCGGAGTCGGGCCCTGCTCCTTCTCCCAAGTCTGGCCCGGACTCTGTGGCTTTAGCGACAGCAGCGAAGAAGGAAGAACGGTCTTCTTGGCTGTGGATGTTCCGCCCGGGAAAGACAGCAAGTTGTGTGTGCGCCCCGGCCCGGGGAGAAGGTGGCCGCCGCCCGCAGCCATGTGAGTGAAGAGCTCGGCCGCCCCGGGGCGTGGGCTCCGCCGCTTTCCCTCCTCGGCCCCCTGGTCCCCCGACGCCGGAGTTGCGCTGCTCCCCGGCTCCGGACTTCCTGAGCGGGGCTGTTGGCCGGGCTCTCTGGACCTGCCGCGTAGGCTGTTGGCCTCTGCCTCGGGCGTTGCTGCCTTCCCATCCTGGTTCCCTCCCTTCAAAGGCCGGCTGGAAAATGCCTAGCTCCCCCTTTTTGCATTCAGGGATCTTATGTGGCTTCGGGGGTGGAGGTGGGTGGGGGTGGGGTGGGTGGGTGGGGACATTGCAGGAGCTGATTATGGGCTTGCCTTGGCCTTTCCCCACCCAGCTCTAGATGATGGCCCTCCGTCCCCCATGTCACCCCCACTCGCCTTTCCCAGCCTCATGGCCCAGACAGACAACTTTGGCCATTAACGCTGAGGCTGGTCACAGCTGACAAGATTAAAAAAAAAAATAGTAGCCGGAGCTCCCCTGTAGTGACACATTGGACTGTACATGGGGCTTCAGGGTGGAGAGGAAGCCGCAGGGGCAAGGCTTGGGAAAGAGAAGAGGTGAGGAAAGGGGGCAGTTGCTGTGGACGCTGAACACTGGAGTTGAGAATTCTGGAATGGAACTCCACGGTGCATGGGCTTTGGGCTTCTGTATTTATTTCTTTATGGAAAGTGTGGGAAATGGTTCAGGAACACTTTTTGAAACAGAAGCCGGGGTGGTACTTGTGGAACTATTTGAATAATTGGGGTTGGCAGTAGAGTACTAGAAGGTATGGATTACTTTTCAGATTAGACACGGACTATCATTGAACTGGAGAGATAGTTCCAGAAATTGTATTGGAACCAATGAATCAAAATTGCAGAGATGAAAATAAGTCATACACTGGCTTTCTTTCACTTACTCCAGGACAGGCTAGTTAAGATTGAAGGGATTCACAGATGCTATTGAACAAGTACTGGGAGTGCCTATTAACTCCATCCATTCTGTGTCTAGACAGTCTATAAAGTTTGGTGAACTTGTGCTCTGGAGTTGTGAAATTTATTCTAATCATTTTCTTTGGGCTCATGATAAAGAGATTTCCCACTTTTGAAGTCTTGAGGCAAGTTTTAAAGGTTGTAGACCAACTGAATTGATGTTATTATCTATTTCACTAAAAAAAAAAAACACACACATTAAACTCTTAATGTTTCTTATTGTTTTACCAGGGATCATCACCCTTACTATGGAGGATGGGAAGTTGAGGCCCAGTAAGGCTGAAGATCCATTCTGTTCATAGACATTCCCCATTACAGAACTGTGGATTACCTGTGGTCCCAATACCTGGTGGTTTCACACTTTCACTTTGGGTCCTCATTGCCCTATCTGAAGAAAGATGGCATCCAGCCTGACGTGTACTGGGGTGATCTGGGCTTTGCTCTCATTTCTTTGTGCTGCTACCTCCTGTGTGGGGTTCTTTATGCCTTACTGGCTCTGGGGATCCCAACTGGGCAAGCCTGTGTCCTTTGGTACTTTCCGAAGGTGCTCATATCCTGTGCACGATGAGAGCCGGCAGATGATGGTGATGGTGGAAGAATGTGGGCGCTATGCCTCTTTCCAGGGCATCCCCAGTGCAGAATGGAGAATCTGTACCATCGTGACCGGCCTGGGCTGTGGCCTTCTCCTCCTGGTGGCTCTCACTGCTCTCATGGGTTGCTGTGTGTCGGAGCTCATTTCCAGAACAGTGGGAAGAGTGGCTGGAGGAATTCAGTTTCTGGGGGGTAAGTGACTTGCTACACTTGAGTTTACTGGAATCCCAAAGTCATATTAAAAATTATGTTCCAGTTGTCTATTGAGATTATTATAATTGACACTTGGAATGCTCTCGAGAAATAGACATGAAATGGCTTTGGTGATAGAGTACCAAAGTCAGAGATTTTTATTGGAATTTCTTTACAACTTGGGGAGTTCTTAAATTTTGGTACATCCTTAGACATATATACATCATTAGCCTGCTAAGTACCATCTATGTGAGGTAATAACATTTAGGTCGTTTATAATATAGTAGGGGAGACAGTTTGCATTCCATCACTTCTCGCTCTTCATGTTCAACAGTAAGCAATTAGATTCTCTGTTTCTTACTGGAATCCTCAGGTCTTTAATCAAGAAGACATCATAGAAAAGTAGAAATGTTTTTGATTCACATTGTCGTCATAAATCTTTTAATACTCTTCGGTAAAATTACCCTTACCCAATCTTAAACTATATTTCCAAATAAGTGATTACTGTTTAAAATAAGATACCAGTTTTGCATTAAGAACTATGGATTTCACTATTCTACAAAGATAGCTATAGCTGTACCTATCTTGTTAAGATTTCATTTCCCTGGGTACTCTTGCTGTTAAGGAAAAAAAAAAACATTTAGCAAATGATGTCTACTTGTCCCAAATGGACTGGATAATGTCACTAACACCAGAACAGGTTTGATTTTTACTTGGGCTTCCTCCAACAAGCACTGCTTCAATATCTCTGGTCATATGGTTTTAATTATACTTTATATATTTTCCGCTGTGCCTTTCACCTCCATTTTTTAACCTGAAAGGCTGAATTTGTCTGATTTATAATCTGCCCTGGTGAAATATGACAACTATCATAGATAATGCAGAGTGGAGGGGAAAAAGTCAGGAAAATATGTAAAATATATTTGTAACTTCATTATAAAGTAAGAGTTTGTTACTATTTCATTTGATGTTTCCTTACAGAGTTTTGTGAAAATCCTGGAAAAAAGCAATTAAAAATTGATAGTTCTGAGATAAGAGTCTACTTATTGGAGAAACCCCAACAGATTATTTTAGATTTTTAATATAAAACTTTCCAGTAATGTTTAAGTAAGAAAATTCTTGTGCTAAAAAATGCAAGTGGCAAAAAGTTTTGTGTTTTAAAACAAGAGATAGAGTTGTTTGCAGTTCTTTATTTCCTTACCAGATATAACTTTGTTTTCATCTGTTTTTTTTTCCTCTGTGGTTTTGCATCTCACTCTGCTCGAGAAGGCAATTTGGGGGCCTTAACTCTCCTTTCTTTATTGCTTCATTGTTCAACATTGACCAAAGTCTTGCATGTGATATGTATATTCATACAGAAATAAAGTAAATGAAGTAAAACTATTAAGAAACAGAAAGAGTTTATTGTTGAAAGTTGCAATATAAATCCAGAGTTTGAAAACATGATACCACGGATTTTAAGAATAAAACTAATGCCGTGAGTATTTAAATACCTTTCATTAAGAATAAACTTGCTTTGATGTTTTGTTTCACTTGTCTCAGGAAAAGTGCTTAGGCAGTTTCTTTTTCTCCTCTTATGGTAAATACTACTCTTCTCCCTCCCCCCTTCATTTTAGGCAAGGAACTGCTATTATATCTGGCAGAACAGTAAAATGCTTACAAAGAGAAGTAAATTTTTATTGATTATCTTTAAACTTACAATGAAAGAAGGCAACAGAGAGTGACCCATGAGATTTTATATTTTCCTCTCTAAACTATGTATAGATTTTTTAGATTATATAGAGCTAAATGTTTTACTTAACAGAAAAACTCAAGGAAGACCATTGTGGAAGATTATATATATATATATATATATATATATATATATATATATATGACTGGTTTTTCTCTTTAGATTTTCTTTTCATGAACTATGGCTTGGTAAATGTTACTGACATTAAGCTAAGGAAATAGTTTATTACTAGCAGTTGGCATTTTCTCATTTTTCATAAATATTTTTCATATCTGGCAAAAAAAAATTCTGAATATAAAATCTAAGAGAGTTTTTCTGAATTGAACTTCTTCAGAGCACAAGTAGGTAAATACATCCTATTACCCAAACAATAGTAAATTTAGAATTAAAAAATAACTTGAATTATGGAAAAGGCTTTGGGAAAATCTGCCATTGATTGCTATCCTTTAATGGTAAACCAGATGACAAATGCAAAAATACTTCAAAAAGAATTCTTCCTGTTGTTTATTTTATAATTATCTGGATTTTTATTCATACATACTTAAGTGGTAAGTAATTTTATTTTATGCAAAATACCAAACCAGTGAGTTCTGTGAGTTCCACAGATGGCAGTGCTTCAGAAATATATTCAACATACTCTCCTATAAGGCGTATTCTCTTACTAAAAATGGTTCACCAAGAGAGTTATGTTTAGCTAAAGTTAGGGTTGTTCCAAAAACACAGGAAGCAGCCAAATGGCAAAGTACAGACGCATCCTGCTTAACCCTGCCTTCTGTATTGAGAGTTTGCACATATGGTGTAACATCAGGCAGCAAAACCCCTGCAGTACTTTGGAACTAGTTAAAGGACAAAATGTCAACCTTAATTTTGAAAAATCTTGCTATGGTTGATTAAAGGTTAAAATGTCACCTGTCAGCTGATAGAACAACACAAAAAGAAACTGTTGTACATGGGCATTTGCTACCTGTAGGAGGAATACTTCAAAGAAACATTGACTTCAGCTTTTCATGTGGTAACTTGAACATAAACTTTGCCACTATCTCCATCTTATATTTAAAATCATTCTTTGTCATAATTTTCAAAAGCAAGTCTGAATTGAGTACTCTTAAGAGTTGTGTTTTTGTTTTTTTAAGATTTTTAAAATTGATTTTTAGAGAGAGAAGAAGGGAGTGGAGAGAGAGAGAGAGGGATACACATTGATTAGAGGCAAGACATCAAACAGCTACCTCCTATACACTGCCTACTAGGGATTGAGCCTGCAACCCAGGCATGTGCCCTGATTGGGAATCAAATTGGCAACCTTTCAGTGCACAAGATGACACCCAGCCAACTAAGCCACACCAGCCAGGGCTTTAACTGAGTTTTTAAAAGGCATGTAGAAAGCCTTTGAGAAATATAAGATAATAAAAATGCTAACATTTGTATAGTGTGGAAATGTGCTATAGAAAATAGAAGCTTTAATTTTTTTGTTTGTTGAATAAATTATTTGCTTTTAAATATTACTGTAGTCATTAAGTACAGTAACAGAGTTTTAAAAAGTTAATATCAAACTTTTTAATGTATGTGTTAATAAAATATGTGCTCTGTAAATGAAACATGTAAGAAGATTATAAAGACATATTAACTAAGTTCTTGCAAATGTTGGTATCTGAATTTATAGATTTCATCTTCGGAAACTGCTGGTGCTTGTAATGCAGATTTGGAGTAATCCACATTTAGTTTGAATGTGAGTCACATATATTTATAAAATGGGTGTAGAATACTAATCAGTAGCAAACAACTATCCAATTTAAAAACTGTTCTGTCCTCACAGGCCATGGGAGACCATCTCCTCAATTAATTGATAGTGAAGTGCTGCTCAAGACAGTAATGATGACTAAGGGTTTCTTTGAGCAGCCTTTTCTCTGTCTGCTGAAAGTACCCTTGACTTTCTAGTATTCCCTCACTATAGGCTTTCACCTGGGCCTGTCTTTCACCCTTTGGGATAAGGGCTTGGGACTTCCCTTCCTTCATTCCACTTTAAACCCGACTTGTCATGTGATATGCCATTCTGCTTTCCTTCATACCTAGGTTCTTTGTCAAGTGACAGCTGAGGAATGATATAAATAATAAATATTGGCATATTAATGAACATAGTAGCTTAATAGTGACAGTGTCTTAACTGGAGTTGCTCTAATTTTAAGAAAGCTAGGCATTTCTTGGTCCAGTTTGCGGTTTACTTTAAATTACATCTTATAAGATATTTCATTCATCTCCCTGTAACCTATAACTTAAGGTTGTCTTGAGTTCTAAGCCAGTGGTTCTCAAACTTCAGTATGCATCAAAATCATCCCTAGGACTTTGTAAAACACAGATTTTGGGGTCCACCCAAGAATTTCTGATTCAGTAGGTTTGGTGGGAGACTGATAATTTGTATTTCTAATAAGTTCCAAAATAAAGCTGGTTCTGAGAACACATCTTAATAATCTTGTTTTAAGTTAGCCATTTGATGTTTTTAAAAATGTAACTTCTAGTAGATGGTTTACTTTCAGAACTTAAAGTTTAGATGTATCATGATCTGACATAGACCTCTCTAATTGGACTATAAAAAAACTCACCTCTGTAATTTAGTATTGTCTGAGCACAACCTCATTCCATCTCTCCTTGTTCTTGTCACAGAAAGTAGTTTTGCTGGTATTCTCTCTCTTAATACATATTATATACATATTATAATTATAATATATGCATTATGCAATATCTTACACACACACACACACACACACACATATATATATATATATATATTCTTTCCTATATTTTTATCCTTTACCAGAAATAAGATTCTATAGATGGAGAACTTAAAATAAGACCTTAGTGTATCTCTGTAGTTTTCATGCAGTGGGTTTTCAGTAAGGAATTACTAACTGAAAGAGATGAAGACCAAAGAATCCAGCCAAGATAGCCTTTGTCCAACTCTGTAAAACCATTGTGTCTTGGAAAAGCAGCATGGTTAGGTCAGTAAGGCATTAGGAAACAGCCAGTCTGAGCTTCTGCTGCTTGGCAGGATGAAACGTTACTTAAATTAGCTTTGACCTGGTCTTAAACATTCCTAGGGAAGATGTTGCACTCTTGTTGAATAGTAGTACTTTCTACCACAATCACACCTGCCATCACAATCAGATGTACCACATTACATCCTATATAATCCTATATAATAAAAAGGTAATATGGAAATTGACTCCTGGGAATGACCAGTCGCATGACGCGCTCAGACCCCCATAGGCTGTACACTTAACTCAGGAACTGCCCCTTGGTGGTCAGTGCACTCCCACAGGGGGAACTCCACTCAGCCACAAGTTGGGCTGATGGCTGTGAGCAGAGCGGCCGTGTTGGGAGCCTCTTCCGCCTCCTCGGCAGCACTAAGGATGTCCAACTGCAGCTAGGCCATCAGTCGGACATCCCCCAAGGGCTCCCAGACTACCAGAGAGATGTCTAACTGCCAGCTTAGGCCTGATCTCCTGGAGAGTGGGCCTAAGCTGGCAGTTGGACATCTCTGAGAGGTCCCGGACTACCAGAAGATGCAGGCTGGGCTGAGGGACTCTGAGTTCACGAATTTTTGTGCCCCTAGTTGATAATAAACAGGAACAAGCTTGAGATGGGTAGTGCAGTAGTGTGAGCAGGGTCTTGCCAACAAGGAAGAAGTGACAGGAAGATACAGTGCAGACAACCAGCAATGAATGCCACACACAACATCCACTCTGGATTTCTTAAAGGCGGGACATCAATCATTTGACTGATCTCTTACAAAATCTGAAACATAAAATTTTATATAGTTGTATCTAAAAATGTTTTAAAATTAAATTTTCAAGAAGTCATTGTCCAGTTATACTTTTTTTGCATACTTTTTCCAGAAGAACTCTTTTAAGTCTTAATTTGGAAAATTTTTCATGGTTTTCAGACTTTTCTATGAAGCTTCCAAGTTCCCCATATGAATAATTGATATAAAAATTCAATACAATATTCTTTTAACACTAGTGGGTCTAAAAGTCACCTGAGAGTTTATTCCAAGTAAGGAGTCCAAGGTCCATAATAATCACTTTTAACAAACTCCTCAAGGGTTCTGGACACAGGTGGTCCACTGACCACATTTTGAGAAATGTTGGCAAGACCCTGCTCACACTACTGCACTACCCATCTCAAGATTGTTCCTGTTTGTTATCAACTAGAGGCCAGGTGCACAAAAATGTGTGCACTTGGGAGGGTCCCTCAGCCTGGCCTTCACCCTCTCGAAGTCCAGTACCCCTTGGGAGATGTCCACCTGCCGGCTTAGTCTCATTAGTCTTCATTGCCCTAGGAGCTGTGTCTGTAAAGATATTTCTAAGGTATATGTCTGCTATTTTGCTGCCTATGCAGTCTTGTAGGATGTTTATGGCTTCTTGCCTTACATTTAATTCCTGTAGCGATTTTGAGTTTGTTTTTGTGTATGCTGTAAGTTGGTGATCTAGTTTCTTTTTTTCCCCCCATTTATTTGACCAAATTTCCCAGCACCATTTATTGAAGATACTGTCTTGACTCCATTGTATGCTCCTGCCTCCTTTGTCAAATATTAATTGATCAGAATGGCTTGAGTTGATTTCTGGGTTCTCTGTTCTGTTCCATTGATCTATATGTCTGTTCTTGTGCCAGTACCAGGCTGTTTTGAGTACGGTGGCTTGGTAAATATAGCTTTATATCTGGTGTTGTGATTCTTCCAACTTTGTTCTTCTTTCTCAGAATTGTTATAGCTATTTGGGTTATTTTTTATTTCAGATGAATTTTTGGAGAGTTGGTCCTAAATCTTTGAAATATGCTATTAATATTTTAATGGGGATTGCATTGAATCTATAGATTGCTTTGGGTAGTATGGACATTTTAATGATGTTGATTCTGCCAATCCATGAACATAGCATGTTCTTCCATTTGCTTATGTCTTCCTCTATCTTTTTTTTTTTCAGTGCCCTGTAGTTTTCTGAGTACAGATCCTTCACGTCCTTAGTTAAGTTTATTCCTAGGCATCTTAATTTTTTTGGTGCAATGGTAAATGGGATTGTTTTTTCCCCTTCTCTTCCTGTAAGTTCATTATCCTATATAATAAAAGAGTAATATGCAAATAGAACAAATGGCAGAACAACTGAACAACCAATCAAAGCATAATATGCTCATGATATGCTAAGGCTGCTCAACCACTCACTATGGCATGCGCTGATCACCAGGGGGGAGATGCTTGGACTGGTAGGTTAGCTTCTGGGATCCGGTCAATTAGGACTGAGCGAGATGGGCCAGACTTGCCCTGGAGCCCTACCATCATCCCTCCCTGGCCCAATCTTGCACTGGTGTGGTCCCTCAGCCTGGCCTGCACCCTCTTGCAATCCAGGACCCTTTAGGGGATGTCGGAGAGCTGGTTTTAGTCTGATCCCTCAGGGCACTCCTCTTGGGAGGGCGCCAGATGCAGTGCTCATGGCTGGCGAGCACTGCTGTGGCAGCACAAACCTCTACTGATCAGGACTGATTGGGCATGAGCTTGTGGCCAGGATGAGTGGAAGTGGCAGGTAGGGACTGCAGGTGGTATTGGACTGCAGGTTTCGGCCCAATTACTTCAGGCCACTGAGAGGGACCCCACCAGTGCACTGGGCCTCTAGTTAGTGTATAAAAGGCTATAGATTTCTGGGTGTTAATTTTGTATCTTACAACATTGCCAAATTCAGTAGTTTTTTGATGGAGTCTTTGGGGTTTTCTATGTATATTATTATGTAATATGTGAATACGTACAGTTTTAATTCTTCATTTCCAATTTGGATTCCTTTTATTTCTTCATCTTGTCTGATTGCTATGGATAGCACTTCCAGTACCATATTGAACTGGAGTGGTAAAAGTGGGCATCCCTGTCTTGTTCCTTTTCTTAGGGAAAATGAGTTTAGTTTTTGCCTATTGAGTATGATGTCTGGGTTTGATATATATGGCTTTTAATATGTTGAGGTATGATCCCTCTATTCTTACTTTGCTAAGAGTTTTTATCAAGAAAGGTTGTTGGATTTTGTCAAATGCTTTTTATGCATTGGTTGGTATGATCATGTGATTTTTGCCTTTCAATTTGTTTATGTGATGTATCTCATTTACTGATTTGCAGATATTGTACCATCCTTGCATCTCCAGAAAAAATCCCACTTGGTCATGGTGTATGATCTTTCTAATGTAATGCTGGATCTGATTTGCTAGAATTTTGTTGAGGATTTTAACATCTATGTTCATTAGGGATATTGGCCTGTAGTTCTCTTTTTTTGTGGTATCTTTATTGGTTTTGGAATAAGGGTAATGCTGGTTTCATAGATAGAGCTTGGAAGTGTGCTTTCCTCTTGAATTTTTGGGAATAGTCTGAGGAGGATAGGTTTTAGTTCTTTTTAAATGCTTGGTAGAACTCCCCTGAAAAGCTGTCTGGACCAGGGCTTTTGTTTGCTGGAAGATATATATATATTTTATAATGTGGTATTGGTGGGATATTAAAGATATATATATATTTTAAAATGTATTTTATTGATTTTTTTACAGAGAGGAAGGGAGAGAGATAGAAAGTCAGAAACATCGATGAGAGAGAGAATCGATCAGCCACCTCCTGCATGCCCCACAATGGAGATGTGGCCGCAAGCAAGGTACATGCCCCCAACCAGAATTGAACCTGGGACCTTTCAGTCCGCAAGCCGACGCTCTATCCACTGAGCCAAACCGGTCTCGGCTTCTGGAAGATATTTTATCACTGCTTCAAATTCTTTGGTAGTTATTGGCCTATTCAAGTTTTTTTATTCTTCTTGATTGAGTTTTGGCAACTTGTATTTTTCTTAGAATATGTCCATTTCATTTAGGTTGTCTATTTTGTTGGAATAGAGTTGTTCATAATAGTTTGTATTTCTGTAGGATGGGTTGTTACTTTGTCTCTTTCATTTCTGATTTTGTTTATTTGGGTCCTCTGTCTTTGCTTCTTGTTGAACCTGGCTAGAGTTTCATTAATCTTGTTTATCCTCTCAAAGAACCAGCTCTTGGT
Organism: Lasiurus cinereus; assembly: GCA_011751065.1. Classification (NCBI taxonomy): domain Eukaryota; kingdom Metazoa; phylum Chordata; class Mammalia; order Chiroptera; family Vespertilionidae; genus Lasiurus; species Lasiurus cinereus. The sequence goes on along the minus strand of JAAGEH010000012.1, from coordinate 10,283,187 downwards.
TTTGTTGATCTTTTGTATCCTTTTTTTTTTTTTTTTGGTCTTTAAGTCATTTATCTCCACTCTGATTTTTATTATTTTCTTTCTTCTGCTTACATTGAGCTTTTCATATTGCTCTCTTTCTAACTCTTTGAGTTGTAGGGTTAGATAATTTATTACCATATTTTCTTGTTTTTTGAAATAGGCCTGCAAAGCTATGAAATTCCCTCTCAAGACTGCTTTCGCTGTGTCCGATAGATTTTGGATTGTTGTGTTTTCATTGTCATTTGTTGCCATGATGCTTTTTATTTCTTCTTTGATCTTTTTGGTAATCCAATCATTGTTTAATAGCATGCTATTTAGCCTTCAGGTGTTTGATTTTTTTGGATTGTTTTTATTGTAGTTGATTTCTAGTTTTATGCCATTGTGATCTGAGAAGATTCTTGATATGATTTCTATCTTCTTGAATTTGAAAAGGCTTTGCCTATGTCCCAATATGTGGTCTATCTTTGAAAATCACCAATGTGCACTTGAGAAGATTATATATTCTAGTGAGTCATTTAGGATTGATGTTTCTTTGCTGATTTTTTGTTTAGAGGATTTGTTTAGTGGTATTGGTGGGATATTAAAGTCCCCTATTATGACTGTATTTCTGTCAATCTCTCTCTTGATATCCTCCAGAAGTTTTTTGTTCTTTTTTATGTATTCGGGTGCATATATATTTACCAGTTATATCCTTTTGTTGAATTACTCCTTTTAGTATTATAAAGTGGCCTTCTTTATCTTTTTTTTATGGCCTTCACTTTGAGGTCTAATTTTTCAGATATAAATATTGTTACCCAGCTTCTTTTTTCATTTCCATTCACCTGAAAACCCTTTTTTTCATCCCGTCACACCAATCTGTGTGAGACCTATATTCTAAGGTGTGTTTCCTATAGACAGCTAATATATGGGTCATGTTTTCTTATCCACTCAGCTACCCTGTCTTTTTTATATATATATATTTTATTGACTTTTTACAGAGAGGAAGGGAGAGGGATAGAGAGTTAGAAACATTGATGAGAGAGAAACATCAATCAGCTGCCTCCTGCACACCTCCCACCGGGGATGTGCCAGCAACTAAGGTACGTGCCCTTGACCGGAATCAAACCTGGGACCTTTCAGTCCACAGGCCGGTGCTCTATCCACTGAGCCAAACCGGTTTTGGCTACCCTGTGTCTTTTGATTGGGACATTTAATCCATTTACATTTAAAGTTATTGATAGGTACTTGTTTTTCACCATTTTTATATTTCATGCCTGTGTTTCATCCTCGCTTCCTATGTCTTCTTTTTAGCATTTCTTGCATTGCTTATTTGGTGGTGATAAACTCCCTTAGTTTTTTTTTGGTCTGTGAAGCTCATGATTTCACCCTCAATTTTGATTGATAGCCTTGCTGTGTACAGTATTCTTGGATTCAGACCTTTCCTTTGCATGACTTTGTTTATTTCACGCCATTCCCTTCTGGCCTGATGTGTTTCTGTTGAGAAATCAGTCGATAGTCTGATGGGAGATCCTTTGTAGGTCCCTTTCTGTCTCTCTCTGACAGCCTTTAAGTTTCTTTGTCATTGGTGTTTGCTAATTCAATTATAATTTGTCTTGGTGTTGATCTTTTGCGGTTCATTTTCTCTTTTTTTTCTATTCCCTCATATATTGTTTAAATGAGATTATATGACTTACAACAATATTGCGATAACTATGTATGGTATGGTGGCAGATGGGTACTAGACTTATCGGAATGATCACCTCATAATGGATACTGTATAAGTATCTAATCACTTATTATTATCACAGTATGTAGATATAATTTACTCTACAACTTTACAATGTGGAAGTTATAATTGTAGGAGTGTGCATCTTTATCTGTGTGTAAATAATGGTTATTGACCTGGGGGCTTCTAAGAGGAGCATTTTGATGAGTGCTAAGGTAGTTGTCAGCATCATTGAACTACACTGGCTTTTCATGAGCAGATATTTTCTTTTTCTTCTCCAAAAGGTGCAGGAAATAAGTGTATAAATATATAAGCAATAAGTAGATGTAAGATTTGTTTTATACATCTTATTTTCATTAAAAATGTGACATTATCAATTGCAACTTTATTTTATTTATAAAGAAAGAAATGGCCTTCTGGTCCCTGGCGCTCTGAGAGCCACGGGCTTCTGTGCAGAGATGGCCAAATCCAAGAACCACACCACGCACAACCAGTCTCAAAAATGACACAGAAATGGCATCAAGAAATCCAGGTCACAAAGATACGAATCTCTTAAGGGGATAGACCCCAAGTTACTAAGGAACATGCGCTTTGCCAAGAAGCACAACAAGAAGGGCGAAGAAGATGCAGGCCAACAATGCCAAGGCCATGAGCGCTTGCACTGAGGCCATCAAGGCCCTCGTCAAGCCCAAGGAGCCCAGGCCCAATATCCCAAAGGGCTGCAGCCAAAAACTCAGTTGACTTGTCTATATCACTCACCCCAAGCTTGGGAAATGTGCTCATGCCTGCATTGCCAAGGGACTCAGGCTCTACCGGCCAAAGGCCAAAGCCAAGGTGGAAACCAAGCCCCAAGCTGCAGGTACAGCTGCAGCTCAGGCTCCCGCTCCCAAAGGTGCCCAGGCCCCCACGAAGGCTTCACAGTAGAGGCCTCTGTCTGCCAATGTGAGGACGGAAGGACTGTGAGGCCCCTGGGCTGCTGTCTGCATGGCGCTGGTGCCATCTTGTGCTGTTTGTACAAATTAACCTGTGGCAGGATCTAAAAAAAAGAAAAAGAAAAAAAGAAATGAATATTATTGTCAACATGTTTATAATTGAAAATTGCTATCAGTTACCTGTAGTAAAGGAATTATTTTGTTCAGAAACCTAGTAGATTACTGTCATACTTACATTAGTAATGTTATAACTACCTAATAACAAGGAAAGTAGTTATCCTTTTATTATTATCTATGAGTTAATATTTATGGTGAAGGCCATGAAAAATGAAATGTACTTTTGTCATTCCAATGTAATTCAATAGTTCTCATATATTTGTCATATAAAATCATCGAAAAACCTTGTTAGGTTCTATGATTCTATGACTAAATTTTATCCTCATTTGACATAGTGCTCCTAGGTGAGAATTGCTATGTCTGAGGCATACCGTTTTTCTTGATGTTGCATGGGATTGGGCACACAGATACATGTGGCAAGAAATGAGGCCCTACATGGCTTAGCTCAGTGCATAGAGTGTTAGCCTGTGGACCGAAAAATCCCAGGTTCGATTTCAGTAAAGGGCGCATGCCCAGGTTGCTGGATCGGTGAGTAGGGGGTGTGCAGGAGATAGCCAATCAATAATTCTTTCTGCTCATTGATGTTTCTATCTCTCCCTCTCCCTCTTTCCAAAGTAAAATATATATTTTTTTAAAAAAAAAAAAAAGAAGAAAGGAGGAGCAGAGGTATAGAGTCAAATTTGGTGTAGCATTATCTTATTCCTGGCCACATTTGGCTCCTCTAAACAATCCAAGCTTTCCATATTATTTCTCCTCCTCTACTATGTGTGCACAGTTACCTTGGATAAAAACATAAGACTTTTCATGTTCTCTTCAATGATGATAGAGCATCCTTTTTGTTGCTGTTCCTTTCTTTCTTTCTTTTTTTATTTGTCATTGCAATACCTAATTTAAATGGAAAATTATAATCCTTAGGTATTAAAGGCAATTCCTTTATTGTCTCCATTGTCACTTCTAAGTAATTAAGAATTAATTCTTCTGATAGTACTTTGAGGAAAAATATCAATTCTAATCTTAAAAGAAGTTACCCTGGTATTTACAAGGCTTGCAAGTCTAGACGTACTGTATGGGACAACATGAAGAAAAATTTACTGTGGTGCTTTTATTCATTCATTTACTCAGCAAATGGCTTTTAAGTGCCTACTGTGTGTCAGGCTCTAATTTGGCCATGAGCTAGAAAGCTATTCAGAAAGGTAGGATTCTGAACTACCTAGAATTTTAGTAAGAGAGATGAATATTAATCAAATACTCTCCCAAATGAATGTAAAGTTACAAATCTGATAAATGTAAGGAAGGAAGGGTGGTTATAGGCAATTGTGATCTCTACGGGTGCCAAGGAAGGTTTCTCTGAGGATATAAGGTTTGAGCTGAGACCTGAACCATGGAGAGGTTGGAGGGGTGAACATCCATGAGGGAACAGGGTGCCTTTGAGGCACTCTAGAGCAGAAAGCTTGGGGGATGATATGTAGATGATGCTGAAGAGGCAGGGGCAAGAAGAATTAGTATTAAGGATACTCATGAGATAAGAAGCCAATGAAAAGATAAAGAAGTTTGAGCAGGAAGGTGTCATGAGAAGTTTGTTAATTTAAGACAAGTTGTTAGAGACTTAAACTGAGAGATAGTTGGCTGGAAATATGGATTCTTTCATTTATACCAGTGCTTTTGTGGTAAAGGTAACCATTGTTATCATTTGAAAAAAAGAAAAAGGCATTTTGGAATTTCTGTGTGTCATTTGAATATAAAAGTTAAGTAATACTGATGTATAGATATTTTGTTAGGAGATATAGTTTAAAATGTTGTACCCTTCAAACAAATGGAATGGAATAAAAAAATAAATGGAAAAAAAGTACCAAATACAGTAATTTTTTTTCATGTTGTTGCATTTAGTACATTCTTGGCATTGATAGACTTGTGATTACTTACATAATGTTTGTAGTTTTGTGTACAATGTCTTTCTTTTCTGATTGGGTGTAACACTTTGATAGCAGAAGCCTCTTCTGTCTTATTCACAACACTATTCCCAGAGCTTAGCAAAGTGCTTGAGAGAGAATAGGCAATAACAGTTTCCTGTGTGCCTGATAATATAACATGGTTTCTATGGAAAGCCATTGTATATATGTTTTTAAACCAGTTCAATTTTGCAGCTATTGATCAAATTCCTATTTTGCAGAATAGCAGATGTTGGGCCTGCTGCTGAGTACTGACTTGAATATGGTAGTGTCTGGCTTCAAGAGGTACAAACTCTAATATGAGGAATTGTTCAGACAAATGTGACACAGATGCTCAGATGATTCCAGGAGATGTTATTTCGTCGATGTCCTCAAGATCCTGTGAGATACACATATTGAATAAGCCATGGAACAGGTCAGGTTTAGCCAACCTTAGCCAAACACAGCTGCAGACACTGAGTCTTTTTCTTCTGAGGCTTCATTGAAAAAGCCCAAAGGGCCAGACCAGGGGTAAATAGAAGCTCTGTAATGTTTTGCTGCTGATCAAATTCCTTTGTAAAATACATTTCCATTTGATGGGCAGGACAGTGGGGGAGCCTAGGTAGCCACTTGTTCATTTAATTGCAATCTTCTCCTGCTATCTTGCTTTACAGGATTGGCTTGCCTTGATTTCCTTATTTTTTCCTAGTCTTTACATCCTTTCCTGGCTGCACTTCATTTGGTTGGGCTTTGCTGACCCTGCCTAAGGATCTGTAAAGTGAGGCTCTAGACCCTGGGAAATGTAAGAGTGAGATATGAAGAATGGGAGGAAAATACAATCTATGTAAACAGACAACTAATTGTCATTGGTGAGAATAAGTATCAGTAGTGGCTTTCTCTTTTTACATTTATGTGCCTCCTAGAATGAGGCTGCCCCCATGAAGAGTAAGGTGACTTCAGGAGGCATGGTTGTGAGGCAAGGCGATGAGTTCAGGTCTGGACAGTATGTGGTTCAGGTTCTGGTGGGACTCAAGGTGGAAGGTCAAGTGGGCAATTGGAAACATGGGCAAAGAGCTCATGAGAAAAATCAAAATTGCATATGTATCTTATCTAATAATAGACAAACATGTAAATTGACCATACCTCCACTATGCCCACAGCCAATCAGAGTGAGTATGCAAATTAACCCATACATGTTTATATGGTGGGTTAATTTGCATATGCAGGCACAGAGCAGCTGGGAGGGACAAGACACCTGCTATGATGGGGAGGGGAGCAGCAGAGGGAGCTACAGGAGCAGTGCTCTGGACAGAACTGAGGACTTGCCAGCTCCCAGGTGGCTGGGATTGAAGCCAGGGGAAGGAAGGCCTATTATTTTATGAATATCATGCAAAGGGTCTCTAATATATATATGTATATATATGTATACATATATGTATATATGTATGTTTATAAAAATAACTAGCAGCCCAGTGCACAAATTTGTACACAGGTGGGGGTCCCTTGGGATGGCCTGCGGTTATCATGCCCCAGCTCACACCCCCAGCTTCACAGCCCCATCTGGCCCCCGGCCTTGGCCTAGCACCACCCCCTCACCTGCTCTACCATCCTACCTGCAGGGTGGTCAATTGGGGCTGGGCCCCATGCCTGGATCCCTTAGTGCCTGGGAGCCAGACAGTGGCCCCACCCGCCTCCCCCTCTGTCATCACCACTGGTCTCCATCTGCAGCGCAATTGGGCCCCCGCTCCCACCTGCCTTGGCCTAGTGCCACTCACTCACCTGCTTCATCATCCCACCGTGGTCCCACACTCGTCGGGCCCCATTGGGGCTGGCACCCACCATGCTCTGCGCTGCCCTCTAGTGGTCAGTGCATGTCATAGTGAGCAAACTTCCAGTCTCCCACTTGAACAACTCCCCAAGGGGACAATTTGCTTATTAGGCTTTTATTATGTCAGATGTCTTTGAAGGCCTTCATATGAAAGTATTACTTCATTTACTCTTAAAAAGACATGGCTTTTAAATCTTGACACTTTTTCTTTCTTTCTTTCTTTCTTTTTTTTTTTTTACCATTTATCTGTACTGATTGGAAGCCAAGCTCTTAGCTATGTATAACTTAATCATCAATTATAAACCTCCCCTTGGATTGTGCCCAGTACTTAACAGCTACTATGCTGGTCAGGATTATGGAGGAGTTTGCACTTTGCAGGAATAGGTCTTATTTTTCTGGAATAAATCACCTGAAAAAAATGAGGTAGGAAAAAAATCATTTTGCATGTTCACTAACACAAAGGTACCTTGGGGAAGGAAGAATCTAGAAATGACCATGTAGTGGAAAGGCAGAAGTGTGAAGGATATGTAGTTTAACCTTTTTTTTTGGTTTTCATGAAGATGGCATTTTATTTTGATCACCTAATGAAAGAATATTAGTTCATTTATCTCATCTGCCCACTGGTGGCTTCCTGAATATAATCTTCTGTAGGCACCATTGAAAATTCACTTTGGCCTGTGCCCTTGTTGCTCAGTGGGTTTCATTAAATCACACAGCAGCAAGCTCTTCTTTGTGTAGAACTGTTTCATGCACATTTGACTTCAGTGTAATTTCAGACAATTGAGCTTTGTGTGTAGTGGTTTTACCATAATAATCTTTTAGTCCAGTTAAGGCAGATCTGGACATTTGAATCTGATGAAATTTTAAGGTGGTGGAAAATATTGAACAGGGAAATGTTCTCATTTCTTTCTACTTTCTCTATTTAGCTTGTGGGGCTTGTAAATTGTGGCGGATTGTTTTGTACCATTACTTACAGCATAAGATTGGAATAACAACAGGTTTTCCCACATGGGATACTTCATAATGACATGCATTCAGGTTCCAGAAAAACATGTTTCTATAAGACTAAATAAAATAAAATGTTAGCAGTTTTTTCTTATATTAGCAAATCTTTAAGTACTGCCTTCTATTCATGTGTTATGTTCACATTATTCTTTGGCATATGTTGTACAAAGCAAGTGAACACAAGATCTGGACAGACAAGGTTGAGCTTCATGGCCCTGTTTTTAAACTCAAGGGGTTTGCTGCTTGGGGTGTACTATTCAAGAATGACAAGTGGTTGTCATGGGTAGTTTGTTTACTTTCAGCAAGTAAAGGAGATAGTGGATTCATATCCACAGCTCTGGCTCCCCGAAGGGAAGCTTAGCCATTGCTTATATAGACTAGTCAATTACATGTTAATTTCCTTTTTGCATTTGACTACGTTTATCCAGTTGAGTTTTGTCAAACTTCATCTGTTTATAGCTTGCCTGCAAAATGTGCTATATTTTAATGTTTAGCAAGAATAGCAATTATTTACTTCTTGAAAATGTGATAGGAGACACAAGAAGTAAATATAATATAGAGTTGTGACCTCAAGCAGTTATAAATTCATGGCTTTGGTCACTAGGCTTGCCTGAGAAATATGCACTTGTTATTCTACCTCCCACTGCCCCCAAAAGCTTCAGTATTGTGTTATATAGCTGGATAGCTATTTTATCTTCACAAAACGAACCTTGCCATTGATATTTGTAGGTGTATGTTGAGGTGATATTTTCTAAAATTAGAGCTTAATTCAGGGCTTTTGGAGTTCTGGTTTCTGACCCTCAGGAGAATTGAGCAAAATAAAAGGAAAATACCTTTGATGGTTGTATATAATTCTTCTAAAACTGAACCACATATATTGTAAGAGAAAGATAAAATGTATTTTGAAATGGAAGATAGAAATGGGGTAGAAGAATGTGCTATAAAAGAGTGCATTATCAATAATAATAAAAGCATAATATGCTAATTAGACCAGATATCCTTCCGTACAACCTTCCAAATGAAGCCGGGGCTGCAAGGGAAGCCCAGGTCTCGGGTTCCAGAAGGAAACCAGTGCTGGCAGCCAGGCGAAGGAAGGCCTACTCTTGTAGGAATTTCATGCATCAGGCCTCTAGTTTTGATATAAGAGATTGAATTTTGTAGAATGATGAGAAATTTTGTCGTTTCGAATATACGGAAGAAAGTGAATGTAACTATATAATTGCAACATGCTATTACAATGCTCATGATCTTTGAGTGCATCATTAATAAAACCAATTGGCATTAAATATTGTTCTCATTCAGTGTCATGGTGTACTATATGTATTTCAAATGGCTTAGAAGACCTATGCTAGGTAGTGAATGTCCATCATTTGTCTTGGCTTGCTTTCTGCCCACCTGCCTTCCTCCATAACATATTGCCTTCAGAGAATCTTTTTGGCAGTGATTATAGCCCTTCATAGTTCTCCAAATATCTCAGTTATTCCCTGTGGGATATAAACCTTCTGTACTGTGCTCCTATGTTCCACTTGTCATATTGTCATCCACTGACATTCTTCCTGGGCATTCCACTGGGGCCAAGCTGAGGGTTTGTTTTTTTTATTTGTTTTTAAGTTTTATTATTGAAAAGTATTATAAATGTCCTCCCCTCTCTCCCCCCACTTTTCTTCCATTGCCCTCCACCACCTGGTTCCCATCCCATCCCAGATCTTTATCACACTATTTTTTGTGTCCATGGCCTAAGCATATATGCATTTAAGTTCTTTGGTTGATCTCTTCCCATAGCCCTCCTTCCTTGTTCCCTCTGAGATTCATCAGATCTGTTCCATGTTTCCATGCCTCTGGTTCTATTTTGTCAGTTTATTTTTACAATATTTCTTGTGAACTCTCTACACAACCCTACTTTTGTGCCTTTGCTGAAACTATTCTCCTTCACCTTTCTCTTCCCCTTCTTACAGGACCCACATATACTTATCTTTCAAAGCCTGATATGAATGTAGACTTCTCCATGAAGTCTTCTCTGATTGCACAGCTTGAAGGAATCCTGCCTTTTCTGAGTTTCCTTCGAACTTTATCAACTTTACCAATTGTTTTTTTCTGGTGAGGCCTGGTAGAGGCAGCACTTTCTACCATGTATGATTGTCATACCACCTGCTATAATATCCCAGAACACTATGTACTTATCACAATTTTTACACTTATTTGACTGATGATTTGCTTAGAACCATTCTGGAAAATTTTAAATCCAGGTATTCTCCTGTGCAAGATATTTTGTTGTTGTTGTTTTGTTACTTCAGGATATTTTTTTCATTGGTTCTTAGAGAGAGTGGAAGGGAGGGGGGGGAGAGAGAGAGAGAGAGAGAGAGAGAGAGAGAGAGAGAGAAAGAGAGAGAGAGAGGAGAGAAACATCGATGACAGAGAGACACATCAATTGGTTGTGTTCCTCATATGCTCCAACGTGCAACCCAGGTATGTGCCCTTGACTGAGAATCAAACCTGTGATCCTTTAGTGAGTGGCCTGATGCTCTAACCACTTAGAAACACATGCTAGGGCATCATCTGTGCAATATATTAATTTGATGTTCATGGAATGCTTGGCCTATGTTCTCTATGTGACACTGTTAATTGCCCTTTCTTTTGACTAGGTCATTTCTTGTGTTCAGTATTTTCAGACCTCATAGCAAAATACAGATTCTATAGAATTTTCTGTAATAGATGCCAATAGCCCTATATTTGAAATAAAGATCTATTTACACTTTTTTTCTTTTTTCACAAAATCTTTATTGTTGAGATTATTACAGATATCTCTCTTTTCTCCCATAGGTCTCCTTGTTCCCATTCTGCCCCAGGCCCTTGCCACTCTATTGTCTATGTCCATTGGTAATGCATATAAGACCTTTGTTTAATCTCTTCTCAATCCCACAACACCCCCTTCACTCTGAGAATCATCAGTCTGTCCCATTTCCATAGCCCCCATTCTATTCCATTCACCAGTTTATTCTGTTCATCAGATTTTTTATTGGTTTGATTTTTAGATTCAATTGTTGATAGATATGTTGTTTATAATTTTATCTTTATCTTTTTCTTTTTCCTCTTCTTAAAGAATACCCTTCAGCATTTCATATAATATTGGTTTGGTGGTAATGAACTCCTTTAGCTTTTTCTTATCTGTGAAGCTCTTTAACTGACCTTCAATTCTGAATGATAGCTTTGCTGGGTAGAGTAATCCTGGTTGTAGGTCCTTGCTATTCATCACGTTGAATATTTCTTGCCACTCCCATCTGGCCTGCATAGTTTCTGTTGAGAAATCAGCTGACAGTTGTATGGGTTCTCCAGTGTAGGTAATTAACTGTTTTTCTCTTGCTGCTTTTAATATTCTCTTTTTGACTTTTGCTCTTGGCATTTTAATTATGATGTGTCTTGGTGTAGTCCTCTTTGGATTCCTTTTGTTTGGGGTTCTGTGCACTTCCTGGACTTGTAAGTCTATTTCTTTTACCAGATGTGGGAAGTTTTCTGTCATTATTTCTTCAAACAGGTTTTCAGTATCTTGCTCTCTTTCTTCTTCTGGCACCCCCATAATTCTGATGTTGGTACACATCAGAAGTTGTCCCAGAGGCTCCTTACACTATCTTCATATTTTTGGATTCATTTTTTCTTTTTGCTCTTCTGGTTGGGTATTGTTTTATTCCTCATATTTCAAAATTGCTGATTTGATTCTTGGAATCCTGTAGTCTACTGTTGAATCCCTGTACGTTATTCTTTATTTCAGTCAGTGTATGCTTAATTTCTGACTGGTATCTTTTCAACTTTTTGTCATTTTCACTAAGATCCTTGAAAGTATCACTAAGTCCCTCAGAGGTTTCTAGAAGATTCTTGAGTAACCTTATAATTGTGGTTTTGAACTCAATATCCAGTAGTTTACTTGCATCCATTTCCTTCATTTGTGACATGTTTCTTTGTCTCCGCATTTTGACTGCTTCCTTGTGTTTGTTTATATGTATTGGGTAGAGTTTCTAAGTCTCCTTGAGTTGATAAAGTGGCCTTGTGTAGTAGATATTCTATAAGCTGCAGTGGCTCAGCCTTCCCTTAGATCAACCTTTCTAATGCTGCGACCCTTTAACAAAGTTCCTCATGTGATCCCCAACCATAAAATTATTTTCATTGCTACTTCATAACTGTAATTTTGCTACTGTTATGAATCATAAGGTAAATATCTGTGTTTTCCAATGGCCTTAGGCTCTACAACAGCTGCTGTAAAGCAGTTATGAAGTAGCAATGAAAATAATTTTATGGTTGGGGGTCACGACAACATGAGGAACTGTGTTAAAGGGTTGCAGCATTAGAAAGGTTGAGAACCACTGCCTTAGATGGGCACACTAGGTGCATTCCTTTGTGGGCTGTGTGTACAGTCTTCTTGTAGTTGAGCCTTGATTGCTATTGGTGTCATTGGGAGTAACTGACTTCCAGGTCAATTGGCTGTGAGGACCAGCTGTGACTACAGGGGGAGAGCTACTGTGCAGTAGACACCCTTATAGGACAGGACTTGCTTCATTGGGGTTTTGGTGCTCACTGAATTTGCCCCTTGAGTGTGTCACTTATGGATGTAGAGAGTTGTAATCTGGTATAGTCTAACACTGACCACTGGGTACACTGGCTCTTGGGTCTCCAGGGAGGTGCAAAGTCAACCACTGTCTAGGACCACCCAGTAGGAGCTACAGAGATATCTTCAGATTCCTCCTCTTTGTATAGGGTTTGGAAGTGCCCAGATAAGGCCCAACTGTGAAGCAAGGAAGGCTGGTGCTGGTGCTGGGTCTTGAGCCTTTTATTGATAGGTTTGAGGCTTCCTGACCCAGCTGCAGCTTGTTTGACAAGTTTTAGCCTGATCAAGGACAAGCCATTCATATGCAAAAACCTCTGCACACAGTTTGGGTGGGGTTATAAATTGGATGGGGCAGGGTCTTAGGGAATCGCCAGGGTGGAGCAAACAGAAATGGCTGCATGTCAACTGGGGAAGTTCCAGCACAGGAACAATGACAACTACAAGCACCTTCATCTGGAAGAAAGCCACCCTGGGGTTCCTGCCCCAATGACAGACAATCTAGTTCCTCCTCCCTGTATGTGTCTGGGTCCCCAGAGCCTTTCCCAGCACTGAAGCTCAGAGGAAACAGGAACTTGTAAGTTCAGTTTTTGTTTCTAGCCTTTTAAGAGGACCAGCTGGGTCTCCAGCAGCCTCTCTTTCCCTGAGCCACAGTTCCCACTGGTTTTTATAGACTGTCATTCATAATGCCCATAGAGATTTCTTTCCCCAGCTCTGGAATCCTGGTCTGGGGGTCTAATTTGGGGCTGGGATCCCTTGCTCCTCCAGATGGCTCTGCAAAGGTGATCTCCCTCCCAATTAAAAGAGAGGCACACGTGGGTGCCAGACCAGCCCATTCTGCGCCTCCATACCTCCTACCAGTCTCAGTGTGCTTTCTTCTTTACTTCTCTAGTTGTGGGACTTCTATTCAGCCAGCTTTCCAGTGGATCTGGATGATGGTTGGTTCGTATTTTAGTTGCAATTTTGATGTGGTTGTGGGAGGTGGCGAATACAGGCTTTTGCTTATGTTGGCATTCTTGGTTTCTTCTCAAAATAAACACCTGTTTAAATATTCTGATCAGTTTATTTCTAAAAAGCATTTTCTTTACCTTTTCACATTTACCTACATTCAGACCAGTGGACAACACTGAAATTGTCAATAATTGAAAATGCTACCATGACAGCTATTACTTCATATTGATTTAGTCATTTTTATCACAGGTCTTTAATATGGTACTTTTGTCTGTGACTCCCCAATGATTGATTTAGCCATTTACTTCAGATAAAACTTAAGTTGGTTGCTATTTCCTGAAAAGGAAAAAGAGGAATTGTCAGTGATAGTGGTTGAGACATCCTGCCAGTGAGTATTTTAAAAGTAGCGAATGTACTGAGAATTCTCCTCAATTCAGTCTATGTTGATAAAGAGCCTTTCTTAATTGGCAAGCTGCCAGGACATTCTTGCTAAAATATTACCAAATCTAGCCATCAATATTAAGGTTGTTAGAAGGAGACCCATAAGGCATCAATTAATGCAGATATTGCCATGTTCATTAGGGCCACCATTCCAGACTCTTTCTGGTAGATGATCACAATTCATCTCATGGGATAGTAACTCACGGGGTATGTAGGACTTGATACTTTTGAAACAAGTAGAACACTTGAGTGTGCGCATTGAGTTTACAATTAAATTGAGTTCCCTTAACTTGTGTTGGAAGTACTTGTGCTCCTTTCCAAAATGCCAACTTTTCCAATTTGTGAAATGATTTTCTAAAACTGTGAACTATAATTGGATCTCAAGTATTGGCTTTAAATTCTACATATGAGTGAAATTTCACTTGAAGGGGCACTACTTTGTCACTCAGCAAGTAGCATGGAGAAGAGAAGGTGAAAGAGGAAGTCTATGAAGAGCAGCAAAGTTGGTTATATTTGTTCAATTTAGTAGTATATATTTTTTAACTAGCATGTGGAATTTTTGTTTAAAGTTTTAAAGGTTGGCTTAGAATTAAAATATTTTTTTTCTATTTAAATGCTATTTTTCACTATTTTGTTTATTTCTTCAGCCTGTTAACTGCATGAGGATAATGAATATAGCTGTCTTAGAGTTTCTCACATTTCTTAGCATGCATTAGGTCTCAACAAATAGTCATTTAATGAATGGATAAATGAATTCTATTCTGCTAATAAGAAGATAAGGACAGTAGATTGATAATGGCTACATCTCTCAAGCAGGACTGGTGACATAATTTTGGGGATCTAATGCAAAAGAAAAATGCAGGACCCTGTGTTCAATAATTTCAGATAGTGGTAGCAGAGCATTGAAACTAAGTGTGACCCTGTGAGGGTCACATCATGAAGCTGCCCTGCTCTAATGCAGAAAGGAGCCAGAGGTTTGATTTCCCATTCTACTTATTCTTGCTTGTGAATTAAACATATTTTATTAATTTGTTTCTAATTAATAGTATGAATGCTTGCTTCTTTGAGTTCCTAATGAAATAGTGAGAACAAATACTTAATACTAGTACCGATGACACCAAAAATTTGAACTGATGCTTAATTTACCACCATCTTTGAAGTCAGTCTGTGCCAGTTTTCTTAGCATAATATTTATTTTAAATTTCATTTTATTTTTTCCCATCACTATATATTTCCTCTGTGTCCTCTGCTATGCCCAACCACCTCCTGCTACCCCCACAATCACAACACCATTGTCCATGTCTCTGAGTTCTCTCTTTTCTTTTTCTGCTAACCCTCCCTCCCCCTTAGCTGTCTTCCTGCTCTTTGTTTATGAGTCTGTCTCTATTTTACTTAGTAGTTCATTTTTTTCATTAAATTCTACATATGAGTGAAATTGTATCGTACTTATCTTTCTCTGACTGACTTATATTCTCCAGGTCCTTCCATCTTAGCAGAAAACTTAAAGGAGTAAACTCCACCAACCTAAGTAATCTATTCTCATCTACAACACTGTATTTTACTGACTTACTGCTGCATTAGTAAATGATTTGACCCAAATTTAGTCTGTATGAACTCTAGTAAAACTCAGTGAAAAATTAGCTTATTTTCTTTTTAGCTTTGGATTTTTTCTTTGCCTGTAGCTTTATGACGTGGTGGCTCAAAGACCACTTGACTGTGGCTGACTTAGCAGGGAGAAATGAATGGTCACTAACTGACCCTGTATAGAAGGAAGATAGGTTATTTTTACCAGTGTTTTTTTTTTAAATATATTTTATTGATTTTTTACAGAGAGGAAGGGAGAGGGATAGAGAGAAACATCGATGAGAGACATTGATCAGCTGTCTCCTGCACATCCCTTACAGGGGATGTGCCCGCAACCAGGATACATGCCCTTGACCAGAATCGAACCTGGGGCCTTTCAGTCCACAGGCCGACGCTCTCTCCACTGAGCCAAACCGGTTTTGGCTATTTTTACCAGTTTTTGATGGCTCGGTTACATAAGCTCACAAGGTTAAGGTTTGGCTATTGGTGTTGTAGTTGAGGATTAAAGTGGATGGTGATGATCAAAGCCAGCAGCAGATACATTGGACAAGAAGACAGGAAAAGTGAAGGAGACAAAGACAGCCAAAATGAACAGAGGAAGTTAAGTAGCTAAGCTTTCCTTGTATAGAAAATTGTATTGTGGTGTGTTTGCCTTTTAAAAAGCCACAAAAAAAATAGGTATAAAGCTTTTGCTTCTTAAAGTGAGATTTTGAGTAACAAGAAATGCAATACTGTCCTAGTATATATCATTTACTGAACAAAGGACTTGTGCCTAAATTAGGACTTCTTACTTCATACATTAATAGAAGATTGACATCTAGACCCTGCATTTGGGTGTTTAACTGTTAGAGTTGCCCAAGAAAGAATACAGGAGACCAAAGTGGAAAGGGATTATAAATTTATTAGGTCATCTGGATACCAGATGGGCTGAGCCCCAAAATGGCGCCAGCGCCCAGGGATGGGGAGTCAGAGGTTTTTAAAAGATACTAGGTGGGCTTTTTCTGGGGGGGAAATTCCTGAGCGAGTACTGAAGTGAAATGTGGTCTAAGTGAAAGGGAAAGTCCATTGTGAAGTGGACTAAAGGTTAGTTCCCAGAGGGATCTCGATTTAATTATTTGATCAAACCTAATAGTACCCATTTCTAAAAAGAAGTCTCAGACTTCCATCTGATTTCCAATGGGAGCTATACCACACAAAGTTTAAATAAGCAAACAAACCATTACTACAACTCTGAGCCTTAGAAGGTAACTCTTTTGATTATTCTTAAATGTTTTATTTTATATGTAATTGTGTTCAATTTTAGGCGACTTTCACGGATTTCTTTGAAAGCTTGCCGTTTTCCTATCTAATTGTTATTTATGAAGGATAAAATACTACTCTAGAAATTCTTTGTCCTGTGGAATATCATTGTCCAGTTTACATTTCCCCCCTGATTTAATTACTACATTTGTAAGCTTCCACTTATCACAAATATTGCTTCTTCAGCTTATTTGTAGTATGATGCTTCTCTTGAGATTTCCTAAAAAGAACAAGTTTGGCTAAAATTTGGACTGTGTAAAATGGTTGTTTTTTTCTTTGCTTATATTTTCAATCAAATGGTTATGTGGTTGTACTAATGGGGATAAAGGATTCTTGTTTACTGAGTCTGACTGGATGAAAGGATAAAGAATGTAAACCATAAACTGCTGGTAAAAGAAATAATAAGGTTTTCCCTACATTGAACATTCCTCTTTAAGAGATAGGTTAATTTATTTAGCCTACTTCTTTAAACACTGAAAAGAAAAACAATAGTATGTGTCCCTGAGCATGGACACATACACGAACACACACACACACACACACACACACACACACACACACACACACACATTGTTGTTACCAGACTGATAGTTGATATTAAAATGAAACTTTCTTACATCTGTTATCGCTTTAATCACAATTAAATCATTGTTGTCCACAAATGTTAATTGTGTGGCTATTCATGCTTAGCTCTTTGATTATCATTCTATCAGATAAGATCCCACCCCCATCTCCTTTTTTCTTGAAATGTTTTTAATGAATCCTGGATATTTTAAGTTATATGAATCTTCTCAGGTATTAAGGATTTCAGCTATTTAAATTTTGTGAGGTTGTATTTTTGAATGTAAAAGAAATAATTGAGGGAAGTATACAGTTTCCTTGCTTCAAGTTCTGAAACCTTCCAAGAACATGTGAGGGGAATGCAAGAGGCAAAACAAAGAACGATTTGCTTATTTTTATTACTGGAAGTTCGATGCAACTTTGGCTTTCATGTTCAGTTCCAAAAGAAGAGTTGGCAAATACAGTATGAACAACATGGCAGTTTGGTGAAGGAGGGTTTAAAGTCAGAGCCCCACTTTAGGTTTTAATCCTTAGCCTCTACTATTTAACCTTGCGAGCTTAATCTTATGGCTGTTTTGAGGACTTGGACTTTCACTTGATATGATAGGGAGACATTGAAGGGTTTAAATATTGCAAAGTTATTGTGTATTTGTTTTTAGGTAGACCACCTTCATTAGAATAGATTTATACCGAGATAGAATTCAGAGTACGGGATCATAATGAGATTAATATTTCATTTGGGTCAGAAAAAATGAGGGCACAACTAATGCACTAATTGAAGAGGAGAAGAAGACTTGGATTTGAATCTAGGTAGGATTTCAATAATCAGAATAAGTCTGTGGTCATGTCACCAATTAAAATAAGGAATTCAGGGGTAAAGATACTGAAGGCTTGATGACTTCAGTTTTGAACACTGCTGAGTTCTCAATGTTCTGTCTTGCAATGTGATAGTCATGTTTGAAGGAGACATAGCCTGGCAAGACATAAATTTTGTACTTGTCAGTAAATGGTGATGTTAAAGCTCTGTGAGTGAATAAGGTCTTTCAGAAAGCATGTAGAAGCCAGTAGACCATTAAGCATAATATATGCCAAACTTGTAAGACATACAAACATGAATTTGCAAGAGTCCAGAAAAAGGAAAGATAAAAATAATTTTTAAAAAAATGGAAAGGATGAAGAAAAGTTTAAAGGTAACAGATATGATGGGCTTTTGAAGGTGAGGAGAATTTTATTAATGGAAGAAAATTAAAATAATAATATCATTAATGTAAAATATTAAAAGTGGCTTCCAGGAAAAAAGAAAAGAACCTGCAAAGGTGAAAAATCCTGGGTGTGTTTGGTAAACCACATATGATAAAATTTTGCTGGAATGATGTATACAAAGGAGTAAAGAAATATTAAACTTATCTGGCCAGTGT
This sequence comes from Lasiurus cinereus, assembly GCA_011751065.1. Taxonomy (NCBI): domain Eukaryota; kingdom Metazoa; phylum Chordata; class Mammalia; order Chiroptera; family Vespertilionidae; genus Lasiurus; species Lasiurus cinereus. The sequence continues at coordinate 10,264,803 of JAAGEH010000012.1, read as the reverse complement.
GGCTCAGTAGTTGAGCATTCTACAAAACAGGAGGTCATGGTTAGATTCCTAGTCAGGGCATGTGCCTGGGTTGTGGGCTCGATCCTCCAGTAGGAGGTGTGCAGGAGGCAGTGGATCAATGATTCTCTCTCATCATTGATGTTTCTAGTCTCTCTCCCTCACACTTCCTCTCTGAAATCAATAAAAATATATTTAAAAAATTAAGCTTAAAGGCTAAATCAAAGCCAGAGCCTGCACATATGGGATTTCATTATGACATTATTCTTTTTCTCTGTATATTTTATAAACTTACAGAATTTAAAAGGGAAAGATACTTATGAGCATGTTTATCTCTTGTCATTCTAGAACATCTCCCTTTTAGACAGTCAGAACCACCCTGTACTTGAATAGGTGCTTAAGACTTCTGGAAGTTGTCCCATCTATTATTTTTAATTTTTAAAATTCTATTTATTTGTCCCATCTATTTTACAAACTTTTAAATTGTTAACATTCTCATTACTTCATTATTTAAGCTTGTATTTTCTTCTAACTTCTGTTGTTTCTAGTTGGGCTTTCGGTATATACCAAAGATTAAAATATTAATTTATTAATAGCACTCTTCAGTGCTAATTTTTCAATCAGTTGTGAATCCACTTTACCTTCTTGCCTTCCAATCTACATTTTTCCATTTTGACCACAAAGAACATTAACATTTGTCAAATATCTTGCAAAAATCAAGACACATTATGCTTGTAGCTTTTTGCTAACTTATCAAACCTAAACATGAGGTGAATTTAATATAGCTTATCTTAGTGATGTAGCTCTGCTTTCTGGTAATCTCCTTCCTCTTGTGTAAGAGATAATGATACATTGGTGAGCAAAACAGACATGATCTTTAGTTTCATGGATCTTACTCTACTAGGGTTTTAAATTTTCAAGCAGTAAGGAAAACCACCATGGAAAATGTTTCCAAGCATCAGTGAAAAGGATAACTGCTAAGATTGAGGAGACTGGGTGAGGGTTCAATAGAAAATCCTCTCTGTTGAATCCTCCATCATTTCTTGATCTCCAGAACTGAGGTCACTGGATAAGGTCAACTCAGATTCTGGTCTATTCTTGGGAAGCAAAGCAAGAGCCCTTTCGAGGAAGCTGTGTTGGCCTCTACCTAAACTTTACAGGATGAACAGTATTCAGGGAAAGGATTCAGCCAGAGCCTTGAGCTTGAGGTGACCAGGAAGGACTTTTGACTTAATGGCATCATGCAGTGAAATACAAAATACGAAAACAATGACATAGCACTTTCCAAATTTAATTCTAGGATAATTTACTTTAGTTTCTAGGATGAAATACTCTATTTACAGAATTGTGAGAAAGCAACATAGCTTTTGGAAATTATTTGGATTTGCTTTTTTGTATTTATATGAGCATGGTGCTTTGGTCTCTTTACATAGTTGTGTGTGTGTGTGTGTGTGTGTGTGTGTGTGTGTGTTTTACATTTTTCTAAACTGAATTAAAATTGATACATAAACATTTTGAGAATTGAGCCAGTGGGTTATTGCCATGAGTAAACTGAGCAACTGTGTTCTAAAGTACCATGCTAATTCATCCAATATTCATACACCACAAAAGGATATTTTTCCCCGCTGAAGTTTATTTTGTATATCCTTTTCTGGGGTTTTGGATAGGCTGTGTCAGCTTTGTATTGTTTCTCTTTCAACACTTTATGAGACATAAGATTCCCATTCTAAAAAAAAAAAAAAAAAGGACAGAAAGAGATTTTATTTGGGGCAATGGGCACCCAATGCAGTGTGCAGATGATGTTTTACGGAATTGTACACTCACTTGAAACCTGTATGGTTTGTTATGGATTGGGGTTACTGGCTGGGACCTTGGCTCTTTTTGTTGATGCAGAGAAGATTTTAAGTTCAATGAAAATGAAAAGAAAGCAAAATGAGTTTCATTGAAGATACATTACAAACACAAGGAGTGGACCAGAGAGAGAGAGAGAATGGCCAGCTGCTTACATTCCAAATGAAGAGCTGAAGAGCTGGCCAGTGGGGAGAGACAATAGTGGGGCTGCTGTCAGCTCACTGGGAATTCAGAGAAAAGGGGGCCTTGGGACCAGGTTCAGGGAGTTAGCCCGGGATGAGCTGCAACTGCCCATTGCTCCCCTGGTTGCAAATCTCATGGGATCTTTAGAGCAGTGGTTCTCAACCTAATGCCACGTCCCTTTAATGCAGCTCCTCATGCTAGCAACGAAAATAATTTTATGGTTGGGGGTCATCACAACATAAAGAACTGCATTAAAGGGACATGGCATTAGGAAGGTTGAGAACCACTGCTTAGAGGGTGGGGGAAGGGAAGAGGAAAGGGAATGGCATGGGGCTGCTCCTTGGAGTTAGAGTGCATACACACACACACACACACACACACACACACACACAGAGGGAGGGAAGGAGGAAGGGAGGGAGAGAACCTAGAATTCATGGGTTTAAAAGAGATTTTCTGGATGGGGCCTTTCATTTACATTCAGGGATGATTGACAGAAGCTATCTCTCTTCTGGGCATGCCCTTACCCATATGCATACAGAAAAACCCACGGGAGTGGAGGGGTCAAAACTGAAATGCAAATTTTATTACAATTAGTCCAGGGTCCTAGTACGGTCACATTGGCATTGAAGGCATGTCATTTCCCTCTAAGCTTGTGCCAAGAACCGGTTGGTCCTGAACCTGCCTGGTGGACTGCTGGCTGGGTTTGCCCATGGAGAAGAGGTGTGAAGGCAGTGTTGGCCCATCCCTGTTCAGGACCTCAGGTCAGGCTTCACCCCAACCCCTCAAGTCTAACTTCCTACCTAACAGTTTTGCAAACCAATATCACCCTAATAAATTCAATAATAATAAAAAAAAGATTTTCCATTCTCTGTTGTTACAAAAAATATAAAAATACATCCCACTCATTTTAAAAAACATATGTCTGGAAGTTTTCTCTACCTTATGCTAGTTTCTGGTTGAAAATTTATTATCTTTTGGCTTTTATGATTTAATGCTGGCAAGAAAAAAATCACTCTCAACAAAGTAATTAAGGCCATTGTTTTAGTTCTTGTAGTGGAAAGAAAAGTTCTATTAATGAAGCATTCTCATTATTAGGGAATAGAAGTTGGTAAATATTTTCCTGGAAAGGGTCAGATAGTAAATATTTTTGCTTTGTTAAAAGCACTCAACTCTGTCTTTGGGATGAGAAAAAAGCCATAAATAATTTATAAATGAATGGGAGTCGCTGTGTTCCAATGAAACTTTATTTACAAAAACAAGCATCTGACAAGATTTGGTTTTTGCTTTGTTGTTTGCTGGCCACAGTTCTAGAACAGGAGTTGGAAAACTATGGCACTTGGGCCAAATCTGACCTGAGACATGTTTTTGTATGCCATAGAGCTAAAAATGGTTCTCACGGTTTTAAACGGTTCTTGAAGAAGAAGAAGGAGAAGGAGCAGGAGGAGGAGGAGGAGGAGGGGGAGAAAAAGAGGGAGGAGGAGAGGAGCAGCCTTGACTGGTAGCTCAGTGGTCAGAGTTTTGGCCCATGCACCATAAGGTCTCAGGTTCCATTCAGGTCACAGGCACACACCTGAGTTTCAGGTTTAATCCCCATCCCCTGTCAGGGTGTGTTCAAGAGGCAACCAATCAATGAGTCTCTCTCACATAGATGTTTCTCTCTCTTCCCACCTCCTTTCACTCTTTCTAAAAATCAATGGAAAAAATATCCTCTGCTAAGGATTAAATAAGAGGGGAGGAGAGGGAAGGGTGGAGAGGAAGAAGAGAAGTGACAGAGACCTTATGTGACCTGCAAAGCCTAAAATATTTACTGTTTGTAGTTTTATGGAAAATGTCTAATAACTCTTACTCTAAAAGACCGTATAAACAAAATTAATTTTAAATTGTAATAAAGAATAAATGTAAAATATTTTCTTATCTTGAAAATTTTTTAAGTGGGGCTATAGAACACAATTATGTATTCCTTCTTACTTCTGTGCCTTAAGTTTGCATCTCCAGAACTTTATTTCTGATAGAACATACTCTATCAATGTGAGCTTTTCAATAATTGAAATGTTGTTCATTGCTAGCAAAAATATATTAGTTAACATTTAAATCAGTACTTACTATGTGAAAGGCACCATGATAAGTGCTTAACATCCATCTTTTTAAAAGGATGCTAGGATGTAGCTGTGTTTATAAATCCTAGGTTTAAGGCAGAAGAGATCAAAATTCAGAGAAGTTAAGTAACTTGTCTAAGGTAACAAAGCCAGTTAATGGCAGAAATTAAATTTGAACTCAGGTTTTGAACAACTTGTCCTCAAGTAGAGGTCACATTCAATTTTTCTTCAGTGCCTTTCAAAGTGAACTCTTATCTTTTATTCATTAATCTCATAAACTTCTTGAAGTGATACTATAGATAACATACATATATTGAGAGTCATTGAGACACTATTTCTGCTTTCTATGGGTTTATTTTCTTAAAATGATGCTTGAAGTATAGCCATTAGAAAAATCAGTTGCCTTAATAAAATATAAGGGAAAAGGAGGAGCTAGAAAATTAGCAGCCAAATGTTAATTTGTTCTTGTCTACAGCTAAATAATTTCCTTCCTCTTAAGGTGGTGAGCAATTCCATTTGAGGACTTTCTCCTTTTTCTTTTTTGCCTTTCCAACTGTCACACATTGATGCTTTAAGCTTGAAAAAGCTTATACTTGATATAAAAAGTATTTATAGTGTCTCCATTTCCCAGAAAAATCCCTTTTTGTATTTGTGTTTGTGTTTCAGGTGTATTTTGGGGGTGTAATAGTTTAAAAATTGAGTTAAAATATAAACCAAATATCCTTATAGCTTTTCTATTGATTTGGACAGTTTTGTTTGGCGTCAAGCCTTCTCATCACACATTTGTTATTCCTTACCATTACTCCATCAGCTGGTTTGGGCCTGGCATCCTCACATACAGTGGGCTGGAACTCATTAGACCTGGAAGCCCCTGTGTTGGTGGTTCAGACAATGAGTCAACAGGGACTGGAATTTGTTCATTCAGAGTGGTAATTCTTACACAAATAGTTCTCAGATTTTCAAAAGAAGGGTTTGTCAGCTTTATACTTTCAAATGGAATCTGCCAGAAATTTACAAGAGTTTTTATCAGATTGTATAGAATGCTTTTGAATAAAAATCACATGTTCATTCAGAAATAAACCAATAAAGGCAGATTGAAAAAGCCCCCACCATTCCCACCAAAATCTCATTCAAACTACCTATTACTTCTCTACTCTGATTCTTTAGTCATTTTCCCCTCATTCAGTAGCTTCTTTTTTGCTGTCTTGATACTTGTGCCAGCATTTTATCTTATTGTACCAACTACACAAATATAAAATCCACAACACCAAAATTAGAGTTGGACCTTTATTTTGTAGCATTTAAATACTGTATTATCATATGTAACTTACAGTAAATTTGAATCAGAATTTTAAAAAAAAAACTCTTTTTTAACCATAGTTTTTCGAAATGATACTTTCTTTGATAGAAGCTGGATTGTTTTCTTAAATGAATACTTTATCACTCTATGATATGTTGTAATTTAATTTAATTTCTCTATTTTTTCTTTCTGGGTTTATCTTCATTCTGGATATGGGATGAGTTGGATGGCAAACTTATTTCAGGACTTTGTTTTATTTTAAGCAATGGTATCTTTTTTTTTTTTTAATCCTCACCTGAGGATACGTTTATGATTGATCTGAGAGAGAGCAAGAGACAGAGAGAGATGAGAGAGAAAAATCTATTGGTTGTCTCCCATACATGCCCTGACCAGGATCAAACCCACAATGTAGGTATGTGTTTTGGCAGGGAATCAAACCTGCTAAATTATTGCGGTACAGGTACAGCAATCAAGCCACCAGGACAAATCAAACAATGGCATCTTTTCAATAGCATTGGTTATTCTGATCTTTGAAGTATTCTTAGAAGATGGGAATGTGAAAGAAGTGTTTATGCCCTGGGATTGCCATTCATCTAGAGTGGTTTGTCTGTGAGAATCTTTAATTTATTGCCCTTTATTTTACTTACTAGTGGCCTGGTGCACGAAATTCATGCATGAGTGAGGGTTTCCCTCAGCCCGGCTTGCACCCTCTCCAAACTGGCAGTCAGACATCCCTCTCGCAATCTGGGACTGCTAGCTCCTAACTGATCACCTGCCTGTCTGCCTGATCAGCCCAAATTGCCTCTGCCTGCCTGCCTGAACACTAACCTCTCTGCCTGCCTGCCTGATTGTCCATAGCTGCCTCTCCTGCCTGATCACCCCTAACTGCCCTCCTTGTTGGTCTGATCTCACCCCCAGCTGTTCCCTCCCCTGCCAGTCTGATAATCCCCAACTGCCCTCCCCTCCTAGCCTAATCACCCCCAACCACCTTCTGCCTCTCCCCACCACCATGCCTTTGTCTGGAAGGTCTCCCAGAAGGTCTCCTGGTCTAATTAGCATATTACAATTCTATTAATATAGATTATTGAAGGACACTAGTTAAACAATATCAAGATATAAAAGGTATATATAGGCAGGTTTATAGAATCTTGCCCCAGTAGGATTTTTTTTTTCCATTTTGTCACATTTAGAGTTAGTATACTGCTCAATTTCCAGATAAAAATTATTCACTGGCAGAGTATTGAAGTGGTATTCTTAACTTATTTTACACCCAGGCTTTATCTATAATAATAAAAGCATAATATGCTAATTAGACTGGACATCCTTCCTTCCAGACAAAGCCCCAGAGGCAGCAGAGGCAGCAGAGGTCCCCAGTCATGGCGGTAGTGAGTAGGGGCCGGGGCCAAGGCCCTTGCACGAATTTTGTACATTGGACCTCTAGTATTTAAATAAATATATGTAATCTTTCATCAGTGCTTCTGTTTCTTAAGGTCCAAACTCAGTTCACTTGCCCATGCTTAGATGCTTTTAATTTGTTTTGCACTTCCCAAAGACTACCAAAATAGTGCTTTTTTATGAGTCATATTTGGTGTCATAGTAATTGTTATTGATGAACACTTCACCTCGAGGGGGGGTGGATGGTTATAGGTGAGGCATTACAAGCCATATCCAGGACCATTATTTATTGCTCTTGAGTTTTGTACTGCATGGGCCATGCATTGCAGTTTAGAAATATGAAGATGCACAGATACTAGTTGCTCTGGTCGAGTCTGAGATGACACAGTCTAGATGGTTGGGTACAGATAGATAGTCGGACAGATAGGTATTTGATATTCATTTTTTTCCTTTACTGTCTTCATTTGGAAGGAATCCAAAGAGTTCACCTCATTTAAACCTGGCAGTAATCTTTACCATTTTTAAAAAATCAAATACTCCTTATTAAGCGTTCTATATTTATAATGATATACTAGGTGCTATATTCAGAGTATACAAAATAGAGTTTATTCCTGACCGTGGCAACTTCTCTGCTGATGAGGCTAAACATGTGCTATATTTCAAACAAACAAACAAACAAACAGAAACTTCTCCAGAGGAAAACAAATAGGAATTTCTTGGCTTAATGACTCTCCATGGCAGAAAGTTTGTGATGCAATGACAATTGCAACCTATATTTACTGAGTGCTCCCCATGGGCCTGGCATGGGCCTAGGAGACTGACATACATATTACACAAGTTGGGTTGCCTTTTGGAAATATACAGTGTGTCTATTCTCTTCCTAGACGGTCCTGGGGGACAGTGTCTATTACCATCACTTCACAGGAGAACAAGCAGAGGTTCTGAGGAGAAAAGAAATATGTCATTTCTAACCCTTAATTTTGTTTCCAATCTGAGTTAGCTGATATATAAATTTTTTTTACCTTAAACTGTGACTCTATTGTTAACCAGGAATAATAAAATGTAGAGTTATGACAATGGATTAATAAAGATCTGTTGAGAAGCAAGAAACTTCCAATCACCTTAAGAAATGCTGCTCCTGGAAAAGTGGAAATGATATTTTAAGTCTCTTACCTCCCCTTTGCCTGTGTTTCATTCTTACTAGCTAAGAAGGCCTTAAAATATACAACAATGCTGCTCTTGAGAATGCTCTATATTGCTGACTAAGTATATTTTTGGTTCCTTGTATCATTATCTAACATCTATATTGAACTGTATGAGTCAACCTGTATCAGGCTCATTTATTCTAGTCAGTTAAAATTGTGTTTGCTTTTTTCCCTTTGCTCAAAGACACCTTTCTGTATTTTGTTTCTATCATCAGCAAATTTAGTGACTTGAGGGAGAATGGACTAACACAAAAGGGGTTTTCTTTTTTGATTCATCTGTCTACTTTTCTGCTATTTACGTGATTTAAAGTTACTAGAATTTTATCCTGATTTTAATTTTTATGTCATCCTGATTTTAACTTTTCATTTACTTTGCCTTTCATTTTGATCACTATCGTTTGCTAGATAATTCAGAGATACTGTGTGTGTGTGTGTGTGTGTGTGTGTGTGTGTGTGTGGTATTGCCCTATGACTTTTATGTCTCATTTAATAAGGAACTAAAAATTATTATTACTCCTACTATATTCATTTTCAGTTGGCAGTCATCTTTCTGCATAAAATATTTTTTCATAAAATTCCCTCTATTTCTCCTCTATAAAAATGTATTTTTCCCTTGATGTGTGGGGACAAATTGCATTCATAAAAGCTATTAATGGTAATAGGAAAAGTGTAAATCTTTGATGCATTGAAAACCAAGTGGCAGCCTAGTGGGTCTTTTTTCCTACCTTACCTATCAGATTTTGTTTGGCAGCATGGGGTATATGTTTTTAATACATATTTTTCTTTATACAAGTATGCACATGATGTATTCATGCACACATACACTCACACACAAGTGTGGTCTTAAAAAATTAAGAGTCTAACATGTGATTCTTTTTTTATAGTGAACCCGATTCTCCATTTGAGTTCTTGATTGCTCCTTCCTACGTATTTCTACTACACCTACTACACCTGGACTCTCTGCATGGCACTTCTCACACTGGAAGAGGATTACTCTTTGTTGGTATCCCCATGAGAGTAGGAACTGATTTGGTTTGTCCTCCTCTACATCTTCAATACCCTACACTAGTGGTCAGCAAACTGCAGCTCATGACTAAAGAGTTTGCCGACCACTGCGTAAAGCATTACCCTTACTCAGAAGTTTTGACTTCAGGTTAAAGACATTATTACATTATTAAAATGTTTTTAAAGTGTTTTTCCCTAAGGCAGTGGTCAGCAAACTCATTAGTCAGCAGAGTGGCAAACCACGGCTCTGTTGACTGCTCTACACAATGCATGGCCTATGTGGGTGCTCAATAAGATTTTATTGCATAATAAATGGATGAATGCGTGGACAAAAAAACAAAGTGTCTACTAATTCTACCTAGGCAATACTCTAATCCTATATAATAAATGAAAAACATGTAAATTGACCGTACCTCTGTTACGCTCACCAGCCAATCAGGAGTGAATATGCAAATTAACATGACAAAGATGGTGGGTTAATTTGTATATGCAGGTGCTGAGCAGCCTAGGACCCAGGAACATTCTTGAGACCCAGGGCACACCTAACCTGTAGGCCCGTGCATAGGCCCTGAGCAGCCAGGGTCCCAGATCGCCCCCAGCCACTCTGGGCCTACAGACGCAGGAGCCCATGGTCCCTTGCATGTGCTCTGGCGCCAGGTGTCAACCTGGGTCCACACCCTCAGCCCGACACCCACAATGTGGGGCTGGCTGCCAGCCTTGGGGGCTGCTTACCTTGGGGGAATGTAGAGATCCAGCAGCTGGTGCACAGCCCAGGGTCTCTGCATGCTGTCAAGCCTGGTGTCCACAATGCAGGGCTGGCTGCTGCTGGCTTCAGGAGCATGCTCCCCCCAGGTGGCAGGGACACCCCCCTAGCCCAGTAGATATAACATAGAGGGTCTGCACATGAGCTGCAATATATTTTATTGATTTTTTTTACAGAGAAGAAGGGAGAGGGATTGACAGTGGAGAGAGAAACATTGATCAGCTGCCTCCTGCACACTCCATACTGGGGATGTGCCCCAACCAAGGTACATGCCCTTAACGGGAATCAAACCTGGGACCCTTCAGTCTGCAGGCTGATGCTCTGTCCACTGAGCCAAACCAGTTCAAGCATAAACACCTTTTCTGATCACTCATTGTCTAAGCTCCCTGTACACCACCACTTGCAGTGTTCTTGGTAACTTGGGTTATAAGAATCCACAAAGATGGTCTAGGGTTTTTCCACCATACTCCTAGGGTAAAAAATGAAGGTCTGCTGCTGGAGGGGCTGAGAAATGTCATATCCTGCCCTAGCTGGTTTGGCTCAGTGAATAGAGCCTTGGCCTCTGACTGCATGATCCAGGTTCCATTCTGATCAAAGGCATGTACCTACGTTACAGGCTTCTCTCTGGCTGGGACCCAGGTCAGGGCTCATGCAGGAGGCAACCAATTAAGTGTCCCTCTCACATAGAAGTTTCTCTCTGTCTCTCCCTCTCTCTTCCACACTCTCTAAAAATCAATGGAAACATATCCTTGGGTGATGATTAAAAAGAAAGAAATGTCATATCCTATGAAAGACACATCTTGAAAATGCCTAAAGAAAGTTATTTTTTCATGGTGAAGGGACTGGAGTCATGTTGATGAAAACACCTTGGCATCTGCGGTGGTTGGCGATGGCTGCAGCAGCGGGGATATAGGGCTGGCGCCTTCCCCTGATCAGCCCGGTCATTTCCCGGAGAGGCCAGACTGGGGCTTAGGCTCACTCTCCACAGAGGGCTCCCAGTCTGTGAGAGGGGGCAGGCTGGGCTGAGGGAACCCTCCCTCCATGCATGAATTTTGTGCACTGGGCCACTAGTGCTAAAATAAATATGTGAATTGTTGGATAAACATTTGTTTTTATTTATAATGTATAGGACATAATATAGGGAAATGAAAAGATTAGGGAATTTGAAGTTAGATTGTTTGGACCAACCTCATCCTGCCAATTACTGGCTTTGAGTTTTAAAAAAGTTTCTTAAAGTCTTCATCCTCAGTTTTCTCATCTGTAGCATAGAATAGTTCCTAACTAGAAGTTGCTGTGAGAATCAAATGAGATCACATACAGTGGTACCTTGAGATATGAGTTTAATTCGTTCCGTAACTTTGAGGCGTGGGAAACTATGAGACGCTCGAGTCGCGGTAAACTGGTGGGTCGTGTGCAGCCAGCCAATCCACGCGATTACTCCTATCTCAAATGTTGCTCGTATTTCAAAGCAAAAATCGCTCGTATCTCAAAAATCTCATATGTTTAGGGCACTCGTATCTCGAGGTACCACTGTATTCACTTTTATTCAACAAACATTTACTATTTACTCATTGCTGGGTTCTGTGCTAAGATCTGAGAATTCCACTCCTCTTATCCTGAAATTCATAGACTGAGAGACTTCTAAAGTACACTGAAGTCAAGGAGATAGTGTTAGCAATGTTTATTCTGATGCTATAGATTTAGGGAGCACCTGAGATCCCTAGGATATGTCATTGCTGCAGGTTCAGGAGGTTGGGAAACAAGTATTAATGCAGGATGATAAGGGCCACTATCTTAGCATTTTGAAAGTCTGATGGAAACATAAGGAGGGAACAATCAGTTAGTAGTGGGGAGAGAAGATTAGGTAGGCAAAGCTTCCAAGAAGGGGGTCATCTGGGTCCTGAAGAGTGGAGTGGATTTACCAGGCAGTAAAAGTGTGAAAAACCTTTAGTCAGAGGGAGGAACATGGATATGGAGAAGGACTAGCTCAAGTGTAGAGAATTAGTAAGGAAGAGGAAAAGGAAGGATGGAAAGGGAGGAGGCAAGAATACCCATCTGGATGCAGTTGGCCATGTTTGCCAAGTTAAGACCATAGAGCCAACATGGCATCATGGGATTTAGCAGAGGTGTTAGGTGATACTTGTAAAACTGCTTTGAAAATAGCCAGATGCTGTATCATGTTAGGTAATTTCCATAACTTAAAATAGATTATGCTTGAATATTCCCAAGAAATAAATGAAAGGACTAAGACTATAGGTGAAAGGCATGTTTTTAGACTTTGGAGTAAAAGAGCAGGAATTGAATTCTGGACCCACTAGAAGGATTTCACTTACTGCCTATATAGCTTTGAGAAAATGTATTTACCTTCTGAATCTTAGCTTTCTTATGTACAGAGTGGAGGTAATCAATTCTATCTCATAGAATACTTGTGAAGATTAAATTAGGTCATTTATTTAATTCATTGATACACAATTTTTTGGCACAGCATTCAGTTTGATGTTAACAAGAGGTTTTTTGCTAACTTATCATTATTAATAATGTTGATTTTGAGCTCATATAAACTCTTGCCTAGAAAACAACTTAGTGGAATTGGACAGTTATCATGTCAATAGATTGCCAAGTGTCTTTTCTCCTAGGTGGTATTCTAATGCCTTTTTAGACTAGAAGCTCATTTGGTTTTGTGGGTGATAGAGATTACCAATTGTCTGATTGGACAGTGCTCTAAGAGAATTTAGAGGGTATTTAGTAAAGAGTGGGAAGGGTTTTATTAAATGTTTAAAAATTAAAAAGTCAAAGAAATATTTTCTTTCTAGGGAAGACAAGATGGGGGACTTACCTAGTAACTGTCCCAGGATTTAGTTCAACAAAACATAATGAATATATTTGAGAAGGTTTTCTTGACTCAAGCAGTTCTACATAGGCAGCTTTCTGTGTGTCTGCACCATTCAGTGACCATCTGCAACACAGCACTCATCACATTTCACCTCCTCTACTGGTTTTGGAGTTTCTTATGGTGGGAACAGTTGTCTTTATCTCATTTCCTATTGCCTTGGGCGGGGATATAGTTGGCTTTCAATAAATTCTTTCATCTTCATAGTTATTCTATAAAACTAATTTTTCCTTGTTAGAAAGGAATGACACAGGAAGGATGGGTTAAGGAGCTTCATTTCATTGCTCTGGGAATTTGCAGTGTCCTTTTTGATTAGTATAATTCTGACTTTGTGCCTAACTTTGGATATTGTTTGTAAGATTGAAGTTCCCTCTTGAGTCCTATCTGCATTCACATCTTTTTTCCTGCCCATTAGGCTACTCACAATAGAATAAAGACACTGTCTCTGAATCCCAGCCTGAGGAATGGTGCCAGTGGGCCTCTACTGCATTTGTTGGATGTGGCCTTCCTGGGAAGATATCTCCATTTGTACCTGGAGAAGCATTGGGTATTTCCTTGGCCTTCAAACTCATATCTTCCTTGCTGCTAATTGTCCCTGAGACTTCCAGCACCTGCTGCTGTTACTGTGCTTGGTCTGCTCAATGAACCTTATCTCAGCACCTGTATCAGAATTTGTTTCTCAGCACATCTCCAATGGGAGTTCTGTTTCCAAACACTCGCCTCTTCTAGACTGTTTTGTCCAATTAAACTTGAGTGGACCAAAATCCGAATCATAATTACATTAAATGAACAGAAATTTCACAGAATGAAATAGTTCATAAAATATTCGTCATTTTTAAGAAGGGTTTTAAAAAAGGTCAACTTTGTTTAAATATATGCAAACAGGGTAGCATTTAGAGATTAGAAACCATCATTTAAGAAAATGATAGGTGTCTCTCCCCCCCACCCACCCGCTCTTCCTAAAATAGGGCAAACTGCCTATTGGGGAAGAGAGTGAGGTAAATCAAGGGTTTCCCTTCTCTATAGTATTTTTGCACACCAAATTTATTGCCATATATACCCTTTATTTTATATGTCAACATGAAACTTAAGCCAAAACTTGTATCAGATCTGTTTTTCTGAAGAAAGTTATTGTGGCTCTTTTTATGGCATTATGTCCTGCCATTTAGTAAACAGAGAAGTTAAATGATTTTGGTGCTGCCTGTGAAAATAAAATATTTCAGCATTAATGAGAGGATGTTGAATGATGAAAAATTGTGTTATACAAATGAGAGGCAACTTTCAATCATATATTAACATGCTTTTGAACTTTTGTGGATGGTTGAGAAAGGGAAATTAACATTTATTTTGGTATCTGCTCTATTCCAGTCACTGCATAGACATTATCATGTTATCTCATTCAGTTTTTACAACAATCCCCTGCCCCTGTTAGGAGATTGGGTAACTTGTCTAAGACCCCACAGCTCATTTACAAAGCCTGTGGTTTCACTCTTTATAAGATCAGTATTTTAATATTCATACTAGTACTTTCATTAAGTCAACTATGTGGTAGGAATAGATTGTTCTTATTAATTGAAATTTCTAACCACTAATATCAATTTATTGTCTTCTCTTTACAGAGGAATGCAAACAAATTGATTTACTTAACAGAGAGCTCTGGTTTTCAAGGTCTTACTTATTCAAAAGTTACCCTTCACTTATCTGATTCTGCCAAATATGTCAGAAAGACAAGGATAAGAACAGAAAGAAATTAGAACACTTCTGGGCCCTGACTCTAATTTAATTCAGCATTGTCATTGTTATTAGTTTCCTGAATAAGATAAAATAGCTAATGTTCTATTGTGATTTTTAAGTTCAGAATTTTGAAGGAGTCAAAAGCTAAATAACTTTTCTTCTGTGCATAACTTTCCATTTCTGATACAAGAGCAAAGGTATTTATTTACCCCACATCTCTATTTGGCCCTTGGCTAGAAAACTTAATTCCCTCTGAACAACTTCTCTCCCCTCTGGAATCCTGGATCCATAGCATATTTAAGTATTGTCCTGGTCATATAAGGGATATAAAGATTCATATGCTGTGCTGCCAAAGAATTTACAACCTTCCAGCATTCAACTAAGTGTAAATTAAACCTGTATAAAACAATTACCATAATAGAAACACGTGCAAGATGCTCAAAGAAAAGGCTCTAGAAGGAGGTATAAATGGAAGGGATGGCTGCATGCCTACTGAAGAAGAGTCATAGAGCTCCCAGTAGTTGCCACCTTATACCCACCAATAAATCAACTTTCTATCCATGTCTTTGCGTCTGGATTAGTGGGGAATGGGGGCTGGGGGAGCCTCTAGACACCACAGGATCATTGTCCTTTCTCTTCCAAAAAAGGCTGGCAATAGATCAGAATCAGGGAACAAATAAGCCCAGCATAGCAGCCTAGATAGGAGTTCAATAAGTAGGGAAGAGGGAAAGAAAATAACATCTCAAGGCACAGAGATGTGAAAAAGCAGATCTGTTTGGGTGATAATTCCAGTGTGATGTGACTGAAGAAGTTTGAAGTGATGCTGTAGAAATTAAGAAAAACAAAGATTGGGGTCACATGATGGAGCATTTTGAACCCCACACTAAGCTGTTCAGAACATCTGTAGGCAACTGGAGCTGTTAACATATTTGAAGTGGGGAACGATGAATCTGACATTGTTTGGTAAAATAATGATGTGATTTGCTAAGAAAATTACTTTAGTGACTAAGAATGTATTAAAGAAACAGAAGAATGAGGAAAGGAAACCTTTAAGAGGACAAATGATGAAGCCTTTTATTAATGGAATGCAGAAAGAACTAGGGAAAACATACATAGTGGGGCAAAAGTAAGTTTACAGTTGTTTGTGTGGAAAATAATACAGTCCTATATAATAAAGAGGTAATATGCAAATTGACCGTCATTCCAATACACAATATGGTCACCCCCATGTGGATACAAGATGGCCACCATAAGATGGCAGGCAAAGAAGGGCAGTTGTGAGTGATCAGGACTGCAGGGGAGGGCAATTAGGGGTGACCAGGTCTACAGGGAGGACAGTTAGGGGTGACCAGACCAACAGGGGAGGGCAGTTAGGGGTAATTGGGCTGGCAGGGGAGCAGTTAGGTGTCTACCAGGCTGGCAGGGAAGTGGTTAGGGGGTGATCAGGCTGGCAGGCAGAAGCAGTTAGGGGCAATCAGGCAGGTAGGTAGGCGAGAGGTTGGGAGCCAGGAGTCCTGGATTGTGAGAGGGATGTCTGACTCCCTGTTTAGGCCCAATCCTACCAGGATGGGGCCTAACAGGGCAGTCGGACATCCCTCAAGGGATCCCAGATTGGAGAAGGTGCAGGCTGGGCACCTTCCCCACCCCTTTCCCCCGTGCACAAATTTCGTGCAACAGGCCTCTAGTAATTAGTAAATAATAATGCAAGTAAAAGCTCTGTGTTTCATGTACTCACCACGGTAAACCTATTTTGCCCCACCTGGTAGATTTGTGATCCACTTCTGAATAGAAGCTATCAAACTAAGTGACTTATTATGGGAAATATGAGAGAGGCAAAGGTCAAAGTGGACTGAATAATCAAGAATCATACCACAGTGAAATTATTACACTTATCCAGGGGACTTGAATGCATCCCTTAGGAAGTGGAATCTTTATGTAAAATAAATACTTGGGAAGTAATTATTAGTAATTACAGACATTTTTGTCACAGATTTTGATCCTTTGCATGCACCAATATTCACTACTGCTGTTCATAAGGGTGACAGCAGTGTGACCTAACTTTGGCTTCGATGCCGTTAAGAACAAAAGGGCTTTTTGAAAAACAGTCAGATTGCCAATTACTGCCACAGTCTAGTCTTTGAACTTAGTCTTATATTTCTTTTCATGATTTCTCCTTATAATAATGCTGGCTCCTGCCACTGTTACAGGTTCTAAGGGTACATGTTTAAGGTGGTTTGTTGATATTAGGGTTAAGTTACCCATGTGTATGATTTATTTTGATCAGAAAACCTTATGAGAGATAATCACATACAGTTTTTAATCCACAAAGGAAATGCTTCTTAGCACTAAGATACTGATTTTTGAAATTTGATGTTTTCATTATTTTTCTGATGTATGCTAATTGGTATTGTACAATTTTAGAACAGTTCAGTACCTTTATTTTAGGCTATAACCACAATTTATTGAGACCTGAGGAGCATGTTACTTGGCATGGTTATAGTATAGCAAAGCTGGAACCACTAAAGTTCAGGTCTCTTGACTCCTAATCCAGCATTTGCACTTATTTCTCATAAATACTCTGAGCTGAAGAGATGATTTCAGTAAATATTGAGTCTCTAGGGGCCAGATGTCACCAGTCTTACATAAAAGAAAAGAAGCAGAGCATCAAAGGCAATGATTATAACTATGTAAAAGCAACCTTAGAGTCTTCTCAGGAGACCCCAGGAAAGTCATTCATTAATAAGCAACTATTAGTTGAGTGCTTATTATGTACCAGCACTACTGTAAACCATGGGATAGAGGTGGAAGAGACACATATGTGCCAAGCAAAAACAGTACACAAAGTGTATTGAGAAAGAAGGTTTTAGATTGAGAGAACATATTGGACAAAGATCAGCAAAGCAGTAGGCAAGAACTGGCATGCTTTCCACAATAAACTCTTCAAAACCAAGAGACACTGAATGGGTAAACAAAATGTGGTAAATATACACAATGGAATATTTTGCCATCATAAAAAGAAATTTAATTCTGATACATGCTACAGCATGGATGAATCCTGAAAACATTATGCTAAGCCAGATACAGAAGGACAAATATTATGTGATTCCACTTATATGAGGAACAAGGAATAGGAAATTCATAGAGGTAGAAAATAAAACACAGGTTACCAGGAATGGGAAAGAGTGAGTAAATGGGAAGTTACTATTCAATAAGAACAGAGATTTTGTTTGGACTGATTAAAAATTTTTTCTGGAAATGGATAGCTGTGATGGTTGCATAGCATTATGTACTTAATACCACTGAATTGTACACATAAAATTGTTCAATTATATATATTTCATGTTAGGTGTATTTCACCACATACACACAAAAAAATCTTGGAGGCTACCTTATTCATCATTATAACCTATTCCCTAGCACTTACCACGAGCAGGCTTTAGTATGTATTGAACAGAATTGACTCAGGTGCCAAAGAAGGAACTCAAGACAGAATTGGGATATACATCATGTTGGGGTTGCAGAAAATTGGAAATTTTCAGCTCATGAAGACAGAATGGATTCCCACAGTGAGAAAAGAAGGCTTCCTAAAGCTTTGAGGTTTGGCATCAATGACAGTTGGAGTGGCTTGTTACACAGTCAAGGGTGGAGCCTAGACTGGTGGCTGGTTCAGAGAAAGCACAATGAAGTGCCCAGTCAGGCAGGAAAGACATTTTGCTCTCTGTGTGTGTATGTTCATACTGTTATTATCCTTTGAATATTTCATTCTTACTAAATGGTGAAAGTAGACACTATACTACTTGAAACATCAAAGACGATTGTAAGCCATGTTTTCAGAAGAAAGCATCCTATATTAGTTTGGATTCTTTCTGCTGCTACTTCAGTTTTTCAACACATAGATTCATAAATACATACAGGGTCCCAAAAATGTATATACATGTTTTGAATGATTATAAAGGCAATGTTTATTAAAATATGTTTCTTTTTCAAAATTAAGTTACCAGCTATTAAAGTATGCATACATTTTTAACACCCTATATGTGTGTTAAAACACATACACACTATTACTATAGGTCCAATGCACGAAATTCATGAAAGAGTAGGCCTGCCTTCCCCTGGCTGCCAGCACCAGCTTCCCTCTGGCATTTCCTCACAGCCCTAGCTTCATCCAGAAGATCATCTGGAAAGACATTCATCTAATTAGCATATTATGTTTTTATTATTATAGACTAGAGGCCCGGTGCATGAAATTCATGCACTGAGGGGTGGGGAGGGGATGTCCTTCAGCCCAGCCTGTTCCCTCTCCAATCTGGGACCCCTTGAGGGATGTCCAACTGCACATTTAGGCCCAATTCTACCTGGATTGGGCCTAAATGGGCAGTCGGACATCCCTCTCACAATCCAGGACTGCTGGCTCCCAACTGCTCACCTGCCTGCCTTCCTGATTTCCCCTAACTGCTTCTGCCTGCCAGCCTGTTTGTCGCTAACTGCCCTACCCTGTGGGCCTGATGCCCTCCAACTGCCCTTCCCTGCAGGCCTGGTCACCCCAACTTCCCTCCTTTACCAGCCTGGTCACCCCTAACTGCCTTCCCCTGCAGGCTTGATCACCCCCAGCTACCCTCCCTTGCAGGCCTGGTCCCTGCCAACTGCTCTCCCCTGTTGGCCTTCTTGTGCTGGCCATCTTGTGTCCACAGGAGGGCAGGATCTTTTGACCACATGGGGGTAGTCATCTTGTGTGTTGGAGTGATGGTCAATCTGCATATTACTCTTTTATTAGATAGGATAGAGGCCTGGTGCATGGGTGGGGGCCAGGTGGTTTGCCCTAAAGGGTGTCCTGGATCAGGGTGGGTGTTCCTTTGGGGAGTGGGGTGGCCTGGGGAGGGGCCTGTGGTGGTCTGCAAACCAGACATGCCCCAGCAACCCAAGTGGAGGCCCTGGTAGCTGGGACTTATTTATCTTCTACAATTGAAACTTCGTAGCCTGGAGTGGAGCCAAGCCTTCTGCTCGCAATAGCCATTGAAACTTGGTTGCCTTAACCTCTCCCGCCAGGTTTTGCGGAAAGCTTGGCTTCTTCTATCGCCAGGGGCAACCCAGGCCTCTCTCCTGCGTTCTCTGTGGCAGCCATCTTGGTTGGGTTAATTTGCATACTCACTCTGATTGGCCGGTGGGTATAGCTGTTGGGTATGGCTTGTGAGTATAGTGGAGGTATGGTCAATTTGCATATTACTCTTTTATTAAATAGGATATTTATATGTATTACAGCTAAAAAATACTATGTAAATATCACTTAACTACCATTCAAGAGAAGATAGAGAATATTTTATATTTTTAGCACTCCAGGAGGTGCCCCAATCCCTCCTTTCAGTCAACCTTTCCCTTCAGGAGAACTGGGTTTGACATGTTAACCTTTTCCACACATTTTAAATGAGCATCTACTCTGTGTCATGCATTGTTCTAGGCATTGCAACAGATACAAAGATGAATAAGATGATCCCTACTCTCTAGCAGATCAGAGCTCAAAGATGAAAATAAGCATATAAATAAAAATGTGCATAACTAATAATTATAAAGGACAGCAAGTAAAGGGAGATAATTCATGTGAGTTGAAATAGTTAGAAAAGACTGTGCATAAGAGAAGAGAGTTTATTTTAGGTGGATTTTGAAGGATAACAAATAGGATTTTCAGAGGCAGAGCTAGAAGACTAGGCCTCCCGATAAGGAGAACTCTAAGAGTTAAGACTCAGAGGCAAGATAAGGGTTGCAGTGGCTTATGGAGAGAGTGAAATCTTGTCTGAGTTCATAATTAATGACATAATGGCAACCTTTGGAGATCCCTGAACACCAGAATAATGAAAATTGCCTGAAGAATTTAATTTTATTTTTTCTGTCTGAAAATTTTCATAAAGAGCAAATATGAAAAAAATTGCAGGATTTGATTTATATTCAAGCTATGTATCTTTTTTAAGAGTGATTTATTTTCTCAGACTGAGAGTGCTCTTAGGAAACTACGGGGTTAGTCAGAGGCAGCTTTAGTTTCCATGCTGTGACCCTGATGGTTTTCATTAACACAATCTGCTAAATTACTGGAGAAATAAACTTTATTAATCTTGTCAGACTTACTCATCTTGTACAGAAAGTATACTTCTAGTATTTTCTCAGCAACAGAGTACTTTCTAAGTATTAGGTATTCTTGTTCTACTTTGAACTTCTACTCAGAACTGAAATGAGTATATTTGTATCTCTCCCTGTTCATTTGTGTTACAATGAGAAAAAATTTTGAAATGCATTTGTTTTTACTCTCTGGTAAACTGTTCTTTTTCTAAGTTAATAAAGGAAAACGGTTATCTCAAATTAGCTAAATAGAAGTTTGACAATTTAAAACAATTTGAGTAATTTTATTATTTCCCCATTAAAACATTTCTTTCAACTTTTAGATAAGTATTATCTAATGGAAATCTATTTACAGGAGGATGCAACTGTTTTGTATTGGTGATATTAATTGCTGACCCCCAAATGCCCACAATGTGTTGAAAACTCATCATATGAAGGAGATCACATATATCTTTGGTGGCCATATTTTCCATTAAAAAATTCTTTCTGCTGGGTTAGGGCAGAGATAAATCTTTCCTCCTGTCAACAAATTTACATAAATCTCAGGCCACAAATCATAAAAATACAGTAGTAGTATTTCTAGTAATATGTATTATTTCCTGGGTGAGTATAATATTTAAAAGTAGGTTATTTAAAAAATAACATGTTTCTGTAAACAACTTTCTAGTTGTTTCAAATTTCTAAGAGTAATTTATTTTTATAATATTATTTAAAGTAATTTCTTATAGATCATTTCTGGTGAATTTAAATTAAAAATTCCAAAATAATACATAGAAGTGATAAGAAAACTCTAATGTGATATTTTTATGAGCCTCCTATTTTAATGCTCAATTTGAGCCATAATGTATATTGCAATAAAAAATATAGTTCTATGTATAGCTTTGTATTTTATTTCAATTACTTTTATGACCTTGAATCTTGGCAGGAGTTCCACTCCACCCTTTCTTCCTCATTTCCAAATAATTTATCAGCTATCTTAACACCATAGTTTTCTTCTCTAAAAATTTAAATCATGATTTCTAAAGCATCTGTATACCATTAATTTTCCCTGTTTTTTATTCATCATTTTTATGAAACTCTTTTAGAAACTAAGTCTATTCAAATTTCATGCCATATCATATTCTATCAAAGTTTATTACATGCAGGTTAACTGGCAGAGCATAAACTTTCCATTATACAGGGTGGAGCAAAAGTAGGCTTACAGTTGTTCATATGGAAAATAATACAATAATTAATAAATATAGTAATGATACAAGAATAAACTGTTTTGCATACTCACAACTGTAAACCTACTTTTGCTATACCCTATATGTAAACTTTTAATAGTCAATTTGAACCAATGGTGAAACTTAATCCTCTAAATATTTTATCCTACTTCTATATTTCTTCTGCAGTCTTGAAGAGAAATTTGAGTTTGTGGGCATCATTCCTTTAGGATTGCTCATTTATGAGCAAACAGACAGACAGACACATTTATTTTCATGGAACCTGTACCTACTTGGTAAAAGGTACTGACCTCATCTATTCCATATGCAGGTGGACTGAGTTCACTGAAGGCTGTACACCCAGACCCATTGGGAGCCTCCCGGCCAACTTGGCCCATGCATGCATATTGAAAATACTGACTTGCTGAGTAACCAGTGTCCTAAAAACTTAAAAGAGTGATTTGTTTGGTTACAGTAATATAGTGATGTGACTTTTCCAGTTTTCTTCAAAAGCTTCTCAAGTGCTAATCAGTTTCAGAACCAGAGATCCCTAGTGCATTTGGGTCAGAAGAGCCTTTTCAGGGTTGAATATTCTTCTTATATAGTTATTTTGCTTTATAGGTACATTGCTCCTTTTAATATAAAATCTCTTGAGTCACACGATGGAGAAAAGACCAGCTGTGTAGTGTAGGAAAACAGTTGGTAGTTATTACATTCTCAAAGTGGAAAGGAACCATATGCTGCTACTGTTCTAAATGCAAAGGAAAAAAGAATTAAAAGGATAAGGTAATGCCCTGCTGGTGTTGCTCAATGGTTAAGTGTCAATCTATGAACCAGGAGGTAGAGATTGGGGCGCATGCCTGGGTTGAGAACTTGGTCCCCAGTGGAGGACATGAGGGAGGTGACCAATTGATTCTCTCTCATCATTGATGTTTCTGTCTCTCTCTCCCTCTCCTTCCCTCTCTGAAATCAATGGGAAAAAAAATGTTTTCTTAGAAGATAAGGCATACCATATTGTATATTGTGGTCGAAGATTATATTTGTTATGAGCCTAGCACCTATTTTTAAATGAGGGGGTATATTGGGGCCTGCAAACTATGCCCTCTATGCACCTTTTGTTTGGAAATAAGATTTTATTGAAACATAGTCATGCACATTCATTTATATATTGTCTATGGTTTCACCATGCTATAATGGTAAATTTGAATTAATGCAAGGAAGTTCATAGGTTCTATGGGGGCTTGCCACAGTCTTTCCACAGCTAGTTTTCAGGAATCTGGAGAAGGGCTGAACATAAATGAATAGAGACTAGACAAGAAATACAAATTTGGAAGGCATTTGGGGGAACCAGACAGAGACCTCACCCTCTAGTGGGGTGGCTTGCTGAATGTCCAGAACCATGGCTTTTTATTCACACATTCTTCCTGTTAGCAAAGTAGATATACATATCAAAGGTAAGGTTTGGTAAACAATAAAGGATTATCAAGTTAGGGGAATTGCCTTCAGCTGTTTGGCGGCAGTTAATAATACGCAGATCTTCAACCCTGCTGGAGATGTCCATCAGCCTGCAGATGAACTTCTCACATTTATTATGCTAACTATTGTTCTTAATCTCGAGCAGGGACTAAAATATTTACTGTCTTGCTCTTTACAGAAAAGATTTGCCAATCCATGGGTAAATGACTAAATAAAATTTGCTATAGATACTAGTGGCACAGTGTACGAAATTTGTGCACATTAAAAAGGGGACCCAGAGTCAAGTCCCTGCCCACCCACATGTGCCTTAAAATCTCTTGAGACCTAGATCCGGGCCCCCACACATTGGATTAGATCCAGATCCAGCCAGTCTCACCCTTGTCAAGCCCCGCTGGGCAAGGGGCATAGCCTCAGATCCCCTGGCCTGGCACCAGGACTGGGGACATGGCCTGACGTCCCCCAGATGGGGCAGGGGGCATGCCTTGAGGTCCCCTGTCAAGCCCTGCTGGATGGAGGGCATGGCTTGAGGTCCCCCATCAAACCCCGCCAGGTGAGGAGGCGCAGCATCAGGTCTCCTGGCCCAGCACCAGGAGGGGGCAAACCCTCAGATCCCCTGTCAAGCCTTCTGGGTGGGATTCGCGGCCTGAGTTCCCCTGGCCCAGCATTGTGGGTGCACCTTGAGATCCCCTATCAAGCCCTGCTGGGTGGGCAGCATGGCCTGAGGTCTCCTCTCAAGCTCCACCAGGCAGGGGGGCACAGCCTCATGTCCCCTAGTCCAGTGCTGGGGTGGGGTGTGTGGCCTGAGGTCCTCCGGCCTGGCACTGGGGTGGGAGGAGCAGCCTGAGGTCCCATAGCTCCCCCCTGGACAGGAGGACAGGAGGTGCACCTTGAGGTCCCCAGTAAAGACCTCCCAGGTGGGGGCTTGGCCTCAGATACCCTGGCCTGGCACCAGGGCAGGGGCAAGGCCTGAGGTCCTGGTCAAGCCCTGCCAAGTGGGGGGTGTGGCCTGAGGTCCCCCAGCATGGTGCCAAGACAGGAGGCATGACCTGAGGTCCCCCAGCCTGATGCCAGGGTGAGGGTCCTCTGTCAAGCCCTATAGGGATAGAAGAGGGCGTACCCTCAGGTCCCTGCTGATTGCTCATTAAGGCTCCTTAAGGGAACTTGCCCTCAGCTGAGAGTGCAACCATCTTTGTGACAAACTGATAGTCAATTAGCATAGTCTCTCTTTATTAGATAGGATATTTTCATGTAAATCACAAATATCCTCATATTCCACTTTTAATTTCTTTTTTTCCATTTTTTAATTAATGTATTACATGTGTACATACCTTCCCATTGCCCCCCTACCCCTCTCCCATGCATGCCATAACACCCAGTGTCTTGTGTCCATTGGTTATGCTTATATGCATGCACAAAAGTCCTTTGGTTGATCTCTTATCTACCCCACCTCTCCCTAAACTTCCCACTGTAATTTGACAGTCTGTTTGATGCTTTACTGCCTTTGTATCTATCTTTTTGTTCATCAGTTTATAATGTTCTTTTTTATCCATAAAAGAGTGAGATTGTGTGGTATTTTTCTTTCATTCACTGGCTTATTTCACTTAGCATAATGCTCTCCAGTTCCATCCAGGTTGCTGCAAATGGTAAGAATTCCTTCCTTTTTATGGCCGCATAGTGTTCCATTGTGTAGATGTACCATAGTTTTCTGATTCAGTCATCTGCTAACGGACACTTGGCTGTTTCCAAATCTTAGCTTTTGTAAATTGTGCTGCTATGAACATGGGCATATATCCTTTCGGATTGGTGTTTCTAGTTTCTTAGGATATATTCCTAGGAGTGGGATAACTGAGTCAAATGGAAGTTCCATTTTTAGTTTTCTGAGGAAACTCCATACTGTTCTTCATAGTGGCTGCAACAGTCTGCATTCCCACCAGCAGTGCATGAGGGTTCTTTTTTCTCCACATCCTCACCAACACTTGCCGTTTGTTGATTTGTTGATGATAGCCATTCTCACAGGTGTGAGATGGTATCACATTGTTGTTTTGATTTGCATTTCTCCGCTAATTTGTTTCATGTGCCTTCCGTCTTCTTTCGAAAATATTCTATTTAGGTCTATTGCCCATTTTTTTTTATTGGATCATTTATCTCCCTTTTACTAAGTTATGTTGATGCCTGTAGATGTTGGAGATTAAAACTTTATCAGTGATAACATTTGCAAATATGTTCTCCCATACAGTAGGCTTTCTTGTTGTTTTGTTGATGGTTTCTTTTGCTGTGAAAAAGTTTTTTATTTTAATGTAATTTCATTTGTTTATTTGTGCTTTAGCTTCCATTACCCTAGGAGCAGTATCAGTGAAGAAGTTCCTTTGGCATATGTCTGAGATTTCTCTGCCTGTGGATTCCTCTAGTATTGTTATGGTTTCCTCTCTTATGTTTAAGTTTATTTTTGTGTATGCCATAAGTTGGCTGTCTAGTTTCATTTTTTGCATGTATCTGTACAAATTTCCCAACACCGTTTATTGAAAAGACTGTCTTGACTCCACTGTATGTTCATGCCTATTTTGTCAAATATTAATTGGGCATAGTGGTTTGCATTGATATCTGGATTCTCTATTCTATTCTATTGGTCTATATGACTGATCTTGCGCCAGTACCAGGCTGTTTTGAGAACAGTGGCTTTGTAATACAGCTTGAAAGCTGGTATTGAGATCCCACCTACTTTATTCTTCTTTCTCAGGATTGCTGTAACTATATGGGATCTTTTTTTATTCCAGATGTATCTTTGTAGAGTTCTTTCTAGGTCTGTGAAATATACCATTGGTATTTTAATGGGGAATGCATTGTATCTATAGATTACTTTGGGTAGTATGGACATTTTAATGATGTTCATTCTCCCAATCCATGAACATGGTATGTTTTTCCTCTATCTCTTTTTTCAGTGTCCTGTAGTTCTCCATGTGTAGGTCTTTTACCTTCCTAGTTAATTTTATTCCTAGGTATCTTAATTTATTTGGTGTGATGGTACATGGGATTGCTTTTTTAGTTTCTCTTTCTGTAAGATCATTATTAGTGTATAGAAATGCCATAGATTTCTTGGCATTAATTTTGTATCCTGCTACATTGACGAATTCATTTATTAAGTCTATTGGTTTTTTGATGGAGTCTTTCAGGTTTTTTATGTACAATATCGTGTCATCTGCAAATAAGGACAGCTTTCCTTCTTCTTTTCCAATTTAGATGCCTTTTATTTCTTCTTTTTGTCTCATTGCAATGGCTAGTTCTTCCAGTATTATGTAGAACAGGAGTGGTGAGAGTAGGCATCCCTGTCTTGTTCCTATTCTTGGGGAAATAGTTTTAGTTTTTGCCTATTGAGTACGATGTTAGCTATGAGTTTATCATATATGGATTTTATTATGATGAGGTATGATCATTTTATTCCCATCTTGTTGAGTTTTTATCAAGAAAATGTGTTGGATTTTGTCAAATGCTTTTTCTGCATCCCTTGATATGATTATGTGATTTTTATCTCTCAATTTGTTTATGTGATGCATCATGTTTATTGATTTGTGGATATTGTACCATCCTTGCATTCCTGGAATAAATCCTACTTGGTCATGGTGTATAATCTTTCTGATGTACTGTTACAACCGGTTTGCTAGAATTTTGTTGATGATTTTGGCGTTTATCTTCATGAGGTATAATGGCCTATAATTCTTTCATTGTGTTATCTTTATCCGGAGCTTGGAAATGTTTATTCTTCTTGAATTTATTGGAATAATCTGAGGACAATAGGTTTAAATTCTTCCTCGAATGTGTGGTAAAATTCCCCTGTGACACCATCTAGCCCCTGGCTTTTGTTTGCTGGAAGCTTTTTCTTTTCTTTCTTTCTTTTTCAGAAAATTATATTTTATTTTTTTAATTAAATCTTTATTATTCAGATTACAGTGGTACCTCGAGATACGAGTTTAATTCGTGCCGTGACCTTGAGGCGTGGGAAACTATGAGACTCTCGAGTCAAGGTAAACTGGTAGGTCATGTGCAGCTGACCAATCTGCGCAATTACTCCTATCTCAAATGTTGCTCGTATTTCAAATAAAAAATCACTCGCTCAACAGCTCGTATCTCAAAAATCTTGTATGTAAGGGCACTCGTATCTCGAGGTACCACTGTATTACATTTGTTTCTCTTTTTTTCCCCTCCATAGCTCCGCTCCAGCCAGCTCTCACCCCTCCCTCTACCCTTACCTCCCCCCGCATTGACCTCACCAATAAGTGTATGATTTTTGTTTAGTCTCTCCCTACAACCACCTTACCCCTTTCCCCCTTAGAATTATCAGTCTACTCACTTTCTGTGCTCCTGATTTTATTATATTTACCAGTTCATTCTGTTGATCAAATTTTTAATTCACTTAATTTTAGATTCACTTGTTGATAAATATGTATTTGTTGTTCATAATTTTTTATCTTTTTCTTCTTCCTCTTCTTAAAGAGTACCTTTCAGCATTTCATATAGTACTGGTTTGGTGTTGATGAACTCCTTTAGCTTTTTCTTATCTTTGAAGCTCTTTATCTGACCTTCAATTCTGAATGATAGCTTTGCTGGATAGAGTATTCTTGGTTGTAGGTTCTTGCTATTCATCACGTTGAATATTTCTTGCCATTCCCATCTGGCCTGCATAGTTTCTGTTCAGAAATCAGCTGACAGTCGTATGGGTGCACCCTTGTAGGTAATGAACTGTTTTTTTCTTGCTGCTTTTAATATTCTCTTTGTCTTTTGCTCTTGGCATTTTAATTATGATGTGTCTTGGTGTGGTCCTCTTTGGATTCCTTTTGTTTGGGGTTCTGTGCATTTCCTGGAGTTCTAAGTCTATTTCTTTCACCAGGTGGGGGAAGTTTTCAGTCATTATTTCTTCAAATAGGTTTTCAGTATCTTGCTCTCTCTCTTCTCTGGCACCCCCACAATTCTGATGCTGGTACGCTTCAAGGTGTCCCAGAGGCTCCTTATATTATCTTCACATTTTTGGATTCTTTTTTCTTCTTGCTTTTCCAGTTGAGTGTTTTCTGATTGTTTATATTTCAAATTTTTGACTAGTTTCTTGCCTTCCTCTAGTCTGCTGTTAGGTCTCTGTATAATAATTTTTATTTCAGACAGTGTATGTTTAATTTCTAGTCGGTCCTTTATCATCTCTAGTTGGTTCTTTTTCATCTCCTCTTGGGTCTTGCTAAATTTACCCATCTTTTCTAGGTGATTCTTTAAAAACCTTACAAGTGTAAGGTTTTGAACTCTATATCCAGTCGTTTGTTTTCCTCCATTTCTTTGTTTGTGATCTCTTTCTTTGTCTCTACATTTTCATTATGCCAGAAGAACTTCTGTATTGGATTCAGCCTTATGATAGAAGACTTGCAAAACTGCAAAAGCCTCTCTGTTGAGCTTGGGAGGGGTCTTGCTGGAAGCTTTTTGATGATTGTTTCAACTTCTTCCATAGTTTTGGCCTATTGAGATTTTTAGATTCTTCCTGAATGAGTTTTGGAAGCTTATATCTTTGTAGGAATATGTCTATTTTCTCCAGGTAGTCCAGTTTGTTGGAATAGAGTAGTTCATACTATTTTTAAGAATGCTTTGAATTTCAGTGTTGTCTGTTGTTATTTCTCTTCATTCATTTCTGATTTTGTTTATTTGGATCCTCTATCTTTCCTACTTGGTGAGCCTGGCTAAAGGTTTATTAATCTTGTTTATCCTTTCAAAGAACTAGCTCTTGGTTTTATTTATCTTTTATATTGTTTCTTTGGTCTCTATGTCATTTGTCTCTGCTCTAATCTTTATTATTTCCTTCCTTCTGCTTACACTGGACTTTTTATGTTGCTCACTTTCTAACTCTTTGAGTTGTAAGATTACATAATTTATTACCATTGTTTCTTTTTTTAAAAAATTAAATTTTTATTATTCAGATTATTACATTTGTTTCTCTTTTTTCCCCTCCATAGCACCCAACTCCCACCCTTCCCTCTGCCCTTTCCTCCCTCCCATTGATATCATCCATAGGTGTATGATTTTTGTCAAGTCTCTCCCTGTACACCCCTCACCTATTTCCCCCTGAGAATAATCAGTCCACTCCCTTTCTGTGCTCCTGATTCTATTATATTCACCAGTTTATTCTGTTCATCAGATTTTTAATTCACTTAATTTTTAGATTCACTTGTTGATAGATATGTATTTGTTGTTCATAATTTTTTGTCTTTTACATTTTTCTTCTTCCTCTTGTAAAAGGATACCTTTCAGCAGTCTTATAATACTGGTTTGGAGTTGATGAACTCCTTTAGTTTTTTTCGTATCTGTGAAGCTCTTTATCTGCCCTTCAATTCTGAATGATAGCTTTGCTGGATAGAGTATTCTTGGTTGTAGGTTCTTGCTATTCATCACGTTGAATATTTCTTGCCACTCCCGTCTGGCCTGCATTGTTTCTGTTGAGAAATCAGCTGACAGTCGTATGGGTGCTCCCTTGTAGGTAATGAACTGTTTTTCTCTTGCTGCTTTTAATATTCTCTCTTTGTCTTTTGCTCTTGGTATTTTAATTATGATGTGTCTTGGTGTGGTCCTTTTTGGATTCCTTTTATATGGGGTTCTGTGTGCTTCCTGGACTTGTAAGTTCATTTCTTTGACCAGATGTGGGAAGTTTTCAGTCATTATTTCTTCAAATAGGTTTTCAGTATCTTGCTCTCT
Source organism: Lasiurus cinereus (assembly GCA_011751065.1). Lineage (NCBI taxonomy): Eukaryota > Metazoa > Chordata > Mammalia > Chiroptera > Vespertilionidae > Lasiurus > Lasiurus cinereus. Next base: position 10,234,875 of record JAAGEH010000012.1, on the reverse strand, counting down.
CTCTTCTTCTGGTACCCCCACAATTCTGATGTTGGTAAGCTTGAAGCTGTCCCAGAGGCTCCTTACATTATCTTCACATTTTTGGATTCTTTTCTCTTCTTGCTTTTTCAGTTGAGTGTTTTCTGCTTCTTTATATTTCAAATTTTTGACTTGATTCTTGCCTTTCTCTAGTCTGCTATTAGTACTCTGTATAATATTTTTTATTTCAGTCAGTGTATATTTAATTTGTAGTTTGTCCTTTTTCATCTGTAGTTGGACTTTTTCCATCTCTAGTTTGGTCTTTTGCATCTCTTGTTGGTCCTTTTTCATCTACTCTTGGAACTCGTTAAATTTATCCATCTTTTCTAGGATATTTTTGAAAAACCTTATTAGTGTGGTTTTGAACTCTATATCCGGTCGTTTGTTTTCCTCCATTTCTTTTGTTTGTAATCCCTTCCCTTGTCTCGGCATTATTACTGTGCCAGGAGAACTTCTGTGTTGCATTCAGTCTTATGATACCAGATGTGCAAAACCACAGAAGCCTCTCTGTTGAGCTTGGGATGGGTGGAGTCTCAGGTCTTAAGGGACCGCCTTGCCTTCCAGTCAGCCCTGCCCACCATGGCCCCTGAGTCTCAGGTGACTGGGTAATTGCTGGAGCCGTGCTTGTGCGAGCTCACAGTGCTTCTAGGCCGCTGCCTTTCCGGCTCCAGGACCACACTAGTCTAGGTCCCCAGGGTTTCACCCAAAACAGGGGCTTAGTGGAGGCAGAAGTGGCACAGTTGGGAGGGTCTGTCTCCCGCCCCCTTGCAAAAGCCAGTGGCACAATCAGCAGTCTGTCCTCTGTGCAGTGCCGTGTGCACCATCAGACCTCTGATCTTTTGCGACTCCCCTTAATTTCCGTGCATCTCTCCCTTTTCTCAATACAAACTTTCCCCGTATGAGTTTTGGCTGGATCTGGGGTTTAGTGTCGTAGGATAAGGGGTTCAATGCCTTTGAGAGTCTCCGTTTCCCTCCTGCCAGAGAAAACCAGCCAGGTACTCTGGCATGCGCGCATCTCTATACCTTAGCTTTTTGCAGCTCCTTTGGGTCTCCGTGAGCCCCTCTTTCCCTCTAGTTGTGGAATTTCCACTCAGCTAGCTTTCCTGTCGTTCTGGATGATGTCCGTTTTGTCTTTTAGTTGTAGTTTTGAAATTGTTGTGCGAGGCAGCAGTGTAGGTGTTTATCTATGCTGCCATCTTGGATTCTCTGCCACCATTGTTTCTTTCTTTCTCTTTCTTTCTTTCTTTCTTTCTTTCTTTCTTTCTTTTCTTTTCTTTTCTTTTGCTTTCTTTCCTTTTTTTTTTTTTTGCAGTAGGCTTGTAGAGCTATGAACCTCCCTCTCAAGACTACTTTCACTGTATCCCATAGATTTTGGATTATTGTGTTTACATTATCATTTGTTGCCATGATGTTTTTTATTTCTTCCCTGATCTCTCTGGTTAACCAGTCATGTTTAATAGCATGCTGTTTAGGCTCCATGTGTTTGATTTCTTTGGATTGTTTTTGTTGTAGTTGATTTTCAGTTTTATGCTACAGTCATCTGAGAAGATGCTTGATATGATTTCTATCTTCTTGAATTTGAAGAAACTTTGCCTATGACCCAACCTATGGTCCATCTTAAAAATGACCCATGTGTACTTGAGAAGAAGGCATATTCTGTGGTTTGGGGGTGAAATATTCTGAAGATGTCAATTAGTTCCATCTGGAATAGTGAATCATTTAGGATTGATGTTTCTTTGCTGAATTTTTTTTTTTTGATGATTTTTCCATTGGTGATAGTTCAGTATTAAAGTCTCCTACTATATTTGTATTGCTGTCAATCTCTCCCTTGTTATTCTCCAGGATTTTTTTTTTTTGTATGTATTTGGGTCCTCTTGTATTGGGTTTATATCTGTTTAGCATAGTTATTTCTTCTAGTTGGATTGCTCCCTTTAGTATTATGACGTAGCCTTTCTTATCTCTTGTTATGGCCTTCACTTTGAGATCTAATTTGTCTAATATAAGTATTGCTACCCCAGCTTTTTTTCATTTCCATTCATCTTAAAAACCTTTTTCCATCCCTTCACCCTCTGTCTGTGTGTGTCTTTTTTCTGAGCTGGATTTCTTGTAAATAACAAATATATTGGTTGTGTTTTGTTATCTAATCCATTACACTATGTCTTTTGATGGGGGCATTTAATCCATTTACATTTAAAGTCATTATTGATAGGTACTTATTTCTCACCATTTTTATTCTTTACCCCTGTGTTCCTTCTGCACTTTTTCCTTCCTTCCTTCTTCCTTCTTCCATCTTCCCTCTTCCTTTTTCCTTCTTCCTTCTTCCTTCTTCCTTCTTCCTTCTTTCTTCTTTCTTCTTTCTTCTTCTTCCTTACCCTTTACCATTTCTTGCAATGCTTGTTTGGTGGTAATAAATTTTCTTAGTCCTTTTTTGTCTGTGAAACTCCTGATTTCACCTTCAATTTTGATTGTCGACCTTGCTGGGTACAATATTCTTGGATTCAGAACCTTCCTTTGCATGATTTTGTGTATTTCATTGCATTCCCTTCTGGCCTAATGAGTTTCTGTTGAGAAATCAGTCACTAGTCTAATGGGGGTTCCTTTGTAGGTAATTTTCTGTCTCTCTCTAGCTGCTTTTAAGATTCTTACTTTGTCATTGGTATTTGCTAATTTAATTATAATGTACTTTGTTTTTGGTCTTTTGGGGTTCATTTTGCTTGGGACTCTTTGACCTTCTTGGATATGTGCGGGTTTTTTTCTTTCCTATTTGAGGGAAGTTTTCTGTCATTATTTCTTTAAACAGGTTTTCTATTCCTTGTTCAGTTTCCTCTCCTTCTGGAACTTCTATTATGTGGATGATGTTTTGTTTTGTGTTGTCTCTAAGTTCCCTAAGGCTCTCCTCCTTCTTTTTAATTTTTTTTTTCTGGAAGCTGTTCTACTTGGCTATTTTTTTCTACCTTGTCTTCTAGCTCACTGATGCAGTCCTCTGCTACTTCTAATCTACTTTTGATGCTTTCTATTGAGTTCCTTACAACAGTGGTATTATTTTTCATTTCTTCTTGATTCTTCTTCATTTCCTGTTGGTTTTTACTTATTTTGTCACATTTGTCTTCCATTCTTTTCAGCCACCTTATGACCATTTCTCTGAATTCTTTCTCTGGCAGGTTGCTTGCCTCTATTTTGTTTACTTTATTTTCTGGAAGATGCCTGCTTTTCTTTAATATACAGCTGTTTCTTTGTCTCCCCATGGTCTCTCTCTTTCCTGGGTGTCTGGTCATGTAGTTCTCTCTCTCCTTATCCCAGATGAAATCCCACTTTTCTGTGTGTAGTATAAAGCTCCTCTGAGTCTGAGTGTTTGTGCCAATTGTGGACCAGTATTCTGAGGTTTGCAGCTGTTTGATGGGTGCTGTAGTTGTAGATTTTCAGGCCTCCGATAACATCCACTTCCCCCTTCAAGATGGCATGGTCTTTGCGTGTGAGCTGGTATCTCTGGGAGAAAACCCAGCAGCAGTGGGGACTGCCCATTCAGGAGACCCCTGTCCAGCAGCCCCCCATCTTTTCCTGGATTATAGCTGATCCTTAACTTGCCAACAAACACTCCCAGTGCAGTCCTCAGCTATTCTTTCTCTCTTCTTAGGGACAAGGCTTGGTATGCATCCATTTATCCTGCTGTCATTTTCCCCCCACCTTTAATTTCTTATGTTGAATAGTTTTTCCTAACAAAATTATTATACCTAACAAAATTAATGGTTATTCCTCAATGTAATTTGATACATTACATAAACATTTCAGTTCATATAAAAATTTCTGAATTCTTTTCAAAATATAATTTACAATTGTTTTGTCCATGCCAGAAGCCAGTCTGTTACTATGCCTTGCATCTGATGTTTGTGTCTCTCAAATCTTCTTAATTCAAGATATGTCCTCTTTTTCATGACACTGACTTTTTGAAAAATCCAGGTCATTTGTCTTCTAGGATGTCTCACTTTCTGAAATGTTTGATTGCTTTTGATTGATATCATTCAGTAAGTTTCTCTGTGCCCTGGACTTACCATAAACTTTTCATTAGATTTCAAGTGAATTCATGTTAAACATGATTGTCAAGAAATCATGAGAAGTGATCCTCAAGTCTGCATCAACTCTGAAGATTTGTGCTACTAGTGTTTTAGTGACAGTAAGATTGATCTTAAAAATAAGAAAAATAGCATCTAAGAAGTAAAAATATAATGCAACAAGTGAAAACTTAAAAATGGAACTTGCGACCTGACATTGTTTTCCTGCTCTCTGTACTGTTCCAGGCTGCCCCTCAGCATGGTAACCTGACCTTGACTCTCCATTGTTTATTAAGTGGTTTTGTCCATGATCATATTCTGACTCATTCAAGTTTTGTAGTAATTGGTTAGTAAAATTGGCCTAGATCTGTTTTCCTGATAATTGTGTTTTGAGTTTTGAGTTACTGAGAGTTTTGCAAAGGAAGTATTCCTTTCTTTGTTGTTATGTGAATTAATATGAGAAAAAAGGAACAAAATGATAAAAATTGTAAAGAATGATAAAAACATGTGAAGGAAATTGAAAGAAGTTTTGATTCATATTTAGTTAAATTTAAGCTGTAAATAAATTTAAGTTATGATAGCTATTTAAATTTAGATTGGGTATATATATATTAGAATGGGTATATATATCTCAGAGAGAGAGAGAGAGAGAGAGAGAGAATCAATGTGAGAGAGAAACATTGATCAGTTGCCTCCCATACTTGCCCTGAGTGGGGAATTGAACCTATTTGAGTGTACGGGATGATGCTCTAACCAGTTGAGCCAGGGCTGACTGGATTTTTAGAGCGTTAAAATTTCCTAGTGTGGAAGGTTTCATAGGCTTTTTCTCTGGCATGAAATAAACTGTAAGGATACAATCTGTCTGACATAGCCACTCTGGAATGTGTGCTCTTTGAAGATGGACTTTTATTGTATTGGTCTGAGTTTTCTATTTCTGCCTTATAACTATTACTAGGGCCCAGTGCATAATTTTGTGCACCTTGAAAGGAACTGTGGGCTGCCAGGCTGTGGTGGGCACAGAGGCGGGTCTTGGCCCATCTTCCACTCTCGCCCAGTTCCACCAGCCGTGGCCCCTCATCCCCTCTCTTTCAGCAGCCCTGCTCCTGCTGCTGCCACTCCCATGTGATGACAATGCTGGCCTTGCTTGTACCTGCTGATGGCTCAAAGCAATTGGGGCTGGCACCGGCAGGGACCAGTGCCGTCAGCAGGAGCAAATGTTGGAAGACACTACAGAGAACAGTGAATGAACTTTAAAAATTCCACAAGGTTCAAGGCTCCCATCAGTAGGAAAACAGTTAATCAAAATGATAGGTGCAAAATGTCTGAGTTTCTCTTCCATCTTGAATGTATTAGAATAAGTACAGAGAGGAGATAGCTAAGGCTCAGGAGTTGACAAATAAAGAATCATGTTTCATTGTTTTAGGAAAAGTAATTGCCTAAAAAGATACTGCCTGTCACCTGCTGATGAAATCTTATGTAAATCAGAACAGGATTCATTACTAACTGACTCATTATAATACTATTAGTTTAAGTATAATTTTAACTACATTCTGCTGGTCAGACATGCAAGAGATCTGGGTTAGGGGGAAAGATCCTGGTGAATGATAAAAGGAGAGGGATTAGGAGGAAGTAGAGAGAGCTGCTAGAGCAGACTTTAAATATGGCACCTGGGAATTGAGAGAAGGCAGCAAGTAGGATTGGAAGACGGAGGAGAAGGGGGAGGGGGAGGGGAGAAGGAGGGGGAGAGGAAGGGGAAGGAGGAGGGGAGGGGGAGGGGAGAGGAAAGGAGAGAGGAGGGGAGCGGGGGAGGAGGAGGGGGAGAGGGAGGAGGAGGGAGAGGGGAGGGAGCAGGGGAGGGAGAGGGGGAGGGGAAGGGGAAGGGGAGGAGGGAGAGCTGTTTCAGATTTCAGTGCATTTCTAAGACCTCAGCTAGGTCATTGGGGAGTTCTTGAGCATCAATTGTCCATTAGAAGAGTCCCAAATGAGGCAGGAATAGCTAACTCTAATAGTACCTTTGCAGTGCTTAGTCATTAGCTGGAATAACATTGGGAAAGCATGGCTTTGGCATTAGTGAAGAGGGCCTGAAGATATGGTGAGTGGTATCTATTCTGTTGACCCTGCTTCTCTTTTGAAGGGAGCTTTGAGTGATGAAACTCCATGGCTATCACAGCCAGCATTGTCTATGAAAGCAACCTTTATCAATACACATCCCAACTCCCTTCCAATCTTTCTCCTAACTTTCCCCTACCTCTCTATCACCTCCCTCCCCCCACCTCCCCACATCCCTTCCCCATCTTTATTCTTGGTTTCCATGCCTTCATAGCCATTGTTTTGCTGCATAATTAAATTTAACAAAGAGAATGACACTCTGCAATGTATATTTCTTTAACATTTTAGAGATTGCCCCATGGGAAAATGTTTTGATTTTATTACTTGCTGCTTGTGAACTTAGGGCTGTGACCTGATAAATGGTAGATCTTTTGCCAACTAGATAATGAAAAAGACAACGCATAAAGAGAATGGTGATATTACCATAACTAATTTTTCTTTTTCTACCTAATGTCAAGCAAATGGCTGAAGTAGGTAATCAATAAATGCTTTGTGAATGGTTGAGAAGGGTTATTCTGATCTCTACTTGAGTTATTTATTTAGATTGCAGATAGTCTCTAATCCCAGACCCCTTCTTTGTTATGTACAAAACGTAATTGTTCACTGTAAAAACTAAAATAGACTATTATGACTCTTAAAGGAAGAGATAAAATCACAGAAAAGTGTTTTTGTCTCTAACAAATATTCAATTTAATTTATTTGCTCTAATTTAGATACAAAATGTAACAGCACACATATCTCTGAAAGTCAACTTCAACCAAAAAAAGTTGTTACCTAGTAAAATAGAATGTGTACACTACCCCTGAATCCATAGAGCAATCTAACCAAGTGCCTGAAATTACCTTTTAGTGATATATAAAGACCTTACTTCCCTATTAATATAACTAAAAATATCTACCTTTCTGCTCTTTTGAATTTTTATTTAAATTTCTTCCACCAAGATATATATTTTCTATTTTACAATGCCAACCAAACTTTTAAAGGAAAACAAGTGATCATTGTGGTAACCCCAATGCTGTTTTGAGCTCCGGCCAAAAAGAATTCTTGTTTCATTTTTTAATTTTTTTTTTTGTCTTATAAATGTCTACGACATGAAATGAAACTAGTTAGTATTAAGTTGGTTATGGAGATATTTTCCATGCTGCTTTTCAAGGCATTTGTATTCATGAGTTATAGATTTGTACCAAATTCCAATGTAAAGGAGGGGGTCCCCACACCAGTGGTCGGCAAACTGCAGCTCGTGAGCCACATGCGGCTAACAAGCCGCGGTTTGCCGCTCTGTTGACTAATGAGTTTGCTGACCACTGACCTAGAATCTCCATTTCAATAATTACAGGTTTTTGTTGTTCCTTGTGATTACGCCCCTATCTCAGTGGTTGGCAAACTCATTAGTCAACATAGAGGCAAACCTCGGCTCCTGAGCCACATGTGGTTCGCGAGCCATAGTTTGGCGACCACTGCCCCACACCAACAAGTAATTCTCTGACACCAATTGGGTGTCTTGCAGTTCAACTCAATTCTGACACTATCCACCCACAGATAGCATCAGATTCTATAGGTTAAGGGCTGCCTTCCACTTCAGGTGCCAATTGTAAGTTTAGGTTGTTACCTGTGTTTGTGACTAAATGCTATAAGTCAAAGTTCCCACAACCCCTTTAGGTTTGACTAATTTGCTAGAGTGGCTCAGAGAACTCAGAAAAACTGTTTATTCACTAGATATTAAAGGGTAGATATCAACAACAAATGAAGTGATACTTAGGACAAGGTCTGAACAAAGGTGCTTTTGTTTCTGTGAAGACTAGGGTCAACTAAAACAAGGAAGCATTCTGTTTTCCCAACCAGGAAGCTCTCTAAAGCCCTTCCTTTAGGGTTTTTCTTTATTACATAGACATGATTGATTAAGTCATTGACCACTGGTGATTGATTCAATCTCCAGCCCCTCTTCCCCTCCCTGAAGGAAATCAGGGGGTGAGACTAAAAGTTCCACCCTTCTTGTCATGTTGGTTCCCCTGGCAACCAGCCCCCATCATTAGGTGATTTCTAAGTCACCTCATTTGAGAATATCTGAGTACATCCTACCATTCTATAGGTTGTCTTTACATTTTGTTGATGGTTTCTTTTTCGTACAAAAGTTTTTTAGTTTGATGTAGTCCCATTTGTTTATGTTTTATTTTGTTTCCCTTTTCCTAGGAGACATAAAAAAAATACTTCTATGGAAGGAGACAGAAGGGCATCGGGAAGCAGCTTGGGGGAAATACTTGTGAGACAGGTACTAAGTATGACAATTTGTAAACTCTCCTGAAGAAGACTCAAAAAAAAGGAAAGAAAGAAAAAAGGAAGTGAGGGAGGAAGAGAGGGAGAGAGAGAGGGAAGAAGGGAGGGAGGTAAAAATCACCTCATTAACATAAACTCAGTTATGGTACAAAGGGTCTTGTTAAAAATAATGACACCCATTTTACCCTGTGGCTCTGAATCAATTTCAGAACCTGAGAATAGGAAACTAAATATAACAAAAGATGCTCCCATTTATCTTATTGCTCAGAGAATTTCAAGGCTTTGGGGAACTGTAAGTCTGAAACCACAGATGAAGACTAAAATAAACATTTATTATAAATCAAAATATCACATAAGTGTTCTCCTAAAAACAACAAAAAGATTGGGGATGATTTGAAGACAGTAAGTGTGAAAAGTAGTGAGTCAAATAACTGTAACCAGTTTCTTTTGAGCTTGTAATGAAAACTAATAACATTAATCTGCCAGTGGGAGGGTATAGTATGCAATATTTTCCAATATTATTTAATTACTAGAGGCCCAGTGCATGAAATTCATGCACAGGGGCATGTGTCCCTCAGCCCAGCCTGCACCCTCTCCAATCTGGGACCCCTTGAGGGATGTCCAACTGCCTGTTTAAATGGACAGTCAGGCATACCCACAATCCAGGACTGCTGGCTTCCAACTGCTTGCCTGCCTGATTACCTCTAACCACTTCTGCCTGTTAGATTGATCACCCCCTAACCACTCCCCTGCCAGCCTGATCAATGCCTAACTTCCCTCACCTGCCAGTGTGGTCACCCCTAACTGCCCTCCCCTGCCAGCCTGGTTGCCCCCAATGCTGTCCCTTGTAGACCTGGTTGCCCCCAACTGCCTTCCCCTGCAGGCCTGGTCTCCCCCCAACTTCCTTACCCTGTAGGTCTGGGTCACCCCCAACTGCCCTCCCCTACTGCCATTTTGTGGTGACCATCTTCTGTCCACATGGGTGCGGCCATCTCTGACCACATGAGGGTGGCCATCTTGTGCAAAGGAGTGACAGCCAATTTGCATATTACTCTTTTCTTAGATAGGATGGATCACTTCCTTTGCAAGACTTAATACTTATTAAATACTTTTTTGGAACTGGTATTCTTCTGAAGCATAGCTTGGAATTACAGTGTCACAGGGTTACAACTGTCTTATATTTTACTGTTTGCCATTAAAGATTTTTATAATCTCATCCACTTGGGTTGATTAAAACTTTTACTCATAGAAAGAAGCCATGCTTATTTATTTTGAAGATCTGGAGGAGATTACATTTGGTCCCATGGGCTACAAATATGATACAAGTAAAAATATTAGTATTTCTTTGCATTAAAGAAAATGTTATAAGTTTGAATATATGAAAAATATAATAATACACCATTTTACCTGCTTTATATTACTTGGATCATCATAAGATTTTATTCACAAAAATGGTGATGCTGCGATGGAAAACCATTGTGTAGGTGGTGCAGTGGTGATTGTACGATTGAAAAACATCAATCAGGACTGTCTTGTGGACAACGTGAATATCTGTTTAATTGGGTAGGTACTGGGAGTCACTGAGTAGGCAAGAGTAAGATTAGTGGTATCCTTTAAGAAGAAGAATCTGACATCAGAATGGTTTGAGCTGAGAAAATATCAGAGGGAATCTGGATTGTCAGGCAGGAGTCCACTGCAACCATCTACAAAAGAGGGATAAGGAGGAGATGGTTTAGGGGTAATTTTCAAAATTTCTATGTTTCACAGTTCTGTTGTTGTTATATTTTGTATAGAGTTGTCATGTGGACTTTTATTTATTTATTTTTTTAACATATATTTTATTGATTTTTTTTACAGAGAGGAAGGTGAGGGATAGAGAGCTAGAAACATCAATGAGAGAGAAACATGGATCAGCTGCCTCCTGCACGCCCTTTACTGGGGATGTGCTTGCAACCAAGGTACATGCCCTTGACTGAAATCGAACCTGGGACCTTTCAGTCCTCAGGCCGACGCTCTATCCACTGAGCAACACCGGTTTTGGCTGTCATGTGAACTTTTAGAAACATAAACCAAAAATAAAAGGTGAAAAAGTAGAAGCATACGACTACACCTGAAAATATAAAAGCCATATATCTGTTTTCACAGTTGCCTTTTGACAGCTATTGATGAAGGGCATCAAATGGTTCTTCACAGTCTTAGCCTAAGTCACTTATCTTTTATCTCAGAGCTCTCTTTTCTCAGATGTACTTGTGGCAGAAGGATTGACACAAAATTATGTTCTGTATCATGTTTTTTCAGCATAAATTATTTCCTCTTTAGTTGAATTTTCCTTGTTCTTATTGTGATGTTTGAACTTTTCTGTTAGGGGATTTGCAGATCCTATAGATCCTACGTTTTCATTTCTAAGTGTATATGCTTGCTTCAGTTCACAAAAATGCATTGACTTGAGTTGTCTGGAATCTTACAGAGCCTCAAGGACATGTTAATTTAAAATAACCCCTTCCACGTAGTATGGTGTGCTCTCATTTTTCTTTGATTTAAAATGTTTATATAGAGGAAGAAAATGCAAGCACAGCTGTGTATACAGAGACAATGAGGTTCATTAATTATCATTTGCATAAATGACATTTCTACCAGTGCAGCTTCTTTTTCTATTACAAGCTAGATGCAATCTATCCAGGAAAAAAAAAAGATATTTTCTAATAATACTAATAGTCTCTGTCAGATGGAAGGGGGGAGGGAGGACTGAATGAAAGAAGATGAAGAGATTAGCCAAAGAACATATATAAGTAAGCCATAGACACAGTCAACAGTGTGATGATGGCAGAGGAAAGGGGGTTGGGAACTGGTGGGTGAAGGTGGGCAAATGGGGAGAAATGGGAAACATCTGCAATAGTGGCAAAAATAAAAAAAAAGAGAGAAAAACCTGTAGTTTGTTCATTAGTTATAATACATAATTCTGGCATGAGTTTACTTGCAAATACTGTAGTTCTCTATGAAAGGCTGAGGCAGTTAAATGTATATTGCTGTGATACTGTCCTAAAATATAGGCAGCAGGAGGCAGTGTTTTCAGGAGTTTCTGCTTGAATCCCTAACAAACACTGCAATTTTGACAGAGCAGGTTTTTTAAGGAGACTTTTTTTTACTCTGTTGAAATGTAGTTGAGAGTTTGAACTTTCACTTCAAATTTTAAGCTAGGTTCAGTTTCAGGTATGCAGTATCATTCATTCACCTTGTCAGGACTTCTATTAGCCCAGTTCTTGGTGTGAGGAGACATTATTCATATCTACACTAATAAAAGAGAAACATGCAAATTAACCATCACTCTGCTATGCCAAGCCACGCCCACCAGTCAATCAGGAGTGGGTATGCAAATTAACCCAACCAAGATGGCAGCCAGCCACAGAGCTGGAGCAAGCAGGAGGTTTGGGTTGCCCCAGCAATGTAGGAAGCCAACCTTTCCACCGGTCCTGACCATCCCTGGCCTCCACTCAAGGCTATAAAGTTTCAATTATAAAAGATAAATAAATTCCAACAAAAATGGCGATGGCACAGAGCTGGAGCTGAGCAGGAGGCTTGGGCTGCACGGAGCTGGAGCTGAGCAGGAGGATTGGGCTGCCCCCAGTGATGGAGGAAACCAAGCTTCCTGGCCAACCCTGGCCTCTGCTCAAGACTACAAAGTTTTAATTATAGAAAATAAATAAATCCTAGATACTTGCTTCCAGCTAGCCCTGGTCTCCACTCAAGGAGGTGCTGGGAAAAAAAGGAAAAGAAAAAAGAAGGGGTTGGGACTTTAGGTCGCTAAGGGGTGATCAGGCCAGGATGGGATGGCAGGGGCTGTTGGGGGTAAGAAGACCAGCAGGAGGGCCATTTGTGGGTGAGCAGGCCATCAATGGGGGTAAGTTTGGAGTGAGCAGGCCAGTGGGGAGGGGAAGTGGGGGCAAGCAGGCCAGTAGTAGGGGGGAGTAGGTCAGCAGGTGGGGGGGGGGGAGTTGGGGACAATCAGTCTGGTGGGGGGGGCAGTTGGGAACAAGCAGGTTTGCAGGTAGAGTGGTTAGGGGCAGTCAGGCAGGCAGGCAGGTGAGTGGCTGTAGCCAGCAGTTCTGGATTGTGAGAGGGATGTCCAACTGCCAGTTTAGGCCTGACCCCTGTAAACCAGCAGTAGGACATCCTTTGAGGGGTCCCAGATTGAGAGGGTGCAGGCTGGGCTGAGGAATAGCCTGCTCGCCCTCCACCGCCTCCGCCCCCACCCATGCACAAATTTCATGCACCAGGCTTCTAGTATGATGTAAAGGATTTATGGGATTTGTGGGATGTGATGACAATGATCCAATTATCCACATTGAAAACTTTCCAGTGGAATAAGTTCAAGTTCTTAAACACTGGCAGGTACAATGCTCCACAGTGCACATCTCTGCCTCTCTAGGTACTTCTCTTCCTATAATCTGCCTGCCCACTTTTCAAAAGTCTCCATGCCTTTATATACTCTTCTTTAATAATGGTTTTCCCACTTTATGTTCACCTAAAGAAATCTGATTTATTCATTCATTAATTCTGCAGTTACTTATTGAGCACCTACTATGTATTATACTAAGCACATAGAATATATTTAATTGTAGCTTTAAATTGGATAAATTAAACTTTGGAAAAGCCTTAGCATAAAGTTACCTCTTTTATTAAACTTTCTTCTTCTTGGTATTTTATGCACAATTAAAAAAAATTTTTTTCACTTTGTTTTCATTTACATTGTGTTGTGGTTGCTTATTTTATCTGTGTATTCTCTTCCTCTGGACCATAAGTACTTTGAATACAAGAACTTTTTTTTTTCCCCAACAAATACCTCAATAAATTTGAAAGAGCAAAAGTTAAAGTAGAATAGACTGAATTCCAATTCTACTTTTTACTAGCTTGGCAAGTTAACTAACTTCTTGGAAACTGAATTCCTCATTTGTGTATTGGAGATAAGAACATGAAAGTTAATGAATTAAACAAGGTTTATTTGTTTTCACTGTGTCCTTAGACTTTAAATGAGAACGTGTTTATACATTCCCAGTACAAATGCCTGGAAATGCCTTCCACACTGGGTATGAACATTCTGAAGTGGTCACAGTGGTAATTTTCTTCTTCTGCCTTTCCTGTGACTTTGAGAGTAGTAGGAACTAATGAATGTCTGTTGAACAAATGGATAAAGCACACAGGGTGTTTTATCATTAAATATGGTTAGGTAGAAAGAAGGGAATTGACATGAATTTTATATATTACTAGTGGCTCTGCACAAAATTCATGCACAGGGGGGGCAGTTCCCTCAGCCCAGCTTGCACCCTTATCAATTGGACATCCCTCTTGCAATCTGGGACCTCTGGCTCCTAACTGCTTTCCTTCCTGCCTGTCTGATCACCTCTAACTGCCCTCCCCTGCCAGCCTGATCTCGCCCCTAACTGCCTCTGCCTGCCTGATCACCCCTAACTTCCCTCCCCTGCCTGCCTGACCTTGCCCCTAATAGCCTTCTCCTGCCACCCTCATCTCACCACTAATGGCCCTCCCCTGCTGGCCTGATTTTGCCCCCAATTGCCCTCCCCTGCTGGTCTGGTCACCCTCAACTGCCCTCCCCTGTCAGCCTGGTCACCCTTAACTGCCTCCTCTGCCAGCCTGATCTTGCCCACAATTGCCCTCCCCTATCGGCCTGATCTTGCCCCCAACTGCCTTCCCTTGCCAGCCTGATTGTCCCTAACTACCTCTGCCTCAGCCCCCACCCCCATGGCTTTGTCTGGAAGGAAGCTGGACATCTGGAAGATGGCCAGTCAGCACTGTCTAATTAGCATATTACCCTTTTATTAATATAGATAAATTATTAGGATAGGATTGCTTAAATGGGGAGGGGTTGCCTTTTTCAGCAGGAGAAGATGCTTTTGGCAGACAAAAATACATAATCCCTATATCTGGACTGATAGCCAGCCATATGCACTATACTGCCAAACTGGACATTAAAAAATTGTACCACTTTCTTACACCTTACACCAAACAACTGTGGCCCTTAAAACCCCTCCTCCGTCACCACCTTAAGTTCTGCCACTTCACTCAGATTAGGTTCTAATTGGTCTGTTTCTATGCCTGTCAGTCAAAAGCTCCACCTCTTAGGCAGCCATTGGATCCTCACAGTTCACCCAGATTTGGTTTCTTTGCCAGTCAGTGTCACTGATCAGAGAAGCAGGGCTGATCAACAGCTACCACGGAGGTTGTGAATCAGACCTTGCTGCTTTTTCTGGGCCTTTCTCCAGCCTGATCTGCAGCCCCCTCAGCAATCAGTGCTGGGTTGCTGTGTCTGCAATGGTGGCAGTCAGTGCTGGGTCACCACAGCAATCCCGCACTGACTGCAGGATTTACTTCCAGTGTTTGGTCATCTGTTCGGTTGTTTTGGATGTTATGGACCCTGACTCTTTATATATATAGATTTCTTGATAGTGGCATCTCTGCTGATTAGATATTGCATAACAATAAGCATGTCTTTCAGCTGTCTTAAATAGAGACTAACTGGCACTACCTTAACCATCTTTCTTTCTTTTGGCATAAAAGAGCAATTATTTGAAAATTTAATCATATTTTTTTTCTTCCAAACACTCTAAGGAACACCATAAATAAATTTATTATTCATTTTGTGTTAATTCTTTTTTCCAAACATGAAAAATGTATTTAGAGAGAATTCCTGGAAAAATATCTGGGGAACTAAAAATAATAATCATGGTTTTAAGTTTGTCCACAGGGGTGTCAAGTTCAAGAATTATAGTCCAGATGTATAGGAAGTAGCTCATAAATTCTGTTTTTCACTGGTTTATTTTTCCTAAAATGGAAAAAAAATTAATATCATAGACAGAAATGGGAAAATTCCGCTATTATTTGTAAAGGTTAAATTATGGTGATTGAATATTGACAGGGACACTCTCAGTGGCTGGCTCCTGGGAGAGTGGGATGCTCTATATTGTTGAGTAAATAGCCTGGCATTCAGGATCTAACAAATGTTGCTGGGTCTGTTCCTCTTTGGCATCTCCAAACTGCTGTTACAAGCACTAAAAGGTGATCATGGTACCTGATTAAAAGTCCTTTCATTTCCCATTCTAAGTCAACTTGTGCAATATTCAGAGACCTAGTTTTCTTTATTAAAGGGGAGGGGAAGGGTTTGTAATTTGAGGAGGGAATGGTAAGAAAGAAGCAGATTCAACCCAGTTGGGAGTACAGGACAGCAGTAGACGACATTAATGAGTGCAGAGCTGACCTGGACTTTGAGGCCCAATGCGGGGAATGTACCAAATTTTCCTTCTGTCTAAGTTCTGGCTTGATTCACAGTATGGATCACTAAATACTTTTCTAACCCTCAACAAAAGCCAAAATGGCTGGTTCTCTCTTTGTAGGATTATCTCAAGAGGAAGGAGATGATATTCTGAACTAGACTATGAACTACCAAATATGTACAAAGTAGTAGACATATCGGATATAAACTTATATTTTCTACCTTAAAGTTTTATGACTGCAAATCTTATTTCTAATGGAAGCAACTGGGGGTTCTTAAACCTGTAATTCTGACAACTTGGTTGAACTCCTGCCATGTGCATGGAATTTTTGGGATGTATAAATGAAGAGAAGTATGAACATATGTCCCTGTTCTACTGGGTTTATTACCTGTTTGGGAAGGCAAAGATAAACTGTTAAAGGTAAGTCACAAGAGCACAGGAAAATAGCAACTACATAACTAGAAGCAGCCCTCAGTTTGATACTGACACTAGGAAGTTCTTGGATTTAGAGCAAAACTTGAAAGTTGACATAAGTCTATTCTGACCACAGAAACATTAAATGGTTTCTGCTCCTGGGAGCACAGTGTTATCTTGTGGAACTGACTTCAACTAGGTAGGTCCAAATCTAGCAGCACAAATCTGTCACAGGAAAGAAAGAAGAACTAATCTCAGATATATCATCAGCTGCTTAAGGAGCATTGTCTTTTTAACAAGATTATTTGTAGTTTCTGTCTGTTTAGTGATATGATAATGCATGCATTTATTTTGAACCAATACAAAGATAATACTATGAAATGATCTAAGTAGAGGAAGGCAAGAGACTTCATTGTAAGTGGCAGGACTTGGTTTTATCCAAGATGCTGCATGTACTAAGGCTTAGTGCCTATCAAATAACATTGTTTCTTTTGGATTGGTCAGAACCATTCCTTCTTATGAATGAGTTTCAAGTAACATGAGTTTTTAGTAACATGAGAAGTTGTTACTACGTATTGGTAAACTCCAGCCTTTTCATGAGTCTTATGCTTTTGCTGTGTTGATAATGCCTTTTGTGTGAATAGTATACTGATTTCTATCATACAATTATGAGTATTTCCTAATGAGTCAGTTGAAGAAGAGATCGAGTTTTTTTAATACATAATATGATTTTTGGAAACATGTCTGGCTTGGCCATTCTTATTTCTTGTCATTGTTCTTCAATGTCAAAACTCATAAAGAAGATACAAGGTTACTTAGGCACTTAAGTAACATTTATCAGTCACTCTCCCTTTCCAGTGGCTGATTGCTATTTAAATTAACCCTTGATAGGAAAAGTTAATCTGGAATTAGTGAATATCATTAAATTTACTGCAGCTGGACAGGAATGCTTAAGATATTAAATGCAGAAATACATTACTATGACACAAGATGTGCTCAAGAAATTAGTTATTTTTATCATCTCCTTTCAATTCAGAACTATGCCACAATGCTTTTCACTTTTGAAACCTAAGTGTTAAAAAGACAATATCCTTTCAGTCTTGTGGGAGCTCCCTGGTAGGTAACTAACTGCTTTTCTTTTGCTGCTTTTAATTCTTTTTTTTTATCTTTAACCTTTTGCATTTGTATTATGATGTGTCTTGGTGTGTGCCTTTTTGAATTAATCTTTTTGGGGGCTTTCTATGCTTCCAGGACTTGTATATCTATTTTCTTTACTGGGTTAGGAAAGTATTCTGTCATTTTTTTCAAATAAGTTTTCAATTTTTTGCTCTCTCTCTTCTCTCACATGATGTGAATGTTGGTACACTTGAAGTTGTCCCAGAGGCTCCCTATACTATCTTCACTTTTTTGGATTCTTTTTGCTTTTCTGATTGGGTGTATTTTCTTTCTTATATTTCCAATCGCTGATTTGATTCTTGGCTTCATCTACTCTACTGTTGTTTCTCTGTAAATTAGTCTTCAGCTCTTGTCCTGACATTAGATATTTTAGTTCATCAACATATGTCATTGGTTCCTTTCAAGCTGCTACCCCAGCACCTGAACACAGAGGGAGTGAGTATAAGTAAGTCCATGCATACGCCCTTTCAGAGGAATTGCCTGGGACTCTAGAAATTCTGTTTCCCTCCATCTCAATTTCTTTCTTTCTTTCTTTCTTTCTTTTTTTTATAGTCAGAAGTTATGGGACTTCTCTTTTTGGCTCTGGAACTCTGTTTTTAGGTCTGATGTAGGGTTCCACCTGGAGGACCACTGTATCTGAGATATCCCTCCTAATTGTAAGCATGTTTTCATTATTGATTTTAGAGAGAGGGAAAGGGAAAGGAAAAGAGGGAGACATCAACATTAATCGGCTGCCTCCTGCACTCCCTCAATTGGGGATGAAGCCTGAAACTCAGGCATGTGCCCTGACCAAGAATCAAACCAGCAACATCTTGGTACTACATGAATCAACACTCAACCACCAAGCCATATGGACTTGCCCATTTTAATCTGCCACATGTGGACAAGCCTGTTCCACATCTCCAATCCTCCTCCCAGTATTGATGTGGATTCTTCTTTAAATTCCACTAAGCTAGATTTCAGGAGGTTCTGAAAGATTGTTGTTCTATAGTTTAGTTGTAATTTTGATGTATTTGTAGGAAAATTCAAGTACTGTGTTTACCTACATGACCATCTTGACCAGAAGTTCTAGATTTTCTTCTTTTTTACAGTATTGTAGTATTCAGGTATATAAATGTACTGCATCTTTTTTTATCTACTCATCTGCTGATGGGCACTTGAGCTGTTTCCAAATTTTGACTATTGTAAATAATGCTGCAATGAACATAGTGGTACAAATATTTTTTCAAATTAGTGTTTTAGGCTTCTTAGGATATATTCCCAGAAGTGAGATTGCTAGGTCAAAAAGCAGTTCCATTTTTAATTTTTTAAGGAAACTCCATACTGTTTTCCACAGTGGCTGTACTATTCTGAATTTTCACCAGCAATGTACTAGGCTTCTTTTCTCCACAACTTCACCAACACTTGTTGTTTGTTGATTTATTGATGATAGCCATTCTGGCATGTGTGAAGTGATATCTCATTATGATATTTTAAATTTGTTAACAGTATTATAGATGTCCTTCATTCCCCTCCTTCTTTGTCTCCCTCCACCAAGCCCACCACAGGTCTTTCCTACACTATTTTTTATGGGCATGAATATATGGATATATGTTCTTCGGTTATACTTTTCCTGTCCCTCCAGCACTTCCTCTTTGAGATCTGTCATTCTGTTGTATGCACCCATGCCTCTGGACTGATTTTGTTCATCAGGTTTTTTTGTTTATTAAATTTCAAATATAAGTGAGATCATGGGATATTTATATTTCTGTCTTTTACTTAGCATAATAATCTCCAGGTCTATCTATGCTGTCACAAGTGATAAGACCACCTTCTTTTTTACAACCTTGTAGTATTTTGTTATGTAAAAGTACCACAGTTTTTTTATCCACTCATCAACTGATAGGCATTTGGGCTCTTTCCAGATCTTCAGTATTGTAAGTAATGCTATTATGGACATAAGGATGCATATATTCTTTCTTATTGATGTTTCAGGCTTCTTAGAAATGGGATCCCTCGGTCAGTCAAAAGGCAGTTTCATTTTTAATTTTTTGAGGAAACTCCATACTGTTCTCCACAGTGGCTGCACCATTCTGCATTCCCACCAGCAGTGCACTAAGGTTCCCCTTTCTTCACATCCTCGTCAATACTTGTTGTTTGTTGATTTATTAATGATAAATCAACAAACAACAGAGCACATCACTAACATTCACTGCCTACAGATCTATGGTGCTCCTAACTCATGCACTAACCACTGGCACATGTGAGCAGATACCTCATTGTAGTTTTAATTCGCATCTCTCTGATGATTGGTAACATTGAACATTTGTTTCATATGTCTCTTGGCCATCTTTATGTCTTTTTTGGAGAAGTGTCTATTCAGATCTTCTGTCCATTTTTAATTGGATTGTTTATCTTCCTGGTTTTGAGTTGTATGTGTTCTTTATATATTTTGGAAATTCACCCCTTATCACATATCTCTCACACACTCTCCCTTCCTAGCCTCCTGCCGGTCGCCATATTTCCTCCTCTACCAATGTTTCTTGGGTTTTTTTTTTTTTTGCAGTAGGCTTGTAGAGCTATGAACTTCCCTCTCAAGACTGCTTTTGCTGTGTCTCATAGTTTTTGGATTGTTGTGTTTTCATTGTCATTTGTTGCCATGATGATTTTCATTTCTTCTTTGATCTCTCTGGTAACCCAGTCATTGTTTAATAACATGCTATTTAGTCTCCATGTGTTTGATTTATTTTGTATTGTTTTTATTGTAGTTGATTTCCAGTTTTATGCCATTGTGATCTGAGAAGATGTTTGATATGATTCCTATCTTCTTGAATTTGAAGAGGCTTTCCCTGTGTCCCAATATATAGTCTATCTTTGAAAATGACCCATGCACAGTTGAGAAGAATGATTATTCTGTGGCTTTTGGGTGAAATGTTCTGAAGATGTCAATTAATTCCATCTGGTCTAGTGAGTTTTTAGGATTGATGTTTCTTTGCTGATTTTTGTTTAGAGGATTTGTCCAATGGTGATAGTGGGGTATTAAAAGTCTCCTACTATGATTGTATTGCTGTCAATCTCTCCCTTGATATCCTCCAGGAGCTTTTTTTAATGTATTCTGTATTGGGTGCGTATATGTTTACCAGAGTTATTTTTTCTTGTTGGATTGCTCCCTTTAGTATTATGACGTGGCCTTCTTTATCTCTTTTTATGTCCCTCACTTTGACATATAATTTGTCAGATATAAGTATTGCTTCCCCAGCTTTCTTTTCATTTCCATTCGCCTGAAAAACCTTTTTCTATCCCTTCACGATCAGTCTGTGTGCATCTTTTTTTTTTCTGTGGTGGGTTTCTTGTAGACAGCAGATATATGGATCTTATTCAATCTATTACCCTATGTCTTCTGATTGGGGTATTTAATCCATTTACATTTAAAGTTATATTGATAGATACTTGTTTGTTGCCATTTTTATTCTAAACCCTCGTGTTCCATTTTTGCTTTCTTTTTTTTTTTTCAGCAGATTCTTTAGCTTTTCTTGCTTTTCTTGCATTGCTGGTTTGGCATAATAAATTCTGTTATTCCTTCTTTGTCTGTGAAACTCCTGATTTCACCCTCAATTTTGATTGATAACCTTGCTGGGAACAGTATTCTTGGATTCAGACCCTTTCTTTGCATGACTTTGTGTATTTCATTTCATTCTCTCTAGCCTGATGTCTTTCTGTTGAGAAATCAGTCACTGGTGTGATGAGGGATCCTTTGTAGGTAACTTTCTGTCTCTCTCTGGCCACTTCTAAAAAACTTACTTTGTCATTGGTGTTTGCCAATTTAATTATAATGTGCCTTGGTATCGGTCTTTTGGGGTTCCTTTTGCTTGGAATCTGTGAGCTTCTTGGATATGTGTGGGGTTTTTTCTTCCCTATATCAGGGAAGTTTTCTGTCATCATTTCTTCAAACAGGTTTTCTATTCCTTGTTCAGTTTCCTCTCCTTCTGATACCCCTATTATTCAGATGTTGTTTTTATTCCATGTTGTCCCAAAGTTCCCTTAAGCTCTCCTCCTGCTTTTTAATTTTTTTCTAGAAGTTGCTCTACTTGGGTATTTTTTTTCTACATTGTCTTCTAGCTCACTGATGCAGTCCTCTGCTTCTTCTAGTCTACTCTTGATGCTTTCTATTGATTTGTTTACAGCAGCAGTGTCATTTTTCATTTCTTCTTGGTTCTTCTTCATTTCCTCTTGGTTCTTACACATATTGTCGAATTTGTCTTCCATTCGTTTCATTTACCTTATGACTATTTCTCTGAATTCTTTCTCTGACAGGCTGCTTGCCTTCATTTCATTTACTTCCTTTTTTGGTGATGACTGCTTTTCTTTCATATGTGAGCTGTTTCTTTGTCTCCCCATGATCTCTCTTCTCTGGGTGTCTGGTTTTGTAGTTCTCTCTCTCCTTTCCATGAGGGTGTGTAGAGCTCCTCTGAATCTGCGTGCTTGTGCCACTTGGAAACCAGTGTTCTTGGGTTCATAGCTGTTCAATGGGTGCTGTAGTTGTAGATTCCCTGGGCTTTTCAGGCTTCTGATAACATCCACTTTCCCCTTCGAGATGGCACAGTCTCCACATCCAAACCAGTCGCTCTGGGAGGGAACCCAGCAGCAGTAGAGGCTGCCCAGTCAGGAGAGCCCTCTCCAGCAGTCCCCACAATCTCCTAGATTATAGCTGTCCCTCAACTCACCAACAAACACTCCCCAGGTGACCACACACTTTCCTTTTGTTTTCTCACTCACACACTATCTTGCAGTCTACCTTCCCATTGGCAGCCATCTGCTTTCTCTCTCTGAATAAAGCTTTTAATATTCAGAGTGTTTTCAGACTTTGATGCTGACTTACTCAGTAGTATGAGGAAAAGTCCCTACTAGTTCTCTTTAAAAAATCCATGTGTTCGCCGAGATGGGTTTGGCTCAGTGGATAGAGCGTCGGCCTACGGACTGAAGGGTCCCAGGTTCGATTCCGGTCAAGGGCATGTACCTTGCTTGTGGGCACAATTCCAGTAGGGGGTGTGCAGGAGGCAGCTGATCGATGTCTCTCTCTCATCGATGTTTCTGACTTTCTATCTCTCTCCCTTCCTCTCTGTAAAAAATCAATAAAAATATATTTTTTAAAAAAATCCATGTGTTCAATGGACAAACCTAAGAAAAAAAAAGTTAGTGACTCTTTAGAAGTATATTTATTATTGAATTTCTATCATTAGCATACTCTTGAAGTATAGTTGAGCATTTGAATTGGACTTGCAAAATTTATAATTTTATGTATCTAACATTTCTATATATTTATAATCTGTAGTTTTGAGGCAGCATAAGTAGAAATACTTATTATAATGATAATAGTTTTATTTTTGTAGAATTTTGCTGATCTTTTAAGTTTTGATTATTTTTAAAATAATCATTCCTTTATTATTATTATTATTGTTATTATTTTAAATATTATTTTATTTTACTTTTCCTTCTTCCACCTCCACCTACCCCCTGTTTCAATCACCACACTGTTGTCCATGTCTATGAATTCTCTCTCTCTTTTTTCTTTTTTTGCTCAATCCCTCCACTGTCCCTCCCACCACCACCAGAGTTGTCTGCCTGCTTTCTATTTATAAGTCTGCTATCTTGCTAGATGTTCAGTTCATTAAAGTCCCCATATGAGTGAAAGCATGTGATACTCATCTTTCCCTGGCTGGTTTATTTCGTTTAGCATAATGCTCTTCATATCCATCCATGCTGTCCCAAAGGTAAAATTTTCTTCTTTTCTTATGGTAGAATAGTATTGCATTGTGTAAATGTACCACAACATTTTTTATCAACTCATCTACTGATGAACACTTGGGGTACTTCCAAATCTTGGCTATTGTAAATAACACTGCAATGAGTATAAGGGGGCTTATACTGTATTCTTTCGAATTAGTGTTTCGGTTTTCTTTGGATAAATTTTCAGAAATGGAATTGCTGGGTCATAAGGCAGTTCCATTTATAATTTTTTTAATATAACCCCATACGGCTTTCCACAGTGGCTACACCAGTATGCATTTCCACCAATAGTACACAAGGGTCCCCTTTTCTCCACATCTTCACTAGTACTTGTTCCTTGTTGATTTATTGATGGTAGCTATTCTGGCAGTTGTGAGGTGATACCTAATTTTTATTTTAATAGCCATCTCCCTGCTGATCAGTGACTTTGAGTATTTTCTCATATGTCTATTGGCCATATGTATGTCCTCTTTGGAGAAGTGTCTAGGCAGATCCTTTGTCCATTTTCTAATTGGATTGTTTTTTGGGGTGTTGAGCTTCATAAGTTCTTTAAAATTTTGGATATTAGCCCCTTGTCAGATATAGCATTGGCAAATATATTCTGCTATTCGGTGGGTTGTCCTTTCATTTTGTTGACAGTTTTCTTTGCAGTGTAAAAATTTTTTAGTTTGATTTAGTCCCATTTGATTTTTTTTCTTTTGTTTCCCTTGCCTGAGGATATGGATATATATATATATATATATATATATATATATATATATATATA
>JAAGEH010000012.1:10058555-10210917 GCA_011751065.1 Lasiurus cinereus | reverse complement strand
TTCTTCTTCTTCTTCTTTTTTTTTTTTTTTTGGTATGTATCTGTCCAAGCCACACCTTAATATTTGACAAAGGAGGCAAAATATACACTGGAATGTAGTGTATTCAATAAATAGTGTTGGGAAAATTAGAAAGATTTAATTATTTTAAAGTAAGCTTTTTGTTTTATGAGTAAATTGCTTTTTGTTATTGTGGGTTTGAAAGGAATTAGAACCTGGTTATGTTAGAGTAGTTTAAAAAGTCCAATTTGAACTCCAAATTCAGTTTTCTTTTAACAGCTTTTTATGTATATGAATTGATAATGTAGTTAGCTGCACTATACTCTCAACATGTGTAGACATACTTATTAGAATTATATAAAATCTGACTAGTTTTAATAGCATGAAGCAAGATAATTAGAAATAAACCAATGTTTTAAAATATTTACTTATTTTAAATAGTATTTTACATACCATTGCTCTCATTTTCTAAGCAGCAACTTTGCTTATTAATTCATTTTCATATTGACATCAAGTAAGTTTTGATTCTGCTGGATGTTATATCATGGTCCTATGCTGCTCATCATTTTCCAACTCCAGGGAGCATCAGTAAACATACCTGTTCAGGCCTCATAGCTGAAGATTCTGACTCATTAAATCACAGGTGGGGTGCCCAAACATGCATTTTTAAAAAGCTCTCTAGATTATTCTAATGTATCCCAAAGCTGAGAAGGACTATTATAGAAGGACTCAACTAAATACCCGACAGGCATAACCTTTAGAATTTTCCCTTTCCTGAGATTCCTTATAGGTTGGTTCAATGTGAGGTACCAGAAAGTTTTAGAAAGATTTAGAAAACTGATGAAAATGAGAAGTTAACAAACAAAATATACATTATAAGAGAATCCTTAGCATTTAGAAGGATTTTCTATAGGGCTATTTCAAGTAGAAAGCTTCCATAATTTGTACATTCAAAATATAAATTGTTTAAAAATACAAAAAGACTGACGCAGTATTTGGAAACATTACTGGAACTGTAGCCAGAGTGTCCCATAACTCCTGTCTTTTACCAGAAAATAAGTTTGTCTGGACCTGCAATATTGGCTCTTTAATACTTTAAGCATCTGGGAAAACTAAATTGGCATTATTATTATTAACAAGGAAGTTCTAATATAGTAGTTTAATTCAACAAACATGTGATAGGGGATTTACTGAGTGAAGTCAAATCTGGGAGGACTCTGAATTTTAGTACTCTAAACTTTATTCTGAAAGTAGGCAAATTTAATGAAGCAGAAGAGTGACCTTATTATATTTTTACTTTACAAAAATCACCTGAAAGGAGTAATGTGCTGAGTGAATTGGAAAAAGGAAAGAATGCCCTGCAGATTGGAAGTCCAGTTAATAGGTTATTTTAGCAGTCTGAACTAGGGACCATGATACAGTCTCACCTAAAGCTGGATGGGTGGAATGGAAAAGCTGGAGAATGTGGATAGAGCAACCATGTAATTTATCCTTCCTATCTGGATACTGAAAGGAAACACTCGCTATTTATGATTGCCTCAGGACAGCAGCCATCAATTAGAACTGTCCCAGGCAAACAGGGACTTATAATGGTATTAGGTGTGGGGAATATAGAGAATTTCTAAAGATTTTTTTTTAAATGTGGGAAAAGTTGGACAGAAATTTGGATCTGGAAAGTGTCTGGGATGAAGATAAATATTTGGGATCTTCAGTATAAATAGTAGTGATAAAGGTGGATGTCTGGTTTATTTGAAGTTATTTCAACTTTTGAATAAAGAAAAGGGAGTCAGACCCTGTATCAATTTGTAAAATCAGAACAAAAACCACTTTTTTTTTTCACCTGATCCTTAAAATCTTGAATGCCTTGCCCTAACTGGTTTGGCTCAGTGACTAGAGTGTCGGCCTGTGGACTGAAAGGTCCCAGATTCGATTCTGGTCAAGGGCATGTACCTTGGTTGCGGGTACATCCCTAGTAGGAGATGTGCAAGAGACTGCTGATCGATGTCTCTCTCTCATCAATGTTTCTAGCTCTCTATCCTTCTCCCTTCCTCTCTAAAAAATCAATAGAATATATATATTTTTAAAAATCTTGAATGCCTGGAGAATGAACAAGTAGAACTTCCCTCCCTTCCATTAATGTTCACTGGATTAATAGGATTAATAAGTGTTCTCTTCCTTTATTCTCTTTTTACTTCATTTTTATCCCTTTTTCAATCAGCAAATGTCCATTTTAAATATTCTTAAGTACCCAGGAACTAATTATGTCATTTAGAAGTATAAAATTTCTCATTACCTCCCTAAAGTCTACATTATTTTTCTTTGGAACCCACAGAGCACTTGGTAAACCTTTCCCTGTAACTTAACCATAGCAGGTTTTCTTTAAAGAAATTTTTAGGAAAAGGTATTATTTTTTAATTATGTAGGGAAATTTAAACCTCCGTCTCTCCTTAAAACTGCAAAGCACACCATATTTCCATTATAAAATATTTAAATTGATGTTGTGTAGTGTGCTTTACTTTAATAGAATGCTACACAGGCTGATTTAAGCGACTTTGTATAATATGTTTGACAGCTAAAGTGATACAACCCACTCTTGTGCTGGGACTTTTGACATTTGCTTTGTGTTTTGATTGTTGTCTTTGGAATTGTAAATTATTCTGGAAAGCTCATCACAGAAATTAAACCCAAAATCTAATTTTTATCAAGATTTTTGTTTTGTTCAATTTTACTGTTCAGCTAATTGAAACTTACAGAGATCATATGCCTTGGCCAAAGGGTCTAGCATGTCAATGTGTTAGCTCAGATGAGTTTTCTTTTAGAACCTGATAATTCGTGCTTTCTATATTCATCAGTCTGTTTATTAACATCCAGGTCATCCTTGTTGTTCTCTTAAAGACTGGGCTGGCTGTGTTTAAGGGTCCTCAACCCTAGTGAGACTTTATGGGAAGTCTGCATGTTCATTTGTTATCTTTTATCTGCAAATGATGAACATATAGACATCAATTATGATAATCTCCAGCATGGTAGATCTGGCTCTCTAAGGATTTGTTACCCAGCTGTGTGCTGTTCAGGCTCAACAGTAGGATGCCTGTGTAGGGTGGGATAACAAGTCATGTGCTGTCTGGTATTTGAAGCTGGCATGGCAGAAGGCAGGATGGCCTGCAAATAAATTACTTCATTTCAGGGGCATAGATCCTTTGCCAGGAGACAAATATTTTGCATTCATTTCCTGGAGGCTGCTGGAAGAATGGCATAGTTAGATTTTTGTTGCTGCTGCTGAAGGGCTTTGTCTGCCAAGATACCAAATGCGAAGCTCCTAGGAATTCAGCTAGGAGACTATTTCAGAAGGATTAGACTATAGGAATTTGTATTTAGCCTCCACCATCTTATGACTTTTAGCATATGCTAGGTTGCAAAGCATTTTGAAAAATTCTTTGGTTGAAATTCAGTTTAAATGTATTAGCATGAGTATATAACTTTTGAGGTCTGAATTCATATAAAACTTTACTTAAGCTACAGTTTTTTCTCTCCATATTAATTATTTTACGAAAGCAAATGTTTTGTATCCTTGGTCTCTCCTCTCAGTTAATAATGCTTTTTATTTAAGCAATTCTTTCCATTTGTGTCTCTCCCTTCCCTCATCACCACTCACTTGTGGTGTGGCTAAGAAAACAATACTGATGCACTGAGGGGCAATCTGTGAGCAAGTTCATCACCTGCCTCAGCACGGATAGCTCAGAAGCTGCTTTGCTGTCCTGGAGGACAGAGATAAAATAGAAAGAAAGAAAGATGATTTTTAAAGCGGTGCCTTCAAATGATTACCAAACAAAGGAACGCATTTGGGAAGCTGCTAAGTTGGAAGGAGCTTCCCAGGAAGGAGAAGGCAATAAAGGGAAATGGTAAAAATAAAATGTCAGCCCAGGTACATATTATGTCAATTCAAGTGACTAATGGCCAATTTGGCACATTCCTTTAGATCATGTTCTGTGAAATGCATGACCTTGTTTCCTGATGCTGATTTATAGCTTTGTGTGCTTCAAGCATTATTTTGCTTTCTGAAAAACTCCTGGGTTCTTGATGGAAAAGTTGGGAAACCCTGAAATGGCTGCAGAAGTTAAGGTGCATCAGTTCTTGATGGCAACGCTGGTTTGGATTGCTTTGTAAGTGGAGCTAATACGCAGGGACTGTACTGTGTCAGAAAACCACCAGGTGTAAAATGGAATAAGATTGTTTGCAGAAGTAGGAAGAGCTGTTGGAAGTGCACCACTCCATTTAAGTGGGATTCAGGTCTCATCAGGATAAAATGAATCAAATTCAACAGCAGTGGGTCAGATGGCTCTAAAAGAAATGCATAGGACAGTTATTTGCTGCTTTGGCCTATTCCGGCAAATGCTCAGAAAACTCACGTGTTCATCTTACAAGTTCTTTGAGTTTGATTCTAATATGGGGTGATACATGGGTGATAGGAGTCCCTATCCTTTAGCACATCACTATTTTTCCTCTGGTTTTCGGCTGGCTGGAAATAAAAACATTTGCATCAGTGGGCTGTGTCCTTGGTTGGTTTCTGCAGCTAAGGGATATGAAATTCTTTTCTGAGTAAGCAAAGACATGCATTTACATTTAAGTTAGTGCTTTGCTGCTGGTTTTGAAACTCTGCTGAGTTGGCAAGCCTTCTACCTTTTCCTCTCCCATCCCTTGCCATTCAATTAACCTTGGCTGAATAATAATGAGTTACTCAGGTAGGTTTTGTGGCTCACATTTCTTTGGTAAATGTTATTTTCACATGTGGCATCGTGTTCCTACGTAGATTCTTGTGATTCCTGTTTATAACTGGATCACAACAATAACCTGCTTTTTAGAGCAGGTACAATTGTGTTGCCAGGGTCTGTGTTTTCAGAAGAAACTCTGACACTTAAAGCTTTGTCACTTGTGGCTCCATCCTTCCTTTCAGTCCATTCATAACCGGAAAAACAAGAGAGAAATGCAAAATAATAGAGCTTGATATAGACGTCATCATTCTAATCATCCAGTTCACAGATGAAGGATTGAACCCAGTTAATTTAATTTGGCCAGTTTAAATACCCAGTGCCTCTGCCTGGGCCAGAATGTGGGTCTACTGGTCCTCGATCTAAACCATTCTTCTAATCACTCAGCTTCTCACCAAAATGAGTGTAACCACTGGGAGTAGGAGTTACAGAGATTAATGGTTGGGTTTCAAGAATCAGGTTGAAAAGAATGGGTTCATCAGTTTTGTTTTTTTGTAATAGTTCTCAGACTGAGAAAGAGAGGAACATTTCTTGAATATTCCGTAAGATCTAAGTGTTAGTTTTTGTACATCTTTTTAATTTTGCTTGGAGAAAGCTGAACTCTGGCACTCATTGTCAGTCAGGAGAAACACAGCTGTTACTGGACAAGCCATTAATTTTTCCCTTGCCTCAGCTTCCTTATGTATGAAGTCAAAATAATTAGCCTCATCACCATGAGTAAGAGATAACATGAGCCATCTATCTACTCTGTCCTGAAGTTCATCTAGGACCCCGATCATTCTGGAGATGATCTAAACCAGTGGATCTCAAAGTGTGGTCCCCGCACCATCAGTATCATCAGGAAATTGTTAGAAATGCAAATCCTCAGGGCCTAGCCTTGACTTATTCTGTATTACAAACTCTGGGATAGAGCTTGGCAAACTGTCTTTTAATGAGTCTTACAAATGATTCTAAAGCATTAGAACCACTTATCTAATCGGTTCTTTCTCACCTTCTTCTAGTATAGATGATAGTCATGGAAGTCACAAAGTTAAAAGGAAACATTTATATGAAGAAAAGACATATTCACAGAACTTATCATCATTTAAATTTCAGGAAGGAGAAACAAATATTCTGTGGCTCTATTCTATGCTTTTATTATTAGCTAAAGGGGGGATGGGAATGAGAATCTTTACCAAAATATAATCTCTGCAAGGCAGGGATCACACGTAGTATGTTCCCTATTATTTCTCCAGAATCTAGCTCAGGCTCTAGGACACACTTGGGATTTAATATTTCTTGAAGAATGACTTAATTAATATTAAGAATGTTTTGGCACCATCGCATGTGGAAGAAGCATAAAATTGGACAAGGAACAAGTCTAAAATCCAAGTTTGATCCTCTTTAGACAGGTAAACTTTATTGAGTTGCTTACTCTTTGGGCTGGAGGGCCTTCATCTGTGTAATGATAGGATTGAGCTGCAGTGGCTTTTGGAGGACTCCCACTCCAACACTGAATCTTCTATGAAAGAAGGTAAAAGGGCAAGGTGAATGTAGATAAAATGATAAGCCCATTAAAGAGGTTGATTTTATTAGCCCTTTTCCATGATGTTTCCCATGTCTCCAAGAGTAAAAGAGCTTCTTTTTCTAACATATTAATTGTATATTTTTCTGATAATTGAAACCATGGAAAGTGAAACCATGGAAAAGGGGGAATGGCTGTAAAACTCTTGATTCAGATCTAACTAGACTTTAAACTGATAATATATTCTAAAATATTTTTGTGGGGGTTTTTGCTTGTTTTACTTTGTTTTGCTTAATTTTTTCTCCCAAAATTATCCATTTCTATTTCTGTAAAGAATACTTATTTTCCACTAATTCCTAACTTGTTACATTTTCCTCAATCTGTCCTTTTCCTTCTTTTTTTCTGAGATGCATGCTCTTGATTAACAAAGGGTTTGGTGAAGAATTTTAAGTTACAGATCCAGTGATTTCAGACCTATGTAAAAAATACAATATTCCAGAATGAGCCCTACCCTGGCAGTACACCAGCTGTCCTTCCTGCAGTTCTGGTGGTTCTGTGTGGCTCTGGGAGCCTCTCTAAGTGTAGGTAGTGGCCTATGTGGGTTGATCAGGACATCTTATGATGAGACTTTTGCTGTGGCTGAAAGCCTTTTGGAAGGCTTCCCTGAAGTAAAATATGTTTCATCTACTTCTCCAGACCTTCTTGGCAGTATGGACTGAGAGCTCACGAGAAGACTACTTCACCAGCATCCATGTTACAGATCCAACACTTTGATCTGATACTCTGTAATATCAGCTAGGACCTAGGTTAACTAAATTAACTACCAGAGAGGACAACCGTATTGCATACAGGAAGTTTTTGCAGGCGCTTGTGATGACAATGATAATATTTTCTGGTTGAGTACCAATAGTCAGTCCCTGTTTATGAAGCCCATCTGTTTGGAAGTCAGGAAAAGGGTATGAAAGGTTAAAAGAAAAACTTGCAAAACCTCAGAGGAAACTGAAGTTAAAAGATGAAGAGTGTGAGAGGCTTTCTAAAGTATGAGGTCAATTTAAACAGGAATTGGAGAAACTCACAGCTACTCTATTTAAGGAAGCTCATAAGATGGTGAGAAAAGCAACTGTCAAGCAGGCAAAAGCAGAATAACAGCTAAAAGAAGCACAAGGGGAAACTGAAGTACTTCATGCTGAGTAGCTGCTTTGTCCAGTTCTTTTATTGTCAGGTTCTCCATCATCATCTACCAAGAGCCTTTGCCAGATGAAAAGACACCTTTTAAAGGGAGGCATACAAGAAATAAAAATACAGGCAGTGCTATGAGTGGCAGTTCTCAGGACCTCAATGTAATATAGCCGTGAAAAGGGGCCACACTCTAATCTGACAAGTTCAGGAAAGGCCTGTGTGGCTGGCTGCCTTGTAAACTCATAGACCTAAGGTAACCACAAAGGATGATATGAAATTAAAACTTTTTCGCTAAAAGCCGTTTATGGTGGGTAGTCATGTCCTAGGCTGGCATCTTCCTTGACAAAGGTCAATCTGTCTGTGTCTTTTTGCATCTATAACAATAACATACCTTTGGAATGTCAAAGTAATTTTCCTTTTACCAGACCCCCCAAACAACAGGCACAGCTCTGTGGGGACCACGAATCCCCTCATTGTTATTGAGTTAATTATTGACTGTTAACAATCCTGCACCCACCTATATAAAAGAAGTATGTGCCTATCATTTTACTTTTTATCCAATCCCAGAGATTACCCCTCTTTCCTTTCTACCAGCTCCCTAGTCTATCACCAATGGATTTCATGTAACCCATATACATCTCCTCTTTTGATTGTAATGTATAAAATAAGGTGCAAAACTGCCATTCTCCAGAGCATTATCTCAAGCCTTTAAGATTTTTGCTTCCCAACAACTGTCAACAGTTTGGCTCAAACACAAAAAAATCTTCACAGGTTTGAATATTTCTTACGTTGACACAGCTAATTGTAAAAGAATGCAAAGAAACAAATTTATCTCTGTATAATGAATTCAAGTCTTGGCACGATGTGCCCACAATAGACATAACCTGTCCTTTCTTGGACAAAATCTATCAGAAAGATATCTTTCCATGTTTAACATTATCAAAAAGTGAATTGGCTTCAGCTGTTTTGGGGGCTGTGGAAACAATACTCTAAGTATTAAAGCAGTGGGATTACAACCTATTGGATTTGTGAATGTGGAGGACAAAAAAAAGTGCTCTCACTGGCAGAGTAAGTACTGTAAATACATAATTAAATTAGGAGACTCAAACAACTATTATCCTGTTTCTCCTTTTTGGAGATACAGGATCATTTCTGTATGTAATTTTTTTTAACATACATTTGATATATCCAGCAGGAACTTGTGAAACAGCAGGCTGTTAATCACATGTTTTGGCAAGTTGCACAGTTGAGAAAAGGGATGCCACTGGCTAATCTGGGATATCTGAAAAAGGAACTCTGATTCACTGCCTGGGACCATGCATGAACCTCCCTAATACCTGGAAAATGGGCTGAATATTTTTATGGTTACTTGATATTTATTTCCAAGGTGTGGGCCCAAGACAATTTCCCTCTTCTGCAAATTATACCAAGAAATACTGTGATTTTTTAAATAAATGACCTATGTTATGTTTGCTTATTCTTTAGTTGCACACACACACACACAAATATTATAGCTGTACTAGTGATTGTAATTTATAGTTGCAAAAAAAG
Source organism: Lasiurus cinereus (assembly GCA_011751065.1). NCBI lineage: Eukaryota > Metazoa > Chordata > Mammalia > Chiroptera > Vespertilionidae > Lasiurus > Lasiurus cinereus. The sequence continues at coordinate 10,201,920 of JAAGEH010000012.1, read as the reverse complement.
ATAATAAATACATATCAGGTTGAAAAAATACAACTTTCCAGGAACCCATCATTCCCATCTCTGAAAGCTAAAAGTTAAATTCCTAGAGCAACAAGAGAAACAAATGAGTCTGGATTTTTAGTTTCTAGTGATTTACTCCTAGAAAAAGACAAAGGCTTGCTTTTCCAGTGGATACAGACATCTCCACCCCAGTTTGCCCCAGGGCAAAAGTAGCCCTTCTGGAAACAGCATATTGTTTTATACTTCAGAGAAAAAAAAAGTTAAAGGTAAAGAAAAGTTGAGGAATGTTACTTAACCAAGAGATCTCAAAATGTATAATATGATAGACTTAACTCTGTCATTAATGAGTGATGCTATCTTTAGTTTTTCATCTCTGGTAAGGGACCTTGACAGTATAGAACTCCAGATCAACACACATTTACTCTGCTACCTTCACTGTTATCGTCTGTTGCGAAATCAATAACCATCAGCAAATGGGCAACTGAGTGGGGCTTCAGCCTTCTACTAGGATTCTCTTTGACCATAGTGAATTCCTCTCACTGAGTCTATCTATTTCTTGTAACTTGTTAGTTACTTTAATATTGTTTGGTTTGTCCTAGTTACCATCTTTATTTTAAAATCTCTTGCCTTGTCTGGTGTTTCTCAATGTTTAGAGCATTGGCCCTTGACCAAAGGGTCAAGGGTTTGACCTAATCAAGGGTGCATACTTGGGTTGTAGGCTTGATTCTGCCCTGATCCGGATGTGTGTGGAAGACAACCAATTGATGTGTCTCTCTGATCTCTCTCTGTCTCTCTCTGTCTCTGTCTCTCTCTCTCTCTCTATATATATATATATATATATATCGTCTTTCTCCCCCCTTCCCTTCTGTCTAAAAATCAATGGGAAAAAATATCTTTGGGTGATTATTAACAACAAAAAATCTCTTATTAATTAATCATGGCATTCCTAAAAAACACACCCATTGATAATATTGAAATAGAGGGATGCTTTAAATTAGTCAAAACCCAGCAGGTGTCGCTTAGAGATTCTGTGTCAACCTATGAACCAGGAGGTCATGGTTCAATTCCAGGTCAGGGCACATGCCTGGGTTATAGACTCGATACTCAGTGGGAGGGGTACACGAGGCAGTCAATCAATGATTCTCTCTTATCATTGATATTTCTATCTTTTTCCCTCTCCTCTTTCAAATCAATAACAATATATTTAAAAAAAGTAATACAGTAAAAGTTCAAGCCCTCCACTAAAAAAAATAGTAAAAAAAAATTTAAGTTACAATTAAATATAGAATAGTAAAATAATCAAATAAAAATATATAGTTCATAATTTACACCACTTTCATAAACTGTAAACATATCATATTACAAAATGTAAACCCCAAATTATAAAACATCTAGGAGAAAACACAGGAAGAAATATTTTTTACTTTGTGTTAGGCTAAGAATTTTTAGATACAAGATCAAAAGCATGGTGCATAATGAAAAAAAATGACTAAATCTAACTTTGTCAAAAATAATGTAGTTCTTTGAAAAACACTGGGAGAAAATTTTTGCAAATCTCAAATCCAGTAAAAGACTTGTATCCAAATATCTAAAAACATTTAAAACTCAACAAGAAAACAAAAAAATGCAATAAAAAATATTGAACAAAGAAGATATAAGATGGCAAATACTCATATGAAAAGATTTTTAAACCTCATTTGTCATTAAGGAAATGCAAATTAAAGTCACAATGAGATATCATTTAGCACCTGTCAGAATGATCAAAGTTAAAAAGACTTACCATGCTCAGTACTAGTGAGGCTATGGATGAACTGAAACTTTCACACACTGCTGTGGCTATGTGAAATGGTAGAACCACTTTGTAAAACAACTTGGCAGCTTCTTGAAAATGTTAAACGTATACATACCCGATTATCAACCATTCCACTCTTAGGTGTTTACCGAAGAGAATGAGTACATATATCCTTACAAAGATTCCTATATAACCATAGTTGCTGTATTTGTATTAGCCCCAAACTGGAAACAATCTGAATGTTCATCAACAGTGAATTTTAAAAAAATGGTATATCCATAAACTGGAATATATTTATCAATAAAAAAAGGAATGAATTCAAATTCAAACCAATGTATAATGAAAGAAAGCAGATTAGTGGTTTCCTGAGATGGGAGAGTATGGAATGGGATATAGAAGAATTACAGAGGGTTAGGAAGAAAACATGGATAATGGATATGTTTATTATCTAAATCATGGTGATGTTTTTACTATTATATACACATCAAAATTTATCAAGTTTTACACTTTAAGTAAGTTCAACTTATTATTTGTCAATTAAACCTCAGTAAAGCTGTTAAAAAGAAGGGAAAGGGAAAGGAAGGGCACATAGGAAAGAAGGAGGAGAGGAAGGAGAGAGGGAGGGAGAGAGGAAGAGAATGAGAAAGAAGGAGAGAAGGAGGAAGGGAGGGAGGGAGGGTTGGAGGGAGGGAGGGAGAAAAGGCCTGGATTTAAAGTCAGAGACCTGGGTTGGGATCTTGAATTTGTCATTTACTTGCTGTAATGATACCCATTTCATACACAGATCATGTATATACAATATTTTGCAATATGCAGATTGTTCAATAAATATTAGGCATTATTATGAATACTGTTTTTAATATTTATCAAGAAGATGAAAGTTGCAGCAATTTGAGGTATTTCCCACCCACATTGGCTGGAAATGTCTGGAGTTCTTTGGGGTGAGAGGGATATTAAAGTGGTGTGGGGAGCAGAGAAGAAGCAGGGATGTTCGTCTTTTGCTGTGAGATGGAAAATAATACAGTACTTGAAACATGTTAGACCACTCATCACACAGGAAATGTATTGCTGCTGCCTTCCTGTTTGGGATTTTCAGGTCCCAGCATACAATGCTCCAGTTTAATGTAGGCCAAAAAGCACTGTTAATGTAGATGTGCAGTTTCTGAAGCAGAAATGGGCAATAAATTCTTAATGCAATGCACACATTATGCCTCATGTTATTTGTAAACAAAATGCATACCATGTATTTTCTCTGTAAGCTAAAATACATTTATTTATACTTACTAAATGGTGGCCAACTATTGCTTGGATGACATAAAAAGCTTTTATAAACATAAAAGTGTTTATAAAAAATTGTTTAGAAACATGCGTATACTGTTTTTAAAAATGCAATTTCTCTTTCCATTAAACATTTACTCCTTGGATAGCACCAAGTGTGGAAGCAGATTCAAAGCACTAAGCCATTTAAAATCTAAATGAGACTTTAATGAGGAAATAATCATGTTTCATTTTAAAGATTCTCTTCATCTTTTCTTAAGCTGTCAAGTGAAAGAAAAGGCAGCTTTATAACTACATGGCTGCCTCAGCTTCAGATTTCATATGAAATCTCACTTTTTTTTTCTCACACCTTTCTCTCCCTTCCTCCTTCTCCATTCCTGTCCCATCTCCTTTGCTATCCAACCCTCCCTCACCCCAGCTTTCTGCCTTGCACTTCCTTCTTAAGCAGCTGACAGAATGATGGAGTTTTGATGATCTGATTAAGTTGCTAAAAGATGGTAGCCCTTATTAATTTAGGGGGTATTAGGCAAAAAATAAAATAAATGTCAAGAGTGAAAAAAATGTTTCTTACTGTGGATAATCATCCTAGCCTGTCTGGGTAGAAAATTAGGCGATTTTGATTTCCATTGCATGGAAGAGTGTGAAATCATATGGAACTTAACTTTGTTAGACGTTCACTGTCTTCCATTCCTCACTCCTACTGCTGTTCTTGTAACCCTAAGGGCTTTGCTCACATTTGCTCACAGTGAGCAAAGAATCCCACTGAACATTAGGATTCTCACCCCTTGTTAAAAACTTAGCAAAGGTATTAGCAGAAGTAACAACAGGTCTTCTTTCAGATATATTTTATATTAGTCTTTTTTTTTCTAATCACAACTATTAACTGCACTGTTGGTCAACAAAATAGGAATAAGCCCACGAAGCCAGTGCTGAATATTGGAAACTATCACATGGTTCCTGAGAAAGTTGTAACAAAGATAGTGTGGAAGATAATGGTGCAGTATGAAGCTGTTATTTTCATTCTATTTCCTACAGTGATATACTTGGTGTTATTTTGTTTGTAAGAGATGGTTCTTACAGGGTCAGCTGCATGGCAAGGTGGCTAGTTTTGATTGTAGGCTTGATCTGAGTTTAGTGATAAAAGATGCAGAGAAGGAAGTGTCACAGATCCTTTACAATGACTGGTGACGTCTGTAGAAATTTTGGATAATTCTTTTGTGATAGAAGGTAAAGCATCACTGAATTGATAATATTTTGTGTATACTACAAACAAAATATTAGACGATGCACTCTAACATTGGAAACCTGTGCAGAGAATGAACCTGTTAATAAGAAGGAAGTAAAGAGAATCACACATTGTTGAGTTTAGAACATGAGGCTATTTTTTTCACCAGGAAATTGAGCAACCCTCCCTTCCCCCATGTAGGGAACAGCCTATCCTCTCACACAGGATTGGAGGGGGAAAGAGGGACTGGAGAGAAGTAAGTATATGGGAACTAGTAGTCAAAATGGTGCAGAGAGGTGCTTGACCATAAAGGTCTGTCAGTCTAACCTAGGAAACAGATCATTGACTAAGGGTGGACTCATTTGAAGCCCGAGAAAGCCTGGGAAATTAACTGTTTATTGGTACAGATCTCAAGGGCTGCAAAGTACTAAGCTTTAATATGAAACAGAAACTGTGGACACTGGTCTTTGTCTTGGACTTGATAAAGGTAAGGTTGGACTTTTTTCATAGCAGGATGGATGAAGCTGGGGCACTGGGAACCCAGGAGGGGAACTCCTTTGATTTTCCATCACAGTTAAATCACCTTGCTACACCACAATCTCCCATACCTAGGTCCTTGAAATGCTTTTCACACAATCCCATGGAAGAGCCTAATTTCCACCAACAGCAAACCTAATGGGAAGAGTTCCTTCTTCAGATTTGGAAGGAACTAAGGAAGTTGTTTATTCTCTACCTGACACATTAATCCTTCCACAGCACCCACAAACCTCTGTTAGAATATATTCAGTGAGCCCAGCCAGCATGGCTCAGTGGTTGAGCATTGACCTGTGAACCAGGAGGTCACATTTACATTCTGGTCAGTACACATGACTGGGTTGTAGGCTAGATCCCCAGTGTGGGGTGTATAGGAAGCAGCCAATCAATGATTTTTCTCACATGGATCTCTCTCTCCTCTCTGATCTCTTTCTCCTCTCCCTTTCTCTCTGGAAAAGCAAAAGAAAAAAAAAAGAATATATTCAGTGAAAGGGAGCTCACTACCCCAAGTGTTACTGAATAATTCTGTTAGTTGGACTTTTAGCCGAAATCAACCTTTTACGATTTCAACCAATTAATCAAACTCTGCATTCTGGAGCCAGAGAATAAATCAAGTCCTTCTGCCTGAGAGCTTTCAAGTTTTGTGGACAACTCTTATATCTATACTAATTCTTTCATTCACCAAGTAAAGAAATTCCTTACTTCTTTAAATAGTTTCTCTCTCAATCTCCGTAAGGGTCTTACATAATTTCTTATATGAATACTAGAGGCCTGGTGCATGAAATTGATGCATGAGGGGGTGTTTCCCTCAGCCCAGCTTGCACCCTCTCCAATGTGGGACCAGACAGTCGGACATCCCTCTCACAATCCAGGACTGCTGGCTCCCAATTGCTCGCCTACCTGCCTTCAATTATATTTTGCCCCTAACCACTTTTGCCTGCCAGCCTGATCACTCCCTAACCAGTATCCTGCCAGCCTGATTGATGCCTAATGCTCCCCTGCCAGCCTGATTGCCCCCAACTGCCCTTCCCTAAAGGCATGGTCCCCCCCTCACTACCTTCCCCTGCAGGCCTGTGTCCCCCAAAATTGCCCTTCCCTGTAGGCCTGGTCCCCCCCCTCACTGCCCTCCCCTGCAGGCTTGGGTCTCCCCCCAACTGCCCTCCCCTGCAGGCCTGGTCATCCCCACTTCTCTCCCCTGCAGGCCTGGATCCCCTCCAACTGCCCTTCCTTGCAGGCCTGGTTGCCCCCAACTTCCGTCTTCTGCCAGCCTGGTCACCCCTAACTGCTCTCCCTTGCAGGCTTGATTGCCCCAACTGCCCTCCCTTGCAGGCCTGATCACTCCCAACTGCCCTCCGCTGCTGGCCATCTTGAGGCAGCCATCTTGTGTCCACAGGGGGGAAGCCATCTTTGATCACATGGGGGCAGCTATCTTGTGTGTTGGAATGATGGTCAATCTGCATATTATTCTTTTATTAGATAGGATAGAGGCTGGATGCTCGGGTGGGGACTGGCTAGTTTGCCCTGAAAGGTATACCGGATCAGTGTGGGGGTTTCCTTGGGGCATGGGGTAGCCTGGGCAAGGGGCCTGTGGTGATTTGCAGGTCAGCCACATACCCTGGTGACCCAAGCAGAAGCCCTGGTATCTGCATTTATTTATCTTCTATAATTGAAAACTTTGTAGCCTTGAACATAGGCCAGGGCAGGCCAGGAAGTTTGGCTTCTTCCATTGCCAGGGAAACAAAGCCTCCTGCTTGCTCTGTGGATGCGGCCATTTTTGTTGGGATTTATTTGTCTTCTATAATTGAAACTTTGTAGCCTTGAGAGGAGGCAGGGCAGGCCAGTGCAGGCGGAAAGCTTGGCTTCCTTCATTACCGGGGAAATCCAAGCCTTCTGCTCACTCTGTAGCTGCAGACATCTTGGTTGGGTTAATTTGCATACCTGCTCCTGATTGGCTGGTGGGTGTGGCTTGTGCAGTAAATTTGCATATTGCTCTTTTATTAGATAGGATTCATAGTAGGCTTTCAGGAAATGTTTGACTTGACACAAGTCTAACTACTGACAATTGTATTCCACTCAAATTCTATTCTATATAATGTGGAAATAGCAGTGATTACTAGCATGTTTTTGTGTTGTTGTTTTTTATTTAGAGAGAAAGAAGGAGAGAGAGAGAGAGAGAGATATCAATTGACTGCCTCTTGCACACCAACACTGGGGATGGAGCCCACCACCCAGGCATGTGCCCTGACTGGGACCATGACCTCCTGGTTCAAGGTTGATGTTCAACTACTGAACCACTGAGCAACACTAGCTGGGCACTAGCATGTTTGCTGTTGATAACATCTTTATATGGACCACAAACCATTAATTTAACCTCATGTGTGCTCCTAGATTGGTTTACTGGTCCTCAGGTGGATGATGTTCCTCTCTCTCTTTTTCATTTACACCAGTGCTCAGAAAAAAAAAAAATGTTTAGGAGAAAAAAAAAAAGGCATGTTTGTGTAAACCTAAAAAAAAAGGACATGCCTAAGCAAATCTTAAATGAAATATCTAGGATGAAATCCTGAACTTTGAGGAAAATATAAGTTATTTTATTCTTACTAGTTGATAAGAAAAAGTGGAAATCTTAGTTATAGTTTAACTAGAGGCCCAGTGCATGAAATCTGTACATGGGAGCAGGCAGGGGTCCCTGAGACCGGCCTGTGCCCTCTCCAATCCAAGACGCCTTGGGAAATGTCCGAATGCCTCTTGAAATCCAGGACTGCTGGCTCCTGATTGTTCACCTGCCTGCCTGCCTGATCACCCCTAACCACCTCTGCTTGCCTGCCTAATTGCCCCTAATTGCTCCCCTGCTGGCCTGATTGCCCCTAACCATTTCTGCCTTGCCCCACACCTGGGACCCAGGCTTCCTTCCCTCTGACTGGCCACAGGCACCCAGGACCCAGGACCTGGGCTGGCTTTGCCCAGGCTAGCTGCAGCTACAAGGGACCGTGGGCAGGTGGCTTCACCTGGGCCACAGCCACAGGCAACCATGGCAAGCAGTTTGTCCCTCTCCCAGGCCCCAGCCTGGCTGATCCCCATTCCTCTCTCCCCAGTGTTGAGTGTCTAAGCCATTATAGTGTGACAGCATGAGGAGATTATGAAAATTTGCATATTAGCTCTTTATTATATAGGATTAACTTTAATTCATTTATATTTTAGCCAGTTCATTTCTGTTTATTTTAGGAAGATGATGCACATTGAATATGAAACTTCACTTTTCTTTTACCTTTTGGTTACATATATGAGACTGGTTTGGCTCAGTGGATAGAGCATCAGCCTGCGGACTCTAGGGTCCGGGTTCGATTCCGGTCAAGGACATGTACCTTGGTTGCAGGCACATCCCCAGTGGGGAGCATGCAGGAGGCGGCTGATTGGTGTTTCTAACTCTATTCCTCTCCTTTCCTCTCTGTAAAAAAAAATCAATAAAATATATATTTTTTTAAAAAAGTAAAATAATGTACTTATTGCTGAGTATGTTTTAAGTATTAGAATTAGGAATATGATGTTTGGGGATGAATTATGTTCCCTCAAATTCATATGTTGAAGCCCTACCTCTTAGGACCTCCGAATATGACCTGGAGATAGGCTCTTTAAAGAGATAAGCAAGTTAAAATGAGGATATGAGACTGGCCCCAATCCAATATGACTGGTGTTCTTATAAGGAATTAGGATGCAGACATAAACCGAGAGAAGACCATGTAAAGACCAAGGGAGAAGAAAGCCATCTATAAGCCAAGGAGAGAGGCTTCTGAAGAAACCAAACCTGCCAATACCTTGATCTCAGACTTCTAGCCTCCAGAACTGTGAGAAAATAAATTCCTGTTGTTTAAGTCACCCAGTCTGTGGTGCTTCTTTATGGTAGCCCTAGAAAACTAACATAGTAAGGAAATGCTTACAGTGTATATTCTGAAACAAGCCAAACCAAGATTAAAAGATATTTAAGATCCCATAAGATATAACTACAAATAATTGGTTATAATATTGGATCTATTAATGTTGTTCATCTGAATTTATTCATATAAAATAAACCAGTACTTTCATTTGAACAGTTTTGAAAGGAAACTGTTGGTTAAACTATAACATTATTTAAAACATTATTCTTTGCTGTAACTAAATTAATATACTTTGAAACATGTTAGTATTCCTTTTGCTCACTCACCAATACATTGTTTAGTATACTCATATATTTATTACAACTTTGCTGTGTAACCTCAAAGCTAAATTAGCATTTTGGCAAAGGAATTATATGCCCAAACTTCTAATATTATCATCTTTCTTATTTGTAAAGGTCTATTACAGTGTTTAACCTTTGGAGGAAGCTTTTTGTATTTGACTGATCAAATGGCACATTATAAGATATTGGTCTGATGACATAAATGGGCATCCACCAAGTTATTGTCAAACAGGCAGCAGAATTTTAATTGTGTCAGTGCCTTTCACTAATCAAGTAATGAGTTGCTGTCAGCACTTTAATAGAATAGACTAGAGTTGGATTGATCTAATAAAGAATATTGACATAGTAAAGTTACGTATTATTGGATGAAGTTTTGTTCCAATTACATTAATTAATTAATTAATTAATTAATTAATTAATTAGACATATATTTATTGACATGCCTGGTACTGTTCTAGGTGCTTGGGAAAGACACATCAGTAGACAAAGATCCCTGACTTCATGGTGCTTACTCAGTAGTAGGAGAAGAAGGCTAATAAATAATAAGCATGATAAATAAATTAAATGGCATGTTAGAAGGGTAGTAAATGGTATTAGGAATTATAGGAGTGAGGTAAGATTGAAGTTTTAAACAGGATAATCAGGGCAGACTTTATTGAGCTGCTGCTAAGCAGACGTATAGGAGGTGAGGGAGTTGGCCATGTGGATATTTAAGGAAAGATTGTGCTAGGCAGAGGGAACAAGCAACTGCCAAGTCACAAAGACAGAGATTCCTGGCATGTCTGTGGAATGGCAAGGGGCCTGTGACTGGGGAAGGATGAGTGAGGGAGTGTTCATGTCTAAGAAATAAGAGTGGGCCAGCTCATATAGTATTTGTAGGCCATTTTAAGGATTCTTGCTGTTATGCTGAGTGAAACTGGGAATCACTCAGGGCGGGGGAATGACATATATATGAATTGTGACAGAAATGAGATTATTACCCTGGGATGGTCTCTTAAATTTTGCAATTGGTTTACCAAACAATGCAAATAGGAATTACAAATAGGAATTGAGGCTTTTTAAAGATTCTGTTTTTCCTAGCTTCAAACAGACCTACTAGAGTAAAATGTGTATTTTTTTTTAATGGAGAAAAAGTTTATTTTGAAATCCACTCTTATAAAACACTGCATTTCTGCAACCCAACCTTGGGATTTCTACAGTGTTATGCAAATGAGTCTTATGGTAGAAATAACATTTGACAGCTTTGATTCTTATTTTAAAATTAAACATTAGACTAACAGCATTCATGTTAATAACTCCTTTTTATTTCAATGCCATTACTTCTAAGATTAATTTTTTAGTTCATTTTCAAATCCACTTATTTCTTGTAATCTTCTTTCATATGATTTCAGTATTTCCAGTTGTTTCGTATAGAGTCTATGCTCATCTACTGACTCTTTCCCTACTGTTGGTTTCTGTCCTTTTATGGCTTGTCATGTTTTCACATTAAGCTCTGTGAGTTTTTTTTACTAGACATCAATGTTATGAGTGTGAGGTCATCCCTATAGGTGACTTTACTTGCTAGGGAGTTCTATTTCCCTATGCATAAATAGCTCTGTTCTATCTCTAAAACCTCTGTGACCATAGAGGTCTTTGTTCTCAGCCATTAAAGCCAATGCACTCTAATATTTTAAAGTTTAATTTTTTTATTTGTTTTTAATATCTTGGTTTAGAGCTTGGCCATTTATAGCTATTGTTTTTTTTTCATCTGGCATGCTGCTAGATCCAAATGGGGATTTCCCTGATCATTTTCACATACTATATTGACTTCGGTTTGGCTTGAGTCTAAGATGCTGTCCTATTTGCTAGATATTTTCTTATATTCCTGCATGTGGATATTTTGGAGGAAAACTATCTAAGGTAAATTTACTTAGAATTTCTGTATATCCAGGAAAAGTTAGTTTTTATAAATTCAAATATAAAATGTATTCCCACAGAAAATTACTTTATGAATTTAAGTATTCATAAAGATTACAATAAAATAGCTTTTGAAAAAGCTCACTATATACTTCAGATTGAATAAACTAAATAAGGATGTTTTAGATGCTTGGGACAGACACATCAATAGACATATGTTAAGACCTGCTTGCATTTCAAGTCATAAAACCTAAAATACTTTTTAAAATAATTATATCCAGTGTTTGCTCTCTTTGATGTGACCATCTTACTAAAAAAAAAAAAAATAGTTACCAAAGTGACTGGTTAGTTATATTAAGTTTTCATGCCAGCCTATTCTTTGTACATGTTTATGAACTGTGCATATAATGCAAAAGGACTTCACAAATTGTGGCTTTCCCAGGATTTCCCACAAGTTTAATCTTGAAGTCCTGAACTTCTGTCCATATAAGTTTCAAAATGTAGCTTTACCTGAGTGATTCAAGTAGCAGTACTTAAAGATGCTTATATAACATTTGAGCTAACTATTAAAGTAGTTTCTATAGTTTGTGATCCATACATCATCTTCTGAACAGTATTACTTTGTACATAGTAATGGAATCGTCTTCAATTTCTTCTCTCACTTTTTCTCTTCCTTTTGGGTTTCCTTACTGTGGCCCGAGATCACCAGTTCCTTGGGTACAATCAAAACATTTTTGTCATGGCTGCATTGAAGAGCATATTGGTTTAGATTGATTGCCCTATCTTCATCATCTTCTAACGTACTAAAAATATTATGCAAATGTTGTGACGTTTCTGTTTTATTACACTGGGCTCCCTCTCTCTTGAGGATTTCTTTCTTTGCTTGCAAGTTACATATATCATATTCTAGAATCAATTATGTTCCATTTGTGCTTATGACAGTTCTGAACAGCAACTTTATTTATTCCTTTTTGTCTAGTATCATGGATAAGTGACATTTGTAATTCTGTCAGGTAACACCTCCTTAGCATGCTGTTGAAAGAATCAATAGGCACCCAGACAGTTTCAGCTACAGAAAAAGAAGATGTGCAGAGTTTTAGCACAGCATTCATCATAGCTTAAGTTTCTGTCTGTGTCAGTGAGGTATCTACCTACTCCTTTTTATCTGTGACTTCCCAGGCCATGAAAATGATTTAGAAGTGGATTCTAGTGCACCTGGCTGTAAGTGGTAAGTGTGGTTATGAAATACTTGAGGCCTGGTTCATGAAATTCAGGCATGGAGGGGGGCGGGTGTCCCTCAGCCAGCCTGCACCCTCTCTAACCTGGGATCCCTCAATCCAGGTCTGCTGGCTCCCAACTGCTCCCCTGCCTGCCTTCCTGATTGCCCCTAACCACTCCCCTACCAGCCTAATTGATGCCTAACTACTCCCTGCCAGCCCCTTTGCCCCTAACTGCCCTTCCCTGCAGGCCTGGTCACCCCCAACTTCCCTCCTTTGCCACCCTGGTCACCCCTAACTGCCCCCCCGCTTGCAGGCTTGATCACCCCCAACTGCCTTCCCTTGCAGGCCTGGTCCCTCCTAATGGTCCTCCCCTGCTAGTCTAATCACCTAAAACTGCCCTCCCTTGCAGACCTGGTTTCTCCTAACTGCCCTCCCCTGCTAGCCATCTTGTGGTGGCCATCTTGTGCCCACATGGGGATAGGATCTTTGACCACATGGGGCAGTGATGTTGGAGTGATGATCAATCTGCATATTATTCTTTTATTAGATAGGATAGAGGCCTCATATACGGGTTCGGGCCAGCTGGTTTGCCTGAAGAGTGTCCTGGATCAGGGTGGGGGTTGTCTTGGGGCATGGAGCGGCCTGGGCAAGGGGCCTGTGGTGGTTTGCAGACTGGCCACACCCCTCAGTGACCCAAATGGAGGCCCTGATATCTGGGATTTATTTATCTTTTACAATTGAAACTTTATAGCCTGGAGTAGAACCAAACCTTTTGCTTGCTTCCTGGTGGCAGCCATTTTTGTTGGGATTTATTTATCTTCTATTATTGAAACTTTGTAGACTTAAGCGGAGGTCAAGGCAGGCCAGGGCTGCCAAAGTGTGGTTTCCTCCATCATCAGGGGCAACTCTAGCCTCCTGTTCTCTCCAGCTCCATGGCTGCCACCATTTTTGTTGGGATTTATTTATCTTCTATAATTGAAACTTTGTAGCCTGGAGTGGAGGCCTGGGCATGCCAGGATGTGCAGCAAGGTTGGCTTCCTCCTTCGCCAGGGAAACCCAAGCCTTCCTCCTGCTCTCTCCATGACTGCAGCCATCTTGGTTGGGTTAATTTGCATATTGCTCCTGATTGGCTGGTGGATGTGGCTTATGGGCATGGTTTGTGGGTATAACAGAGTGATGGTTAATTTGCATATTACTTTTTTATTAGATAAGATGTGTTGAAATACAAGGTCCCCAAGAAAACTAGAATCACTCCTACGATCCATGTGACAAAGCTTACTGGACTCTGAGTAGTAGCCTCCTACTGCCCCTTCTAAGGCATGATGAGAAAGGGATTCAAAATCATTTTTTAGAACCTATAGCATCTTCTTCACACATAGACGAATTAGACTTGGTAACAGAGGTGCTGCTAGGATTTAAGAAAAGCTTAGAATCAGAATCCAGTTCTTCAAAAAAGCAAGATACTTCCATTGGAGCAAAACCTTGTGTAGCCAAAGACATTAACTTTATCTCATCAAATATATTTATATCAAGGTCATATAGAAGAAGATATTGGCTTCTGTCTTCATCTGATGGTAAACAAATGGAAGAAATTCTGTCAAATTAGTTGCAGGATGGGTGAGTTCAGGATTGGTGATAGGAGAATTTAACTATAGAAATGATTCTTGTGACTGTGGCGACCTCTTCTAAATGAATTGTCAGGACACAGCAACATGGTCTCATGGAGGTGCACACCTTGACTGACAGCCTGGCTAAAATTATGCTTTAAATTGCTAAAGAATTCATGTCACCATTGATACTTCCTGAACAGGAGGAATATCTCCCAGTGAGGTGCTCTACAGCTTTCCAGCTGTTATGAAAACAACTGAAATGAGTCTCCCAGGGAGACAGATGTGTCAGACCCAGTTAGATGTCTCTCATTTATAGATTCAGTGTTTTTTTCTGCCTCCAACTCAGGTTTATCTGTAATTGTATTTTCATCTTCATTCTTCTGCTGTAGTGACTTTCGCTTTTGGGCTAATACTGCTCATTTTCCTCCTACTGGGAACTGTGACCCATAGCTCTTAGTACCTCATTCTCCTCGCTCTTACATCCATTAGCTGAATAAGGTACTTGAACCATAGGTTTAGGTTTCACCTGTGCCTTTCTCTTCCCCAGTCACCAAAGAACTACTTGGTTCAAGTCATGTCACCTGGAGCTAAAATGCTTATCTTTCAGAGTTGTTTTGAGGTGTTCATGAGCAAACTACAACATGCAGCAAACACTCCTCTGCAAATTATCTCAAGGGCAGTACTTTAAACTGGAATTAACTGGTAAAGAATTCATAAGGGAGTGATTTATAAGAAAATAAATTCTACTTGTGAATAATTAGTCCTGATGCAAAGTCATATGGGGATGGTGAAAGCTGTAAACCCAGGTCTCCTTTGATCTGACTAATTATAGTGAAGCATGAAAAAAATGTTAATTGCTTCTTAGTTCTGGTTCCTGTTTTCCTTAGCATCATGCTTCTCTTCCCTGGTTCACTTAAGCTTTTGAGCACATAGTTGATGCCTCTTCAGAAACTCCATGACCACAGTAAGAGTAAGGTTCCACCCAGCTTGCACAGGCAAATGTAGATAAAGGAAAGAGAGCAGTAAACAATTAACCACATTCTCCTCTTGCTTTTGTGTTTTTGTGAAATGCCCAATTAATCATTCTTCATGGTGGTAATATGGTTGAGAATTTCCTAGATAGAGCCTATGGTAGGCCTCAATGTATTATGTAGGAAAACTATTCATAATTGTCAGGAAGAGAGGAAATGAGGCTATTTTAGTCCAGTGTCCAATTTGTTTTAATGCACAAACTTTCTAAAATTTGAGTTTTAATTGAATTAGGCTGAAGGAAAAAAAATCATTTTCTGATATAATGAAGTAAATATGGGTTGTTCAAATTAAGGCAATCTTAAACATTGTAATATAATAGAGTAATAGAATGAGACCTTGAAAAGGATAATATTAGAGGTCAGTACTATAATGAAAGGTATCTTCATTAATGAGATATTGTGGCTGAGTTGAAAGAATCCTGGACTGCAAATCAGAAGACTATTGACTTTCTGTTGCTAACAGCAATAACACTAGTAATAACAGAATTTACTGAGCATTTATTATGTGCTGAACATTGTAAGAAGCAATTCATTTTTAAGCCTTATCTGTGAAGTATGTAAGTTTTTATTGTGTCATGCTATATATTAGGGAGAGTAAGGAATTGGCCAAATCAAGGCCATCCAGTAACATGGAAGATCTAGAATAGTAACCTATTCTAGGTGACCACAGAGTTCAGACTTAGAGCCTTGTGCTCTATTGCCTCATATTATAACTACTCATGGTCATAGGAAGGCAGAGATGGAGTGCTGGGTCTATACCTCAATGATCATGCTCTTCTGGAAAATAGGGTAAAGAAAAGAAGGGACATGCTTCCAGGGCAATGGTTTCAAACTGGTCCTCAAACCAGAGCATCAAGATCACTTTGGAAGTACACATTCTTACAACCTGGCATAGCTATACTGAAAAACAAGCTCTGGAGATAAGACCAGGAATCTGAAGCTTTTCAGGTGATTCTGGTGTTCACCTAAGCTGGGGAAATACTGGTCTTGAGGACACAATCCAAATTTATTGCCCAACTTGAGTTTAAAAATGCATATTGAGTATTATACCAAATGTTGAGCTTGGTTTTGGTAGCCATGTCTAATTTGTTTTGAAATTTCAGATAATATTAAAATAGGTATAGAATTTTACCTATTCTCAAAAAGAATCATAAATTTTAAAAGTTTTGAGAACACTCATTATACAATTCATGGATCTTAAGACATTAATAATTTAATTAAAGAAACTAAGTAATTAGTTGAGGAAATCACATTAACCTATCATCAGGTGTGTCAGGGAGGTGGAAGTTCCTCCAACCCCCAACTCCTCTTGAATTCTTATTGCTGAACTAATAGTAATACGTATTGACACAAGACCAGAGTAAACTAATTTAATTCATGTACATGGAAGACATAAATGATGTTCAAGGAGAAATGATGAACCAGCCAGCGTATTATACTTTTTAGAAAATAAGATTGTGATTAATGGACTGGACAAAGAAGCTTATGTTTGGCTACATGTTATTAAAGAATCTAAACAGGCATAGGGCTATGGTAATAAGTTAGTAAAGAGTGACAAGACTTATTTGTAAAGGCTTTTTGGCCTTGGATTCTCTAACTCTAACCTCCTTGGAGCAAGGAGGGCATCTTTCACAGGGGAAATTTATTTCCTTCATTTAAGGAGACAAGGGAGGGTCAAAGTGTCCTCCCCGCACTAGCTGCTTATCAAGTAATTCTAATTCAAAGTAATCAAAATGCCATTATGGGATATTTGGGGACAGCCTGCCCTGAGCCTTAACAGGTGCATACTAATGGAATATAGGGAATGAAAAAGTACCTATGAGAAGTAGAATGAAGAATTTGGATGAGTTTAAAAACAGCATTTAAATATGCAAAAGAATTATTTTTTTCTAAAGGAGATGATAAGGGATTTTGAGGACAGTGCTGTCCCAGGACTGGGGATCAAGGGAGAGAGAAACTGGCACATTTAGAGATAAAGGGACCAAATTGTAAAAAGGAGAATTTGGAAAGAAAGAATGGATCAGTTTGGATTTTGAGGAAACAGGGTGAAAATCCTGAGCAAAACAGCAAGTTAGACAAGCTGTCAAGTAAAAATGTCATGTCAGAGTTTGTGTGATTTCTATCAGCCAGGATGATTTCAGCTTCAAGAACTAAAAATAATTTATTGGATCATATCACTGAAGTCCAAGTCTTTGGACCTGCTGTGGATCCTCCCCATCTTGCCATCTCTATCAGAACTCCTTTCTCAGGGACGTACCCTTCTTATGACAAAACTCTGGTGACCATAAGCTTCAGGGCTACATAAACTTCTCAGAAACCCAGAGGATGTCTTAGAATTGAGCTTTGAGTTTAGATATGTTAGACCAGATCCATGCCTCTCTTGGAAGGGGTGAATAGAACCATTGACACCT
The DNA here is from genome assembly GCA_011751065.1 of Lasiurus cinereus. NCBI lineage: Eukaryota > Metazoa > Chordata > Mammalia > Chiroptera > Vespertilionidae > Lasiurus > Lasiurus cinereus. The sequence goes on along the minus strand of JAAGEH010000012.1, from coordinate 10,184,710 downwards.
GAACCTCCTGGACTGAAAGTGGGAATGAGGTGGTTCCACTCACTGTACTTTCCAATACCTGGAAGTGTATGTATTGGAAGAGGTGCCTAAGTTCTGGGTTGCAAAAACATTGAAATGAGGAAGAATAGAGAAAAGAAGATAAGCAAAGAGGCTATTGACCAAATCCAGGTACAGACTGATGAAGGCCTGACTTGGAGTCATTTCTGCAAAACCAGTGAGGACAAACTTTAACTATCATTGTAAAGAAATAATTACCCTAATTTTTCAAAGAAACGTTCCTCATTGTCATGCTTGGGGTATAGGAAAGATATTGGTTTGCGCACGTCATAGTCATGGTGAAGTTAAGTTTGGAAAAACCTCCATGGGAGGTTTTGGAGTTGCTAATGAGAGACACAAGAGGCACTGTCCATCCTACAGCCTGAGATGTAAACTTCAGACATTTGCTCCCTATATCCTTCATCCTTGAATTCTTAGCACAAAGTTGGCAATTTTCTTTGTTAAACTAGATATTTAGGGCTTGTGTATCCTTCCCAATGTAGCTAGCTATTCACATTGAGAGCCAGGCTCTGTTTTGGACTTCTTAATCATAGCCTCACACTATAATTTCTCAGAATTTTATTCTCTACTGATTTTCTCTCCTTCATTTTAACCCTTGAAGTAAATACATCTCAGGAAGAAAGGTGGCTCTCTAAAATTAAAAATATCCTGATTCCTCCTGTCTATATGTAGATGGAAAATGTGCAAAACTTTGGAACATGATTAATCCCTATTAGCTAAGTTGAACCCACACGGTAGGTGATGGTAAATGCTCTTTATCTTAATGAAGCGGTTGACTGAGAAACACAGTTTTTAGCTCATTCTTAAATGGACAATAGATAACTCTGATCTTGGGAAAGTCACTTTTCCTCTGTAGGTTTTAATTAAGAACCAGACTACCTACCTGTTGCGGAATGATTTGAGAAGAATCTCTAAAAACCTTTGGAAAATAAAGTGATACTAAAATGTTAAATGCACCATCTACACTAATAAAAGTGAAAAATGCTAACTGATCATATCTCCACTATGCCCACAGCCAATCAGGAGTGATATGCAAATTAAGCCAACAAAGATGGAGGGTAAATTTGCATATTCAGGAGAGGTGGGCTGCGCCTGACACTGCCTGTGGGGTCCAGATTGCCATCAGGGATGGGGCAGACCTGGTGGGCAGCGCCTGACACCACCCACGGAGTCCAGGCTATCATCGGGGTCAGGAAGGCCAAGTGGGTTGTCCCTGACGCCACTTGCAGGGTCCAAGCTGCCATCAGGGTCCGGGAAGGCCAGGCAGGCAGCACCTGATGCTGCCCATGGGGTCCAAGCCACCATAGGGGACCTGGGTAGGCAGGAATGGCCAGGGTCTCTGGGATCACTGTCTGCCCCCAGGCCACCTGTGGACACAGGTGGAGCAGGCAGGGTTGAACATTTTAATGAAATTGGATGCCTATGCCCTGGCCCACCATGCTCTGTCCCTGGCAAGGAGTGGGCAGTAGGCAGTTAGCAGGCACCAGGGCTTAGAAAGGGCTAGGAGCAACCTTCAGGCATGCTACTAGGAAGAGGTTCTGAACCATGATGATGCAGAAGGCTGGCTGATGGAGGTGCACAAAGGTGCAGATGAGGCGGCTCTCACTGGTGCTAAGCTTGAAAAGCGCATGGACAGCCTGATGGTCTGAATGGTCTTTCTGAAGAAGGTGCATGAAGAGGAGATCGCAGAGCTGCAGGTGCAGCTCCAGTACACTCAGATCTCCGTGGAGATGGATATGTTCTTCAAGTCTGACCTCTCTGCCATGCTCAAAGACATCCGCGCCCAGTGCGAAAAGCTGGCTACCAAGAACATGCAGAATGCAGAAGAATGGTATAAGAGCTGCTTCACCATGCGACCAAGAGTGCCGCCAAGGACGAGGTGTCTGAAAGCCACCACTTGGTCAAGGTCAAGACCCTGGAGATCAAAGCATGCCGAGGAATGAACTAAGCTCTGGGAAAGCAGCTGTGAGAGCTGGAGGATATGCAGAACTCTAATGTTAGTGATATACAGGACACAAGCAACAAATTAGAAAATGAGTTGAGAACTACAGAGAGTGAAATGGAATGATATTGAAAACAATATCAGGACCTCCTGAATGTGGCTTTGGACATTGACATTGTAGCTTACAGGGAACTCTTGGAAGGTGAGGAGAACCAGCTCAGTTTCACCAGCATGGAAAACATAGCCAGTGGCTACTGCCAGAGTTCCCAGATTGTTGATCAATCTGCCTAAGATGTTTTACAGACTAGCTCCTACTTGATGTCCCTTCGCTCCTTCCCTTCTTAATACACCAGCAATGTCCAGGAGGAGCAGATCGAAGTGGAGGAGACCATTGAGGCTGCAAAAGCTGAAGAAACTAAAGATGAACCCCTTCTGAAGGAGAAGCTGAAAAGGAGGAGAAGGAAAAGGAAGCGGCTGATGAAAAGGAAGGATAGGAAAAGGAAGAAGGTGCCAAGGAAGAATTTGAGGATGCAAAGGAGGAAAAAGAAGGAGGTGAAAGTGAAGGAGAAGATGCCTAAGAAGCTGAGGACAAGAAGAAAGATGAAGGTGCTGGAGAGGAGCAAGCAATCAAGAAAAGATTAAGCACCCCTTTCCTTAATTATTTCAAAAATAATCCTCCTGAAACCAGGTCAACCCAGTCATCAACCAAGCAGTTGAGTTCCTGATATTATATGAATTAAGAAGTCAATATATATAACATTCTAAGGTGACTCAGGTTGGACATTAAATGTTGTGCTATGACTTTTCTCCTATGCAGAGTATCTGTTTGTTTGCAGAGTGGCTTCCTGGCTTGCTGCCAGCCTGTGCATGTTCCATGCTTTTGAGTTTAAGAACTATGGCAATGTGAATAATTCAGATATTTACAATAAAAACACATGAATACATGAATTCACTGATGTTAATATTAAACTTCATGGAAATAAAATAGTCCTTTGAATCTTTGGTGGTTAGAAATTAAAGACCTCAAATCATGTGCAGTAAACAGTAAATAAAATTACACTGAATGACAAAAAAAAAAAAAAAAGAAGACATTAGTGGCCAGGAAATGTTCAAAGAACTGGGGAACCATTCCCAAATCAGGAAAGGAAGTCACAAGATGTATATTATTGCTACAAATACAGTATTTCCTACTACTTACAACATATACAATGTAATGTATTAGATGCCTTCCTATTGCATGAAATACGTATTCTCATAGAGTAATACTGGTACATATATTATAGTTATGGCAGTACAGTGGTACCTCGAGATACGAGTTTAATTCGTTCTGTAACCTTGAGGCATGAGAAACTATGAGACGCTCGAGTCGTGGTAAACTGGTGGGTCGTGTGCAGCCAGCCGATCCGCGCCATTACTCCTATCTCAAATGTTGCTCGTATTTCAAAGCAAAAATCGCTTGCTCAAAGGCTCGTATCTCAAAAATCTCATGTTAGGGCACTCGTATCTTGAGGGACCACTGTATGTCATATCCTATCTATATTAATACTGTATGTCATATCCTATCTATATTAATACCACTGTATGTCATATCCTATCTATATTAATACCACTGTATGTCATATCCTATCTATATTAATACAGTGGTACCTCGAGATACAAGTGCCCTAACATACGAGATTTTTGAGATATGAGCCGTTGAGCGAGCGATTTTTGCTTTGAAATACGAGCAACATTTGAGATAGGAGTAATGACGTGGATCGGCTGGCTGCACACGACCCACCAGTTTACCGCGACTCAAGCGTCTCATAGTTTCCCATGCCTCAAGGTTACAGAACGAATTAAACTCGTATCTCGAGGTACCACTGTAAAATAATAATATGCTAATTAGACTATGAGATCTTCCAGAAGTCCTTCTGGACAAAGCCATGGTGGTGGGGCCAAAGCAGAGGCAGTTAGGGGTGATCAGGCTAAGAGGGGAAGGCAATTGGGGATGATCAGGCCAGAAGGGGAGGGCAGTTGGGGGTAATGAGGCTGGTGGGGGGAGGACAGTTGGGAGTGATCAGGCTGGCGGGGGGAGGGGGCAGTTGGGGGCAATCAGGCCAGGAGACAGAGTGGTTAGGGGTGATCAAGCCGGCAGGCAGGTGAGCAGTTAGGAGCCAGCAGTCCCGGATTGGGAAGGGGTTGTCCAACTGCCCGTTTAGGCCTAATCCCACAGGAGTCTCAGATTGGAGAGGATGTAGGCCAGGCTGAGAGAGACCCCCCCACACACATGAATTTTGTGCACCAGGCCACTAGTAGGTAATAAAGTTTCAGAGTAAAATGTAAATGTTCAGTGGTTTATAATTGATAAAATTCTAGGTGGGGTTGATTTATCCTGGTTCACTGAAGAAGCTTTCACTGTAGCTGAGAAGAGCAAAGCTTTACAAGTGTGTATGAGCACTAAAATCAAGCAGTGTTTTCACTAGGGTATTAATTATGGTACGAGTGGGAATTAAACTTGACAGCATGACAGAGAAGATGACATCAGAGTTATTAAACTGAAAAGTCAAGTCAGATATTATTATCATCTCTGGCACTCTCAACACTATAAAGAGAGTGGAGAAAATAAGCTCTAAGTTAAACAGCTATGTGCTTCTCCATTTTTGGGATTGGTGTCATATCAGAAGATTAAATATGAAATCAAAGCAGAAAGTCTTATCACTGATTGATAACTATAAAAATATTAAAAACTTAACAGTCCCAAATGAATTTTTCCCATGACTGTAATAAGTAAAATGACACCTAATTGCACAAGAGAAATAACTTATGATAGTAAATTTGAACCAAGAGTTCTGAAAATGTACCCTTTGCTCTCCTAAGAGGTTTGTTCTCATGTAGCATGAGAACATCTCTTGGGATGATATGAAATTCTTTACCAGGAATGTGGTACAGTTCCTGTAAATAAGAATGTTCTCTCTTAATTTCTTTTCCTCAATCATGGTGAAATTAGTAGCGCCCATGTATCAAGAATAAAATCAGCTCTTTCAGACCTCTCTCACCTTGACCTTTTCCTCTCGATAGTCTCAGTCAGTGCCAGTAACTGAAGCCCTTGTGGGTAAGTGATCACCAATTTCCTACCTCACTTTTGCTCCACATTACCATAAATCCTGACATCATGACCCAGTCTGCCTTTTGAGGATACTTCAGTAAGTGGGAGTTTGGCTTAAAGCCCATTAGTAGATTTGGAAAGTAGTTGTCAAGATGATGAGAGAAACGGTCTATCACTAAATTCATACTTCCTCATGAAGGTTAGTTGTTCAATTTTTTTGGCTCTGCAGTTTAAAGCCACCAGTTAGACTTGAAATAGGCCTTTGAATTTTAGATTGGGGAGTGTTAGGATTTCAGTTAGTACAGAGGTTTGCTGTGGCCAACTGCAGCCTACACACCAGAGATGCTGTCAATGCTATGGCCTTTGCTTCTGTGGACTGCGCTACACTCAGAGTTTCCTGGGAAGTAATAACCCTATTTCACGCTGTCCTGTCATTGGAAATGCCTGAAGAATGAGTGACATCTGGATCTCTGTGGTAGCCAGCAGGGCAACTGTTTTCTAAAATGGAATATAATTAGCCTTTTCAGTAATAACAGATTGCCTGCCTTCCTGCAGTGATTATATTCAATCTAGGTTCATGAAGATATGCTCTTTGCTATGTTCTCTGTTAAGTTACCCAGTCTTTTTGTGTAGGAGGGGTGTTTTTCTTTGTCATTCAGACAGTTGGTCCTTCTCTCCATTTGTGAGATGTAAATGCCACTGCACATATGTCTTTTGAAGTGGTGATTCTGAAAGACTTCTTTAGGGTCTGTTATATCACATTTCATAATGCTAGTCTTATCAAACTATGAAGGAGTTGAATTGGCTAAGCTCTCCATCTTTATCTCTTTCCCTCTACACTCCCCTTTCCATAGAGTTATGATTCATTAAATATGTATCATGTATCAATCACTTTATAGCCATTATCTTATTTTATCTATACTTTTGCCCTGAGAGATTTTCTTCATTGGCTCTAAATAAAGAAACTGAAGCTCAGAAAAGTAAAATAACTCCCAAGATCACCTAGCTGGTAAGCAATTGATCCAGTATTTTAATTCCAGGTCAGTTGGGTTCCTGAAACCTGAACTCTTTCCACAGAACTACTAGTCTTAACATTGACTATGTAACAGTATAACCTGGTGAGTTACCAAAAAAAATTCTGAATCACATTTACAAGTTTCTCATATCTCAGCTCAAGCTTCTTGCCTGGCACTTAGTTGACACATTATAAATATTAATTTGATGCCCAGCAGTTTTGAAAGGCAGTAAGCAATTTATAAAATATTTGGGTCATGGAGTGACTATATAAACATATCCCAATATGATTGTTGAAAGGAGATATATCCTTGCTTCTTATAGTACCACAACTCTTCTCTCTTTACTCCTAACTTTTAAAATGAGCACAATTTATCTTTATGCCCCTGAGTGAAATGTTTTGATCACCAACAAATGCTTTGAGAAATATAAAATGCAATACAAGTGAAAAGTATTATTATAAAAAATAATATTATAAGAGAAATATCATATATGACTGATTAGATTCACTGAATCCTGTTAAATAAAATCGTAGGTCAAAGTGTAAGAGCTTTTAAGCTCAGAATACAGCTTTGTAAAGAGGTTCTGGGAGACTCACACCCTAAATTCTAAAGAGATCCATTAACTCAAGATATATTTTTACGTTAATTAAATATGTTGCAAGGTCTTGAGGCAACACAGTAAAAGTACTTGGAAAATAGACTTTTCCCTGTTTGAACTACAATATTTGTTTCTAAAGCCTATTTTTCTTTAAGTCTGAAAGTTGATTGAGTTCAACTGCTTTCCATTGCTTTCTTTTACCAATAAATATGAATGTGAGATGGGAAAAATTAGGTGCAGTCATTTTATGTTCTAACTTAATACCTAAGGATGATATATGGCGTATAATGGCATGACAGTTCATAGTTTCATGATAAATGACTTTCCTGTTTCTAGCCCACATGATTAATGTTAATATAAATAAAAAATTCTGAACTCATTAATTGGAAAAGGAATGCCCTTAGTCTCAGTCAGGAAAACATTTATTTTGGTACAGTGCCTTCCTTATTAGTAGCACTGAGAGACAGGTAGGACTAATAGTCCTGCAAGTGGTAACAATAGCTTTTAAGACCAAAGTGTTTCACCACACTTACTGCCTCTTCACATGAGTAGTTGTTTTAGTACTGTGGTCATGACTATAAACAAATACCACATGCCCAGTATATTTGAGTGGTATTATGAGGGACTCTTCACAGAATTCCCTACATGAGATCTGAGACTATTTGACACATTAACATAATGATTTTTCTTTTTAATGAAGTTAATATTCTATCACTATTGTTTACTGTTTTAAGCAAAGTCACCAAGTCCTTGTGCCCCTCTCAGATCAAAACATGCACTGTGCTCAACCTCCCTGTTAAATCTGTTTGATTAGAAATCACACTTGCATTTCTATACAGGAATAGAGAAAATCTTGTCTCATGGTTTTCTAAATACCTCAGGAAGTTTTTCTTGGATAGCACCATGGGCCATGATGTCTTCCCTGAGGACAGCAGTGACAGCATCAGAACATCCAGTGGTCTTCACCACTACACTTATATGGTATCTGTAACAGACATTAATGTCTACTATAGAACTTTTGATATGAGGAAATGTTGGGATGGAAGAAAATATAATTATTTTTTATTTTCTCAGCCAAGGAACCACTGTTAATATTTTTCTATATGCTTCCCAGGTTTGTTCTCCTCACCCTCCTGTTTCTATGCATAGGTTTTTGTTTTAGTTTAAAAACTGGTGATTATATTACTTATTTAATGTGATATGTTGTTTCTTACTAACTTTTATAGGTATTTTTTATTTTATTTCACATTTTATTAACCAGCTTTTATATTTTACCAGAGGCCCAATGCACGAAATTCGTGCAAGAGTAAACCTTCCTTCCCCTGGCTGCCAGCACCGGCCTCCCTTTGGCACCAGGACCTGGGCTTTCTTTGCAGCCCTACCTTCGTCCGCAAGCTCATCCAGAAGGACATCCAGTCTAATTAGCATATTATACTTTTATTATTATAGATAATATTCATATAACATAATTTACAATTCTTTCATTATTTGATGTTAAAGCCTTTTAGTAGTCTTGCTCAATTGTAAATAATTCTTAAATGCCCAAGATTAAAGAATCAATTTGAGAATTATTTCCTTGAGACATTTTCATAGTAGCGGAGTTACTAGGTCAAAACTATATTTTAAGTTTCTTGATACAAATTGTCGATAGTTATATAAATTATGGCATTTTCAGATGGTAGACTCTTATACAGCTTTTAAAATTATTTTTAGAAGAATGCTGACATTGTTTATGTTATAAATATTTATTTAATTTTGAAAAAGGCTTAAATATATGGTACAGAAAAAAGATATAAAGGAAATATAACACTATATCAACTGTAAACACCTTTGGTTATAGAATTGTAGGGAACTTTTATTTTCTCTTTATTATTTTAATACATTCTAAGGTTTTTATAAGGAATATATATTGCTTTTATAATTAGAAAATTATCTTCTAAAAACATAAACTAAATGTATGATGGTGTTAGGGTCCCGTAAATCTTTAGTTTTTTTTAAAGCTCATGAGCAAAAGTAACACTAACAATTTCACTAAGAAAGTGAAGTTTTGATTCTTTCAGCTGTTCATATACTCTAGTATCTTGACATTTGCAGCAATCAGGGAATGATGCTGTAGAGGTAGATCATTTTCTATCTTTGCATATTAAGACATTTACCTAAATTCAGTTTTCCTTTAAATGGTGAGCTCTAAGTTGCACACACATAATACATTAATTCATTAACTCATTTATTTATTCACTGAGAGTTGAATGAACTTGTGGCTCCTCAATTAAACACACACACACACATTATTCAGCTATTTATTGATTGCTAGGCCCTCGTGTAGATCTTACCTAAGGCTTCTGTTAGCTCCAAGCTTTAACTGCTTTTTCTTGCCTCTGAGTTAACCTTTATGCTAATCCATCTGCAGAAATGTCTCTCATTGCCCCGACTATGAATCACTTCAAGTGTCAACTCTACCATGGACCTTTCTTTAAATCCCCAATCAAAAGTTATTTTCTTTGCTTATGGCTCAAAAGTTATAACACCCACATGGCATTATGCATAACATTCATTATATTTCTTGCTCATCCTCTTTTCTTTTACCTCTTCCAGGATATAAAGTCTTAGAATAGTTTAAATGTGCCATGGTAGGACTCACAAATTTTTATTGACTAAATTTAGAGGCACACAGTAGTCACTATGTTTAATCGCACCATTTGAGTGTGTTAAGTATCAGAGTGACGCTTATTCCAGTGAGTTTATTTTCCATTTTAGAGAGCTAATATTTTGTTCATATGCTTGATATAATTGGAAATACTGGGATTTGATACTGATCTTTTATAGGATTTCCAGGAAAATCAGGGATCATTAAATACTGAAAAGAATCACATTAACAAAAATTTCTAAAATCTAAAAGTAGGAATGCGTAACTCTAATCGCAACATTACCAACTACTTACAGTGTCTGTGTCCTTTCCATTAACACTTAAGCAAATCAGCCACCCAGCATCATTTTTCCAGAGTGAAAATGGAGTTAACACAGAAACTGAGACACCTGGGAAATACCCTTTCACTGGCCAAACTAGGACTGTCTCTCTTTTGGGCATCCTATGAACCTTATTAATTCATGCACTCAAAGTCTACTATGATCCTGTCTAACCTGCTTTCTTTCCCTACCAGGTAAATGAACTCAGTCTACTCTTCGTTTGTACTTGTGTTGCAACTCTGTCCTCTTTATTCAGGGCATAAAAACAAAAAATATGCCTAAACAATTCTTGTGTCCTTTGGGATCAGTGAATAAAAAGAAAAAGGGTAGAAGGAGAAGCCAAATCCTCCACAGGATCCTCTCTCTGTATTCCATTATTATATCTTTCTTTTTTGTTAGCTATTATTTATTTATTTATTTATTTATTTATTTATTTATTTATTTATTTATTGTTTCTAGCTTTCCGGCTTCTGGAACTGAAACAGTAGTTTGGATTTTATTTAAATTGGTGCTTATTTTTAATTTTATATTTGCTACTTTTCCTGTTAATGTAGACTGTTTTGTTTTTGTTTTCATTTCTGTGGATCTCTAAATAGAAGTTTATACTTTGTTTCAGCTCTCCAAAGATTGTATAGAAAATCAGAGTCAGTCATTCAATAAATAAATTAATTAATTAATAACTCATAGCAGATTTATTCATTCCTTTATATAACTTTTAAATAAACATGCATATGAAAATTCATGGAATCATATTATTATAAATATATCTTAAGGTCAATAGAGAGCTGAGAGATTATCATGTTCAGCTTAGGGAACTGAAGTATTTTGTCCAAGGTCCCACTGCTCCTGCTTTAGGGCAGCACTGGGACCACAATTCAGATCCCTAACTTCCAGGTCATTGCTCCAGCAAAGACATTCTTTAGCTTATGAAACAGAAGAAACTATCGGTTTTGCAAAGCAACTGAAGGGTTGTGCAGTGATTTCCTAGATCTTCTAATGGCTAGCATTTGGGTCTTAATGTTATTGTTCAATGACTTTTGCACACTAGTTATGATATGAACATCAACCACAAAACCCTCTGCAGCAAAGAACATATCAGCTCTGAACATTTTGTTGACAGACATATTTTCATAGGAGAAGAGAGATAGGAGTCTTTAAATGATTTGGGCAGATCATGCATGAGAGTTGTGGCAAAAGGAGAAGTGAAGCCAACAGATCAAGGAAGGCATAGGAGCTACATCAACTGAACAGGTTTCCATTAAGGGAGTTTCTGTGTGCATCTTCCAAATTCATAATGAAGGACATGGAATCTGAAGCAATATCTACAAAATCACAAGTGTTGAGTCTAAGTAGTGGGTATTGGTGACTATATTTGAAAAATTGCATCATGATAAATATCTAAAGACTGTTTTAAAACTCAGCACCATTCATTGCATGGTCTTGGATCTGAGAGCTCTATTTTGAGAGCTCATGTTACTCTTTAGGAAGTGGGAATCTAGGGACTGGTCCTAGACACTGACAGTCTTATGGAGGTCATGTGTCAGGATAAAATTAATTGCAATTAACTGTCTATTACATAACCTAACAACAGGACATAATTATGGCTGTGTTTAGTAGAGAAGATTTTCTTCAGGTGGCTACATAATAGAAGTAGAGTTTATCTAACCTGAATCTGCCTTAGACTTTTCATCTTTGATGGTAAAGAAGGACTTAATACAAGAGAAAGGGAGAGAAGAGGTCATTATGACAGTGTTAAGGGTGGGAGTGGGAAAAAGAACAAGCTATTGGGATAAAAGGGAGAATCACTTCATCAGTTATCCATTACCTATTCTCAGAATCTCATTAAAACTGTCAAAGGCTGATCTTTCACTTGGATACGTTTATAATTCTCACTAAACTGGGGTAAATAGCGAAAACAGTTAAAGAACCTTTTTTTTTCTTTTTATGTTACGTAAAGTCTTGCCCAGAAAGTAACCTGCATGCACTTTACCATGCAAAGCCTTTGATGCATCTCTATGGACCGTATGTATTAATTAACGTGGAAATTTGCTAACTGTTGTTAAATGCTTTTAAGGCATAAGAGTACTTTCAAAGTCCAATATGATTAATTCAAAAAACATTTCAATGAGTTATGTAGGTGTTGAGCCTTGTTATTGTTGTTGTCATTATCTTCCTTATTTCACAGTTGAACACACTAAAATGAAAGAACTTTAAGTGCTTTGCCCAGGGAACCAATAGTGCAGCTAGCTCAGGATTGTAGAAATTCAGGCTAAAAATCCTTTGCTACTAAAAATGGAGAAATCACTCTTTTGTTTACTAAAATTTAAACCAAAAAGGCATTATAATGTTTTGATAGTTGAGACATCTCTATTATGTTCATTTCTTGAATGATGTTGTAGAGGCATATAATTATTTTCCAAACTGACTGATGGTCCATTTATCATTTTTAATAATTTTTGAAAGAGAGCTTTTTCAGAGTGGTCCTTTTTGTCTGTGTGATGTTAAAGCTTCTCGGATTATATGCTTAGTTTTTAAAACAGCTGGCATTTTATTTTATTTATCAGTAAGTTAACAAAAATCCTCTACTAAAATGGAGACTGGAGGCTCAATCTTATTGAGCACAGCACAGAAGACAATGAGCAATGGCACTTCCAGGTCCTTGTCTTGCTCAGATTTCTCAATACCCTCCACTGGATACTTAGTTTCACTAAGAAAGAGAACAGGACCTGGAAACAGCTATATTGATACTGAGAAAGCTGTATGGGGAGTGTCTGGAGGTCTTTCATTCAACCAGTTATGCTGCCATTAACCCAACGAACTTTGTGACCTTGAGCAGGTTACACACTCCTGGGTCTGATTTCTTATCAGTAAAATAAGAATACTTAGCTTGGAGGGCTGTTGTGAGGCTAGAAACATTGTGAGGTGCCTTACATAGCTTAGAACATAGCAAAAAAAAACACAAACTGTTATTATTACTAACAATAATAATGGCATAAGCCAGGCAAGTGCCAAATTGGTGATATAAACATAAATGCTATTGAAAGTCAAAGCCAATTAAATTTGTTTAACTACAATACCTAATTCTTTCCCCTTTTTGTTTTTATTTTATCTTAAATTTATATTTATTGTTGAAAGTATTACAGATGTCCTCCTTTTTTACCCTTTGACTTGTTGCCTCCCCCTTCCATCCTCTCCCAGGCCTTCAGCCCACTATTGTCTGTGTCCATGGATTATGCATATATGCATATAAGTTCTCTGGATGATCTCTTCAATCCTTCCCTTCACCCCTTCCTTTGAGGATCTCAGTCTGTTGCATCTTCCAAGTCTCTGGATCTATTTTATTCATCAGGTTTTTGTTTATTAAGTTCCACATATAAGTGACATCATATGATACTTATCTTTCTCTGACTGACCTATTTCACTTAGCATAATATTCTCCAGGTCCCTCCATGCTGTCTCAAAGGGTAAGAGATATTTCTTTTTTATAGCTGCATAGTGTTCCATTGTGTAAATATACCACAACTTTTTGATTCACTCATCTATTGATGGGCACTTGGGCTGTTTCCAGATCTTAGCTGTTGTAACACTGCTATGAACATAGGGGGGTACATAAATTCTTTCTAATTGGTGTTTCAGGCTTCTTAGAATATATTTCCAGAAGTGGGATCACTGGGTTAAATGGCAGTTCCATTTTTAATTTATTTTAGGAAACTCCACACTGTTTTCCATAGTGGCTGCACCAATCTGGATTCCCAACAACAGTGTTCTGGGGTTTCCCTTTCTCCACATCCTTGCCAGCACTTGTGGTTTGTTGATTTATTGATGGTAGCCATTCTGGCAGATGTAAGGTGGTACCTCATTGTAGTTTTTGTGTCTCTCTAATAATTTGTGATATTGAGCATTTTTTTATATGTCTCTTGGCCATTTGTATGTCCTCTTTGGAGAAATGTCTATTTAGGTCTTCTGCCCATTTTTTGACTGGGTTGTTTGTCTTTCTTTTCTAGAGTTGTATGAGTACTTTATATATTTTGTATATTAATCCTTTATCAAATGTATCATTGGTAAATATGGTGTTCCATATAGTGGGTTCCCTTTTCAATTTGATGCTTATTTCTTTTGCTGTGCAGAAGCTTTTGTTTTAATGTAGTCCCATTTGTTTATTTTTCCTTTGTTTTCCTTTTCTTTTTTATCTTTATTGTTGACATTATTATAGATATACCTCTTTTTCCCCCCATAGCTCCTCTCCACCCGGTTCCCACCTCCCCCAGTCCCTTGCTACCCTATTGTCTGTGTCCATAGGTAATGCATACATGCATATAAGATCTTTGTCTAATCTCTTCCCACATCAGATTTTTTATTCATTTGATTTTTAGATTCATTTGTTGATAGATATGTATTTGTTGTCACTTCGTTGTTCATAAATTTTTATCTTTACCTTTTTCTTCTTTCTTTCTTCTTAAAGAATATCCTTCAGCATTTCATGTAAACTGCTTTAGTGTTGATGAACTCCTTTAGCTTTTTCTTGTCTGTGAAGCTCTTTATCTGACCTTCAATTCTAAATGATAGTTTTTCTGGGTAGAGTAATCTTAGTTATAGGTTACTGTTATTCATCACTTTGAATATTTCTTGCCACTCCCTTCTGACCTGCATAGTTTCTGTTGAGAAATCAGCTGGAAGTCATATGGGTATTCCATTGTAGGTAACTAAACTGTCTTTCTCTTGCTGCTTTAAGATTCTCTCTTTGTCTTTTGCCCTTGGCATTTTAATTAAGATGTGTCTTGGTGTGATCCTCTTTGGATTCCTCTTATTTAGGAATCTCTGTGCTTCCTGAACTTGTAAGTCTATTTCTTTCACCAGGTGGGGGAAGTTTTCTGTCATTATTTCTTCAAATAGGTTTTCAATATCTTTCTCTCTCTCTTCTTCTGGCACTCCCATAATTCAGATGTTGATACAGAGAGATATGCAGATTCCTCCTCTTTATATTGAGTTTGAAAGTGTCCATGCAAGGCCTACCTGTGAAGCAAGGCAGACTGGTGCTGGTGCCAGCCTTGGGCATTTTATTGATAGATTTGGGGCTCTCTGACCCAGCTGCAGCTTGTTTGACAGGTTTTAATCTGAGAATGGATAGACCATTCATATGCAAAAACCTCTGCACACAGCTTGGCTGGGGTTGTAAATTGGGTGGGGCAGGACCTCAGGAAATCACCAGAGTATAACAAACAGAAATGGCTGCCAGTCAGCCCACCACCAGGGAGTTACCAGCATGGGAACAATGACTGCTGTGAGCACCTCCATCTGGAAGAAAACTACCCCTGAATTCCTGCCCCAGTGCAGAGACAAGTCAAGTTTCTTCCTGTTTGTGTCTGGGTTCCCCAGAGCCTCACCCAGCACTGGAACTCAGAGCAAGTGAAAACTTATAAATTCAGTACATGGTACATACCTTTTAAAGGAGCAGTTGGGTTTCCAGCAGCCTGTATGTCATTCAGCCCCAACCTGCACTGGTTTTTACAGTCTATTGGTCTTAAGGCCCTTAAGAACTTCTTTCCCCAGATCTGGGACCCTGGGCTGGGGATCTAGTGTGGGGCTGGGACTCCTCACTCCTCTGAGCAACCTCTGCAGAGGTGATCTCCTTCCTGATTAAAAAAGCGGCACACCCAGGTACCAGCCCAGCCCATACTGAGCCTGCGCACCTCCTACCAGTCTCAATGTGCTTTCTTCTTTACCTCTCTAGTTGTAGTACTTCCACCCAGCCATCTTTCCCGTGTTTCTGGATGGTAGTTGTTCTGTATTTTAGTTGTAATTTTGGCATGGTTGTGTGGGCAGCATGCACAGGCGTTTACCTATGCCACCATCTTGGTTCTCTGTCTCCTTTATTTTTCTTGCAGTAGGTATTATGTCAGTGAAAATTTTGCTATGTAAGATATAGATCTTGCTGCCTATGGTTTTTTCTGTGATTTTTATAGTTTCACAACTTACATTTAAATTTTTAAGCATTTTTAGTTTATTCTTGTGTATGGTGTAAGTTGGCGATGTAGTTTCATTTGTTTTTTTACGTGTAGCTATTTAATTATCCCAACACCATTTATTAAAGAGACTCTATTTACTCCATTGTATGTTCTTGCCTCCTTTGTCAAAGATTAATTGAGCATAATGGCTTGGGTCAATTTCTGGACTCTCTGTTGTGTTCCATTGATCTATATGCCTGCTCTTGTTCCAGTACCAGGGTGTTTTGATCACAGTGGCTTTGTAATATAGTTGATACCCGGTAATGTGATCCCTCCATCTTTGTTATTTCTCAAGATTTCTGTGGCTATTTAGGTTACATATACATTTTTGAAGGTTTTGCTCTAGATCTGTAAAATATTCCATTGGTATTTTAATAGGGATTGCATTAAGTTTGTAGTTTGCTTTGGATAATATGGACATTTTAATGATGTTAATTCTACCAATCCATGAACACAATATATTCTCCCACATGTTTATATCTTCTTCTATCTCTTTTACAATACCTATATTTTTAAACATTGGGCTCATTCATCATTTTTCTTTAGTTCTGTCCCTGAAATGTAGTTTTTTATATCTGCCTTCATATTAACAGTAGCTAGCTCCTAATTATTCACAGCAGTGGAAACCAATATAAATAATTGAAACTCCAAGGAAGAACATGGAGAAAACTTATTTTAGTCTATTTTCTTGTCCAATCTTGCTTTTACCAGAATTCTACCAGAAATCTAATATGTAACAAAATGAACTGTGTTTGTTTTTTATCTCCCTTTCCCTCTTTCTGTTTTTATCTTTCTTTCCCTATTTCTTCCCAAGATGCTTCTAATGACTTGTGAAACAAATAAAAGATGACTGTTTTTTACTTTGGGGTAAGAACAGATTTCCCTTGAATCACTTATAAATTATATAATTAATTGTAGGATATCTGAAGAAAAGCCAAACCTATTTCTCTGAATCTAATATACAAATAAAATTGTCAGAGTATTAAAATGTATCTAGGCATTATTCAGTTAAAAAGTGGTGTCAATAATACAAATTATGAGATATACTAAAAATATTCTTATTTGTGTTTTATATGTAACATGATTTTTTCCTTATGATGTATCTTCCTTCACATTTTGCTAAATCTGATGTTACATATGGATGGTATTTCATGAGCAGAACTGACTAATGAGGGGAAAGTGACCCTGAAGGATTGGAGAAACCTTTCTGGAACTGAAAATTTGCCATGGAAAATCCACAGTGAATGATTGTAAAAGGCTATAGATGAAAACTGATATGTTTGGTCACTTGTTTTTATCACTCTAAATATCAGTAAGTGCTCTCTTGCTATATTAGAAAGGGGAGAAAAATCTATCAGTTGTTCGGAAGGTTAAGGTGATGGTTGGCAGCCATATACACAAATCTTTAAGGAATTTGCCTACCACACACACAGACCCTCTCATTTTAATATTCACCCCTCATCTCCCAGGTGAGAACTTCTACATATATCAAACTATATATTGCTGAGAGTGGTTTATTGGAAATGTGGATGTGATGAAGGCTGATATTTAAATTCCTCCTAACTGACTAAAGCTGCCTACTATGATGCTTCGTTCTTTCACGGTAAGTTTGAATTAATGGGAAAATACCAGCATGTTGAAATAAATCATCCCAGTACATGAAGGGAGAGTGGAAAAGAATAAAAGAAGGAGAGGGAAGAAAAAAAGTCAGGAAGATCTGGTGATTTTCCAATAGTGGCTGATTTTCCCCAGGAGAATCCACACTATTTATATTTCAGCATCATGTGTTCAATGAATAAATTATTTTTCTGACAAGCCAGAGTTTCTTCTCATTAAATTTTGTTACCATTGCAGCAAACTAAAGCAAAATGTAGAAAACTATTGTTGGAAAGTAGAACTAAAAAGTACATGTGTAATTAATTATATTCCTTCAAGTAAATCTTTTTAAATTGAGAAAATAACTTACTATTGAACTAAGAAGATTATTAATAATTCTTGTGGCTGTGATCAGTAATACCCTTCTTCCTTATGGGATGCCAGACTTTAAACCACCTAAACTCTCCTCTAAATGTTAAAAGGCAAATTGAGCTCAGCTAGTCTCAAGTCACTTTCTGGTATAGCAGCAATAGGGAGATAGATTCTGAGAAGCAGTAGTGGATGAATTTCTTAGCCACTTTGTATTCTCAGTCCATAAGTTATTTGCATTGGTAACTCCATCTTCTTCCTCTCTGATTAATTTTTGGTGCTTTTATAAAATCCTAAATTGGGTCTACTTTGATTCTGAAACCAATGAAGAAAACTGCATCAGTGTTTCAACCAAAAAAAATTAAAAAGAGCCCTAGCCGGCTTGGCTCAATGGATAGAGTGTCAGCCTGCAGACTGAGGAGTCCCAGGTTTGATTCTGGCCAAGGGCACATGCCTGGGTTGCGAGCTCGATCCTCAGTGGGGGGCGTGCAGGAGGCAGCCAATCAATGATTCTCTCTCATCATTGATGTTTCTATCTCTCTCTCCTTCTCTCTTCCTCTCTGAAATAAATATATTTTAAAAAATTAAAAAGAAATAGAATATATACCAATACATTGTATGCTTTGTGACATCATAAATTGCCTTTGCCTGAGGCAGAATTAAATAAGCAACAGCAAGCTGTGGTTTTGTTAAAAAAAAAAAAATTGTCACCAGATAGGAGTTTGGAATAATGTAGACCTATTATTTTTGAATATGTAACATTTTATATTAGACTTGAGTTGGGACAAAGAAATGTTCATTTTTCTGGTTCAGTTCCAAAGTCACTGTAGGTTGATACAGTTTCTTTAGCCCTTGCTCCAACATATCCGCTAGAAAGAAAGAAATAAGAAAACATCTTTGACATCCAGAGAGCTGGAACAGGGCAGAGAGAGATTATATCAAAAAAATGTTCCCTCTTTTTAATATACGTTCAAATAAATATCTTGTGTAACATTACTATCTTTAAAGTTTTCAAATATTTCCAGTGTGGTTTTAAGTTTCATCCAATATTTGGTTTATAACTAGTTTGTTTTTGTCATGAGTATAATATATGTTCATTATATAATCTTTGTAGAATGCAATAAGTATTATAACACAAAAATAAGATTCATTAATAATCCAAACCATGGGAGGTAACTACTATTAAAATTGGAAAGATAAAAGATGGAAGTTCCCCCACCCAACCTTTGCAACATTTGCCAGGCTGCTTGTATCTGTCCCATAAATCCTAACTTCCTTTTTGTTACAGTGGATGAAGGGAGATCCCTCCACTTGAGCCTTGTTACCTAATCCCTTCTCTTTCAACCAGCTTTTGTACCACTGTCCTTTAATGAAACTCAACTTTTCCCTCCCAACTACTACCTCTTTGCTAGCTTCCATACCATTGAGTTTTCTACCATTGTCATTGCTACCTCCTCTCTTCTTCTTCCCTCATTTTGCTCCATTTGGGCCTTGCTTCTCTGTCACTTTATTAAAACTGCTATTGTCCAGGTAACCTATAACCTTAGTGTTGTAAATGCAGTGAGTAATTCTCTATCCCATTTTACTGAACCCCTGTACAATATTTGACATATTATTTCTTCTTAAAATAGTCTTTTCATTTATATTCCAAGATATCATATCATCCTAGTCTTCTTCTCTTCCTCTGCTTGGCCTATTAATTTGGGCACTTACTTTCCAAGTGATTCCATCCAGAACTCCGTCTTAAATGTCCTCTACGTGACAATAACTGCAAAGTTTTTTTTATCAATCCTAGCCTCTCCATAGAGCTTCAGGTAGCCAAAAATTGCCTACTAGGCCCTTCACATGGCATGTCCAACAAAACATGGTCAAATGAAATTTGGGTTCTACAAGTCCATATTTCACCACACTTAAATATGTTCCGCTGTTAGTGGTCATCACAGTATGGCACCAACATCTAGCCATAGCTCCAGACTTTGGAATGATGTCTGATGTCTCTTCACTTCTACACCATCAGTTAAGTACTCAAGTAGGTTCAGACCCCTTTTAAAATCTTACAGTGAATTATTATTAACTAAAATAAAATGCACACTCATTACCTGGCCTTACATTATCTGACCTTTGCCTATTTTTCTGTATGCCTTTTGTACCACTGACCCCACCCAGTTGCTCCCTGAGTTCCAGCCTTTGCAAGCTAATTTAATCAGGGGCCTTTGCTCCTGTTATTATTTATTCCTCCATGTTCTTATATTTTCACATGCTGGTTTGTCCCTACTATTTAGGTTCCATCCCAGAAATCTTTCTTCAAAACTGCAACCCCTAATCACACAAACTAAAGTATCCCCATCCTTCTCACTTACCTTCCAGCACATACAGTATGTCTGTTATATTTTCTTCATATCATCTAGTACCTGAAAAGACCTTCCTTCTTTAATTACATCATCATTGTATTTTATTCATTTATAATCTAAGCTCCAGGAATGCAGCCACCCTGTCCTTCTTATTTACCACTTAATGCTCAGGAATATAACAGTGCTTAATATGAAGTAAGTACTTAATAAATATGGGCTGCATGATTATTAAACAAATATTTTGAAGTATTTTCCTTTAGTCCTTTTTTACTATGAATTAAAACACTGCATTTTAATCACATCTTATCCCATTTTTATTGCCTGATTTTTTCAATAGCTATAATAAAAATTAGCATTTTCCCCATTTGTTAGACATTTTTTACAAATACTTTTAATTACGAAACTAATACTAGTTGGGCAAACTTAAAAGTATAGGCAAACTAAAATAAGAGGGAAAACTAACACATAATACTCATTAATAATTTGCCACATATCCATTCACATAGACATATAAATATGTAATTTATTAGATGAAATTATTTGTGTCACTTAATATATCTTTAATAGCTAAATAGTGCTTGTCTCTATGGACATAACATAGTCATTCATTATGCTACCAATATTTAGTTATTCCAGTTTTCAATATGAAGTAGCATTGTAATATGTACTTTTTTTTGGACCTTCAAAAATAATTTCAAATTATATGATTCTAAGATTTTTTATTTTAATAATATTGGTGAAAGATAAGCTAGTCCTGTGTTTACTTGATGTTAATAATCATTACATAATCCTATCTAATAAAATAATGATATGCCAATTGACCATACCTCCACTACACCCACAAGCCATATCCACCAGTCTTTTAGGAGTGACTATGCAAATTAACCCAACAAGATGGCTGCTGCCACAGAGCCAGCAGGAGGAAGCCAAGCTTTCCGCATACCCTGGCCAGCCCTAGACTTCACTCAAGGCTACAAAGTTTCAATCATAGAAGATAAATAAAACCCAACAAAAATGGGTACAGCCACCAAGCAAGCCAGAGACTTGGCTCTGCTCAAGGCTACAAAGTTTCAATTATAGAATATAAATAAATCCCAGATACCAGGGCCTCCACTTGGGTCACCTACCACCACCGGCCCCTCGCCCAGGCCACGGCATATCCCAAGGGAACTCCCACCCTGATCTGGGACACCCTTCAGGGCAAACCAGCTGGCTCCCACCCGTGCACCAGGCCTCTATTCTCTTATCTAATAAAAGAGTAATATGCAGATTGACCATTACTCCAACACACAAGATGACTGCCCCCTTGTGGTCAAAGATGGCTGCCCCCATGTGGACATAAGATGGCCACCACAAGATGGCCAACAGGGGAGGGCAGTTGGGTGTGACCAGACCTGCAAAGGAGGGCAGTTGTGGGCAATCAGGACAGCATTGGAGGGCAGTTAGGGGTGACCAGGCCTTCAGGGGAAGGCAGTTAAGGGTGACCAGACTGGCAGAGGAGGGAAGTTAGGAGCAATCAGGTTGGCAGGGAAGCAGTTAGGCATCAATCAAGCTGTCAGGAGAGTGGTTGGGATGTGATCATGTTGGCAGGCAGAAGCGGTTAGGGGCAATCAGGAAGGCAAGCAGGCAAGCAGTTGGGAGCCAGCAGTCCTGGATTGTGAGAGGGATGTTTGACTGCCCGTTTAGGCCCGATCCAAGTAGGATCGGGCCTAAACGGGCAGTCAGACATCTTTTGAAGGGTGTCAGATTGGAGACAGTACAGGCTAGGCTGAGGGACACACCCCAACCCCATGCACAAATTTCATGCACTAGGCCTCTAGTCATATAATAATTTGCCTAATTCTTCTTTGATTTACCATCTACAAGTCTTTTTCCTATGGGATTTTTTTTTTTAATTATGAAGGGTGGTCTCTTTAACCAAGGAGCCCCTATGAGAGGTAAGGAGTTTAGTGGCCCACACAAAGATATTCCTGTTGTGGCATTTCTGGATAACAGTAAATGGCCTTGTTCTAAGAGAATTGTCTTGCTATCTCTCCTTAAAAATACCATAAAGAACCCTTTATCTTGGGATGAGAGTGTCAGTTTAGCAGAATAACAGTAAATATGCATGAACTATACATACGTATTTATATTTATATAAATACTATTGGCCTGGGTGCATGAAATTCATGCACTGATGGAGGTGGGGGGTCCTCAGCCCAGCCTGGCCCCTTTCACATAGGACAGCCCTCAAGGGATGTCCTACTGACATCTCCCCATGGGAAGCTGACCTAAGTTACAGTCTGGCCTCCCTTTTTAGGAGGCAACCAGGCTGATCAGGGGAAGGCACCAGCCCCATCACCCTGCTACTGCAGCCCCTGCCAGCCCCTGCAGCCACTAAGGTGTTTTCATCAACATGGACTCCAGTCTCTTCACCATGAAAAAATGATAACTTTCTTTAGGCATTTTCAAGATGTGTCTTTCATAGGATATGACATTTCTTTCTTTCTTCTTTTTTATCCTCACCTGACGATACATTTCCATTGATTTTTAGAGAGCATGGAAGAGAAAAGGGAAAGAGAGAGAAACATCAAAGTGAGAGAAACACTTTGGTTGCCTCCTGCATGAGCCCTGACCTGGGTCCCAGCCAGGGAGGAGCCTGCAACCTAAATACATGCCCTTGTTGAGAATCAAACCCTGACCCTGCAGTCTGCAGGCCAAGGCTCTATCCACTGAACCAAACCAGCTAGGGCAGGATATGACATTTCTTAGCCCTCCAGCAGCAGACATTTGTTTTTTTTCCTCCAGGAGTGTGGTAAAAAAACCCTAGATCACCTTTTTGGATTCTTATTACCCAAGTTACTAAGCATATTACCAGTGGCATACTGAGAACTTAGCCAGTGAGCAATCAGAAATGGTGTTTCCTCTGTAGTTCACACCCATTACCAGTAGGCCCTTGCCCAGGACTGAAACCTCTGATTGAAGCTTCAGTACTGGGCAGGGACCCCCCAGCTCCCTCCAATCGCTGGCTCTGCCATTGCCCCCTCCAATTGCTGGCTACACCCCTGCCCAGGCCTAAAGCTTCTGGCCAAAGCTTTAGGCCTGGACAGGGGCCCCCTAGCTCCCTCTAATCACCAGATCCCCCACTGCCCAGGCCTAAAGCCTTGGGGCTTGGGCAGGGCCCTCCCCACCCTCCGTTGGCTGATTGCAGGCTGGGTCCTGCCCAGGAGCCCCCTGGCTCAGGCCTTTCCTGGGCTGCTCAGGGCCTATGCAGGGTCCACCTCCAAGTGATCTGGGTGCTGAGGATGTTCCCGGGACCCAGGCCACTGGTGCCTACATATGTAAATTCACCACTATCTTTGTTGGGTTAATTTGCATACTTACTCTGACTGACTGTGGGCGTAGTGGATGTATGGTCAATTTACATGTTTGTTTACCATTAGGTAACATGTATTAATATAGATGCTTCTATATCAGATGCTATAAAATTGTGTGCCACATTGACTACTGTAAGATCATATGTGACCTGACTGGCCAGTGTGACTCATTTTGTTGAGCATCATCCATGCACTAAAAAGTTGCTAATTAGATTCCCAATCAGGTCACATGCCTAGGTTTTGGTTTTGATTCCCAGTTGGAGTGCATATGGGAAGAAACCAATCAATCTCTCTCTCTCTTCTTCCTTTCTCTCTCTCTTTTCCACCCCTCTCTAAAACTAATAAAAAAGATACTTTATAAAGATACTATAAAATGTAGATGTAACCATCATGTGTTTTGGGTAGTAAGTACTTTCAATTAAATATTCATAAAAATATTTTCCCAGTGGTTTAATATTACATAGCTCATAGTTCAGATCCAGCTTCAGATTTTTTTCTTTTTGTATTTTTCATTCTCTTGTCTTTAGAAGACTGTCTTCAAGCTGGCACATTTAGAAGAATCAGTGCCAAAATATTAATGAGAGTTTTCTATGCTTGAGGAAATAATAAGTGGTGTTCTCTTTTATTTTTATTTATCTATATTTTCTAGTTTGTTAAATTAACTGGATTTCAGAGTTTCCAATAACATGGAAAGTACTACTTTTATATTGTAAGTTCAAAAAACCAGGCTATGATATACAGCAAAAATATGCTTGGATCTACGAAAGTGCATTTTTGGTTCCTTGGCAGTCCTCCTTGCCCTGCCACTTGTGTTTTGCAGTGTGCTTATATTAGTCCCAGGGGATTATCCAAGTGAATATGCCCTTAAAACATGTTTTTTGATCCAGTACCCATAGAGTGCTGATTACTGTTGATGGTATTTCTATTATCTATTGCTACTGTGTGTGTGTGTGTGTGTGTGTGTGTGTGTGTTTCTCCCGATTTTCTTTTTTTTTTGGGGGGGGGGCGGATTTTGTATTTTATTTTATTTTTTTTAATTAAGTCTTTATTATTCAGATTACATTTGTTTCTCTTTTTTCCCCTGCATAGCACCTCTCCACCCAGCTCCCTCCCCTCCCTCTGCCCTTAGCTCCCTCCCATTGATCTCATCCATAGGTGTATGATTTTTGTCCAGTCTCTCCCTGTACACCCCTCACCCCTTCCCCCCTGAGAATTATCAGTCCACTCCCTTTCTGTGCTCCTGATTCTATTATATTCACCAATTTATTCTGTTGATCAAATTTTAATCACTTAATTTTTAGATTCACTTGTTGATAGATATGTATTTGTTGTTCATAATTTTTTGGCTTTTACCTTTTTCTTCTTCCTCTTCTAAAAGAGTACCTTTCAGTATTTCATATAATACTGGTTTGGAATTGATGAACTCCTTTAGCTTTTTCTTATCTGTGAAGCTCTTTATCTGCCCTTCAATTCTGAATGTTAGCTTTGCTGGATAGATTATTCTTGGTTGTATGTTCTTGCTATTCATCATGTTGAATATTTCTTGCCACTCCCGTCTGGCCTGCATCATTTCTGTTGAGAAATCAGCTGACAGTCGTATGGGTGCTCCCTTGTAGGTAATAAACTGTTTTTCTCTTGCTGCTTTTAATATTCTCTCTTTCTCTTTTGCTCTTGGTATTTTAATTATGATGTGTCTTGGTGTGGTCCTCTTTGGATTCCTTTTATATGGGGCTCTGTGTGCTTCCTGGACTTGTAAGTCTATTTCTTTTACCAGATGTGGGAAGTTTTCAGTCATTATTTCTTTAAATAGGTTTTCAGTATCTTGCTCTCTCTCTTCTTCTGGCACCCCCACAATTCTGATGTTGGTATGCTTAAAGCTGTCCCAGAGTCTCCTTACATTATCTTCACATTTTTGGATTCTTTTCTCTTCTTGCTTTTCCAGTTGAATGTTGTCTGCTTCTTTATATTTCAAATATTTTACTTGATTCTTGCCTTTCTCTAGTCTGCTGTTAGGACTCTGTATAATATTTTTTATTTCAGTCAGTGTATGTTTAATTTCTATTTGGTCCTTTATCATCTTTAGTTGGACCTTTTCCATCTCCTCTTGGGTCTCACTAAATTTATCCAACTTTTCTAGCATATTCTTGAAAAACCTTGTAAGTGTGGTTTTGAACTCTATATCCACTCGTTTTTTTTTCCTCCATTTCTTTTGTTTGTGATCCCTTCCCTTGTCTCAGCATTTTCACTATGCCAGGGAAACTTCTGTGTTGAATTCAGCTTTATGATACCAGATGCAAAGCCTCAGAAGCCTCTATTGAGTTTGGGAGGGGTGGAGTCTCAGGGCTTAAGGGACCGCCTTGCCTTCCAGTCGGGCCCGCCCTCCACGGCCCCTGAGTCTCACGTGACTGGGTAATCCCTGGAGCGGTCCTTGTGCGCGTGCACAGTGCCTCTAGACTGCTGCCTTTCCAGCTCCCCTGCGCACTAGGACCACACGAGTCTAGGTCCCCAGGGTTTCGCCCGAAATAGGGGCCCAGTGGACTCAGAAGTGGCACAGTTCGGAGGGTCTGTCTCCCGCCCACTCGGGAAAGCCAGTGGCACAATCAGCAATCTGTCCTCCGCGCAGCACCGTGCACGTGCGAGACTGGATCTGATCTTCTGCAACTCCCCTAAATTTCCGTGCACCTCTCCCTTTTCACAGTCCAAACTCCCTCCGTATGAGTTTCAGCTGGATCTGGGGTTTAGTGTCGTAAGATAAGGGGTTCAATGCCGTTGGGAGTCTCCGTTTCCCTCCCGCCAGAGAAAGCCAGCCAGGTTCTTTGGCACCCGCTCTCTCCATGCGCGCATCTCTGTACCTCAGCTTTTTGCAGCTCCTCTGGGTTTCTGTGAGCCTCTCTCTTTCCTTCTAGCTGTAGAACTTACACTCGGCCAGCTTTCCTGTGGTTCTGGATGATGTCTGTTCTGTCTTTTAGTTGTAGTTTTGAAATTGTTGTGCGAGGCAGCAGTGTAGGTGTTTACCTGTGCCGCCATCTTGGATTCTCCCCTCCCCATTTTCTATTCCTAAGTGTCACACTAACCTTGAGACAACTCTAGAAAGTTCTGTAATTTCTCTCTTAACTTGTGGTTGATTTAATTTCTCTGAGGAAGGGATCTTATTGAATTTATTTTTTTACATATGTTTTTATTGATTTTAGAGACAGAGAGGGAGAGAGAGAAACATCGATGTGAGAGAGACACATCAATCCTCAACTCAGGCAAGTGCACTGCATGTGCCCTGACTGAGAATCAAACCCATGACCTTTTGGTGCATGGGGTAATGCTCACCCAGTTGAGCAACACCAGCCAGGGCAGACCTTTGCTATAAATTTACATAAAATAATTTTTAGTTAACTTCTGTCTAAGGTTGTCTCAGTGTTCAAAAGATGTTTCTGGTATTATTTCCTATCTCACTCTAAAAAGACATGTGTGCCACATTGACTACTGTAAGATCATATGTGCTTATAAACTTTTCATGATCAGAACTAAGTTGAGGGGCAATCCTTTTAATTTGATTATTTGATATAATTTTATAAAAATATTGGTAAATCCATGGAGAAATGAGAAATACATTTTTTGTTGTTATTTTTAATGTAGACACTGATGTCAGAATACAGTGGTTTGAAACACCCACCAAAATTGTGGGGGCAGCACATCTCATAACAGGTGATGCTGATGGTCACAAATACTGCAAAGACTCTCCACAACCACACACAAGAGGAACACTGGAAAACCAAATGCAAAAGATGAAACTAGATACTATCTGACACATAAAAATTAACTCAAAATGGATTAAAGACTTGAATATAAGACCTGAAACAATAAAATACATAGAAGAAAATGTAAGTACTAAGTTTATGTACTGGTTCTCAGAGAGAACTTGACCCTAAAGGCAAGGGATATAAAACTAAAAATGGATAAATAGGTTCCCACCAGTAGTGCTCTAGGGTTCTCCTTTTTCCACATCCTCACCAGCATTTGCTCTTTATTGATTTATTGATGGTATCCATTCTGGCAGGTGTGAGGTAGTACCTCATTGTTATTTTAATTTGCATGTCTCTGATGATTAGTCATGTTGAGTATTTTTTTCATATGTCTCTTGGCCATCTGTATGTCTACTTTGAAGAATTGTCTGGCTTGTTTGCCCCCTTTTTAATTGGATTGTTTGTCTTCAAGCCACTACAGTCAATTAATATTTTATAAAGGAGGCAAGAGCATACAAAAGAAGTAAAGACACTCTCTTCAATAAATGCTGTTGGGAAAATTGGAACATGCAAAAAATGAAACTACACCACCAACTTATACTATACCCAAGAATAAACTCAAAATGAATAATGACTTAAATGTAAGTCATGGAACCATTTAAAATCCTAGAAAAAAAAATAGAGGCAGTTAAATCTCAGACACCTCACACCTGCCAGCATGAAGGTACTTGGAGAGTATTTTGCTAAGTGAAATAAGTCATTCAGAGAAAGACAAGTATCATATGATCTCACTTATATGTGGAATCTAATGAACAAAATAAACTGATGAACAAAATAGATCCAGAAATATAGAAGTATGGAACAGACCATAAATTTGAGAAGGAAGTAGGGAGGCAGGGGGCAGGTCAAGATTAACCAAAGAGCTTATATGCATACATGCATAACCCATGGACACAGACAATAAATAGTGCAGTAAGGACTAAGGTGGGGTTTGGAAGTGGGGTGGACAGGGTCAATGCGAGAAAAAGAGGACATTTGTAATTATTTCTAACAATAAAGATAAATTTTTAAAAAATAGATGAATGGGGTTCCATCAAATTAAAAAGCTTCTGCACAGCAAAAGTAACTGTCAAGAAAACAAAGACAACAAATCAAATGAGAGAAGATATTTGTAAACAATGCCACTGACAAGGGGCTAAGATCTAAAATATCTGAAGAACACATACAACTCAATAACAACAACAAAATCCAGTTTAAAAATGGGCAAGGATCACCCTGGCCTGGTAGCTCAGTTGGTTAGAGCAGTGGTCGGCAAACTGCAGCTTTCAAGCCACATGCAGCTCTTTGGCCCCTTGAGTGTGACTCTTTCACAAAATACCACAGCCTGGGTGAGTCTATTTTGAAGAAGTGGTGTTAGAAGAAGTTTAAGTTTAAAAAATTTTGGCTCTCTAAAAAAATTTCAATCGTTATACTATTGATATTTGGCTCTGTTGACTAATCAGTTTGCCGACCACTGGGTTAGAGTGTTGTCCAGATATGCTGATGTTGCAGGTTTGATCCCAGTCAGGGCACATAATAGGAATCAACAAATGAATGCAGAAATAAATGGAGCAACAAGTCTCTCTCTCTCTCTCTCTCTCTCTATCTCTCTAATAAGTTTTTTTAAAAGGGGAGTCTAGGGCCTGACAGACACTTTCTCAGGAAGACATACAAAATGGCCAACAGATACATGGAAAGATGGCCAACTTCACTAGCTATAAGGGAAATGCAAATTACCACAATGAGATACCACCCCACACCTGTTAGAATTGATATTATCAATAAGACAAGAAATAACAAGTGTTGGAAAGAATGTGGAGAGAAAAGCATCCTCAGGCACTGCAGGTGGGGATATAGACCTTTATAACTTCTATGAAAGACAATATGTAGGTTCCTCAAAATACTTAGAGTTACCATATGACACAGCAATCCTTTTGGGTATCTGCCCCCAAAAAATTTGAAACCATTTATTCATAAAGATATATGTATTCCTATGTTCATTACAGCATTGTACACGGTAGCCAAGACATGGAAACAACCTAGTTATATATTCTGCTGCCATTTGTGACAACATGGATGGATCTTGAGACTTTCATGCTAAAATAAAATGTCAGATATAAAATGTCAAGAACTCTATGGTTTCACTCACATTAACCAATATGTAATACATATGATACAATACAGGCATAAATCTCAGTATATAGCATATATCTGGTTAATTTGTATGTGTTCTTGATAAATCTATATGCAGAGAGTTCAGCACTGAGGTTGGGAAGCAAAAAGGCTTGAGTGAGTCTCTGAGGCACTGAGACTATACAGCAACCATTTTATAGGACTTTCTGGCCGGGCTGTGTAGATAAAAGGCTAATTAGACATCATTGCTATCTGCATGGTAAAATGACTACCTTCTCCTTTCTCTCCTCACTAGGCCTGCACTTATCATGATATCTGAATTCCTCTAGGGAATTCATTATGAATATTTTCTAGGAAAAATCCTGAGTGTGAGTAATGAAGTAGTGGCAATTAGGATAGAGAGGAGAGAATAGATTTCAATGGTTTTCCTGGTGGAAAAATGGACGTGATAGAAATATGTGCCTCCTTTGGTATAAGCTTCTGTTCTCTCCAACACTTCAGCCAATATTTCCTTATCCTTGAGTCTTTTAAAATTCAGTGCAGGCATCATCCTCTAGAAAAATTTTCTTGTTCACTCTGATTGAACACACCCAGCTTATATGTCCATCATACCTCCACTATAGTTTTTGATTTTCTTGGTGTCTCCCTGGCTGGACTCTTAAGTCTTTTCAGGACAAGGACACTCTTATTTTGCTTTGAAATCCATGGTGCCTAGAATAGAGCTTTGCTGTCACATTGTGGTTGCACAGTGAATATTTGTTGATCAAATGTCCTAAGGCCTGATGAGGAGAATGAGAGAGAAAGGAGCATCTTTTAGAACAGCAGTTCTCAACCTGTGGGTCGTGACCTGTTTTCTGATAGTCTTAGACTCTACAGCAGTGACCCACAGGTTGAGAACCACTAGCAGGGTCGCCTAAGACCATCAGAAAACACAGATATTTACATTATGATTCACCACAACACGAGGAACTGTATTAAATGGTCACAGCATTAGAAAGGTTGAGAACCGAAGGACATAACAAGAGATAAAGAAGGCCACTTCATAGTACTAAAGGGAACAATCCAACAAGAAGAAATAACTCTGGTAAACATATATGCACCCAATATAGGAGCACCTAAATACATAAAAAAAACTCTTGGAGGATATTAAGGGAGAGATTGACAGCAAGACAATCATAGTAGGAGACTTTAATACTCCACTGTCACCTTTGGACAAATCCTCTAAACAAAAAATCAGCAAAGAAACATCAATCCTAAATGACACACTAGACCAGATGGAATTAATTGACATCTTCAGAACATTTCACCCCAAAGCCACAGAATATACATTCTTCTCCAGTGCACATGGGTCATTTTCAAAGATAGATCATATGTTGGGTCATAAGAAAAGTCTCTGCAAATTCAAGAAGATAGAAATCATATCAAGCATTTTCTCAGACCACAGTGGCATAAAACTGGAAATCAACTATAATAAAAACAATAGAAAGAAATCAAACGCATGGAGACTAAACAGCATGCTTATAACAATGACTGGGTAACCAGAGAGATCAAGGAAGAAATAAAAAACATCATGGCAACAAATGACAATGACCACACAACAATACAAAATTTATGGGACACAGTGAAAGCAGTCTTGAGAGGGAAATTCATAGCCCTACAAGCCTACTGCAAAAAACAGGAAACAATGGTAATAAATTACCTAACCCTACAACTCAAAGAGCTAGAACGAGAGCAACAAGAAGAGCCCAGTGTAAGCAGAAGGAAGGAAATAGTGAAGATCAGAGTGGAGATAAACCACTTGGAGACCAAAGAAACAATTCAAAAGATCAACAAAACCAAGAGCTGGTTCTTTGAAAGGATAAACAAGATTGATGGACATCTAGCCAGGCTCACCAAGAAGCAAAGAGAGAAGACCCAAATAAACAAAATCAGAAATGAAAGAGGAGAAATAACAACAGACCCTGTGGAAATACAAAGGATTGTTAAAAAATACTCTGAACAACTCTATTCCAATAAACTGGACAACCTGTAAGAAATGGACATTTTCCTAGAAAAATATAACCTTCCAAAACTCAATGAGGAGGAATCTAAACATCTCAATAGTCCAATAACTATGGAAGAAATTGAAGCAGTCATCAAAAAGCTTCCAGCAAATAAAAGCCCGGGTCCAGATGGCTACACAGGAGAATTTTACCAAACATTCAAGGAAGAATTAAAACCTATCCTCCTCAGACTATTCAAAAACATTCAAGAAGAAGAAACACTTCCAAACACCTTCTATGAAGCCAGCATCACCCTAATACCAAAACCGGAAAAATATAATACAATGAAAGAGAATTATAGGCCAATATCCCTCATGAACATAGATGCCAAAATCCTCAACAAAATTCTAGCAAATTGGATCCAGCAGTACATCAGAAAGATCATACACCATGACCAAGTAGGATTCATCCCAGGAATGCAGGGATGGTACAATATCCGCAAATCAATAAACGTGATACAACACATAAACAAATTGAGAGATAAAAATCACATAGTCATATCAATTGATGCAGAAAAGGCATTTGACAATATCCAACACCCTTTCTTGATAAAAACTCTCAGCAAAGTGGGAATAGAAGGAGCATACCTCAACATCATAAAAGCCATATATGATAAACCCACAGCTAACATCATACACAATGGGCAAAAACTAAAACAATTTCCCCTAAGAACAGGAACAAGACAGGGATGCCCACTCTCACCTCTCCTGTTCGACATAGTACTGGAAATAGTAGCCATTGCAATTAGACTAGAAGAAGAAATAAAAGGCATCCAAATTGGAAAAGAAAAGTAAAGCTGTCCTTATTTGCAGATGACATGATATTGTATATAAAAAACCCAAAGAACTCCATCCTAAAACTAATTGACTTAATTAATGAATTTGGCAATGTAGCAGGATACAAAATTAATGCTAAGAAGTCTGTGGCATTTCTATACACTAATAGTGAAATTACAGAAAGAGAGACTAAAAAAGCAATCCCATTTACCATCGCACAAAAAAAATTAAGATACCTAGGAATAAACCTAACTAAAGAGGTAAAAGACTTATATGTAGAAAACTACAGGACACTGAAAAAAGAGATAGAGGAAGATGTTAACAGATGGAAGAGCATACCATGCTCATGGATGGGCAAATCAACATCATTAAAATGTCCATACTACCCAAAGCAATCTATAGATTCAATGCACTACCCATTAAAATACCAACGACATATTTCACAAACCTAGGAAGAATTCTTCATAGATTCATCTGGAACAAAAAAAGACCACAAATAGCTACGGCAATTCTGAGAAAGAAGAATAAAGTAGGTGGGATCTCAATACCAGATTTCAAGCTATACTACAAAGCAACTGTTCTCAAAACAGCCTGGTACTGGGACAAGAACAGACATATAAACCAATGGAATAGAATAGAGAACCCAGATATCCACCCAAACCACTATGCTCAACTAATATTTGACAAAGGAGGCATGAACATTCAATGGAGCCAAGATAGCTTCTTCAATAAATGGTGTTGAGAAAATTGGACAGATACATGCAAAAAAATGAAACTGGACCACCAACTTACACCAAATACAAAAATAAACTCAAAATGGACACAGGACTTAAACATTAGAGGGGAAACCATAAAAATATTAGAGGAATCCACAGGCAGCACAATCTTAGACATATGCCGAAAGAACTTCTTCACTGATACTGCTCCCAAGGCAATGGAAGCTAAAGAAAAAATAAACAAATGGGACTACATCAAAATAAAAAGCTTTTGCACAGCAAAAGAAACCATCAACAAAACAACAAGAAAGATCACTGTATGGGAGAAACATATTTGCAAATGATATCACTGATAAAGGTTTAATCTCTAAAATCTACAGCCAACTTATACAACTTAATAAAAGGAAGATAAACAATCCAATAAAAAAAAATGGGCAACGGACCTAAATAGAACCTTTTCGAAAGACGACAGAAGGCAGGCCAGGAGACACATGAAAACATGTTCAAATTCACTAATCATCCAAGAGATGCAAATCAAAACGACAATGCAATACCATCTTACACCTGTCAGAATGGCAATCATCAACAAATCAACAAACATCCAGTGTTGTGAGGATGCGTAGAAAAAGGAACCCTTGTGCACTGTTGGTGGGAATGCAGACTGGTGCAGCCACTGTGGAGAACAGTATGGAGTTTCCTCAAAAAACTAAAAATGGATCTCCCATTTGACCTTGTAATCCCACTCTTAGGAATTTATCCTAAGAAATCACAAACACCAATCAGAAAGGATTTATGCACCCCTATGTTCATAGCAGCACAATTTACAATAGCTACAATTTGGAAACCGCCTAGGTGCCCGTCAGCAGATGAGTGGATCAGAAAACTCTGGTACATCTACACAATGGAATTCTATGCTGCCATTAAATAGAAGGAATTCTTACCATTTGCAGCAACCTGGTTGGAACTGGAGAGCCTTATGCTTAGTGAAATAAGCCAGTCAATGAAGGAGAAGCATCACATGATGTCACTCATTTGTGGATAATAAAGAACATTATAAACTGATGAACAAAAGGATAGATACAGAAGCAGTAATGCTTCAAACAGACTGTGAAATTACAGCAGGAAGATTAAAGTTAGGTGAGGTAGATAAGAGATCAATCAAAGGACTTGTTTGCATTCATATAAGCATAACCAATGAACATAGACACTGGGGGGTTGGCTTATGCCTGGGAGGGAGGGGGGGCAATGGGGAGATAGGTATAAAAAATTAATTTAAAATATTAATAAATCCAATCTAATAATAATTTTAAAAAAGAAAGGTTGAGAACCACTGTGAGTGATGATTTGACTGCTGTTTTGGACCACTAATTGAAATGTTTGCTGTTACTACATATTAATACTTTATGAATTGAAAGACATTATCTAAAATCTGAGGCATTATTAAAGTGATTGGTAACTTTCACTTGAAATCTTTATGATAGGATTTGTCTCCTAAAATGTTACTATTCTTCTAAGCCTCACATAGTCATCCAGCCTGAAGACAATGATGAATTTTGAATCTAATATTAATAGGTGTTTATTCTTATATTTTGGCATCTTTTGCTGAAAAAATGGTGAATAGGTGATGCTAAACATAACATTAATTATCTTATGAAATCAAGACTACATTTTTGATATAGAAAAAAATCAAAGATTTCTCTTCCTCTGAGAATTTTTATCATTTGTAAGGAAGTCCAAAGTACTTGGTAATGAGGATGTAGAAGGATAATGCTCTATATTTTTTATCAGGAAGCTGAATTTGGGTAATTTCCTGGGGGACTATGAATAACCCTGATGAACTTCAAAATGTAAATCATGACATTATATTTAAGACATGATCAAGAATAAGAGATATGTTATAGAGGCATTATGCTGGTGACAGACATGTCAAGATATTTCATGAATTTTGGCCCAGTTCAGAAAATCAGTCAATGTTTTGTTTTTCAGGAACTTTTTAGTACTAGATGAACTTTCAGATGTTTGGTGCACAAAGGCTAAGCCTAAGTCCCTGCTGCCCTAACCATCTCACTGGAATCAAATAATTAAGGCCATGGATAAATGCATGGTTATTCTAGAGTAGCTATAAATGGAACTACTTAATGTGCATTGTCTATTATGTAAAAATGAAAGGATAAGTAGAAGGAATGAATTAAGGAATAAATAATTTTTTTTAAAAGAGGTGAAGATGAAGGAATATCAGAAATAAAAAGGCTTACACAGATTGGCTAATACTAATCAAGAAGTTTGCATTATGGAAGATACCTGTGAAGGTTTGGGTTTATGTAAATTGGTGGGAAAGGCAGCAATAAGGTACCATTACAAGAATTTCAAGAATGGTGCTTGGGAGACTTTAATGACATCAAATGTAAGGAATATGGAAATGAGGAATAAGTGTTGTAACATGACAGGCAAGAGGAAGAAATATTTGGCTTTGTGGGCATAGAGACGCTCTTCAAAAACTACGAGAGAGTAGGCCCACCCTGGCATGGCTTAGTGTTTGAGCGTCGACCTATGAACTACTAAGTAACAGGTTGATGGCTCCATTGGGTGTGTGAGGCAGCCAATTGGTGATTCTCTCTCATCATTGATCTTTCTATCTCTCTCTGTGTAAATGTAACAGCTTTTTTAAAAAATATATTTTATTGATTTTTTTACAGAGAGGAAGGGAGAGGGATAGAGAGTAGAAACATCAATGAGAGAAACATCGATCAGCTGCCTTCTGCACGCCCCTTACTGGGGATGTGCCCGCAACCAAGGTACATGCCCTTGGCTGGAATCGAACCTGAGAGCTTTCAGTCCGCAGGCTAATGCTCTATCCACTGAGCCAAACTGGTTTCGGCATGTACCACTCATCTGCTGATGGGCACTTGGGCTGTTTCCAAACCTTGGCTATTGTAAATAATGCTTCAATGAACATAGGGGTGCATATATTCGTTCAAATTAGTATTTCAACTTTCAGAAACAGACTTATAGAGACAGAGAACAAACTGACAGCTATCAGAGGGGGCAGGGTTAAAAGGGTTGGATAAAAAAGGCAAAAGGATAAAGCAAAAAAAAAAAAACAGAAAATAAATAAAACCTCATAGACAGACAACAGTATAGTGATTACCAGAGGAAAACGGGAGAATTAGGAGAGAGTAAAGGGGGATCAATGGTGATCAAGGGTGGTGAATTCACAGCGCAATTTACACAAAATATAAACAATAGATGATGTATTACAGAAATATTGCCCTGAAGTCTATATAATTTTATTAACCAATGTCACTTCAATACATTCAATTTAAGAAAACTATGAGAGATGAATACTGTAAATGATTAGGAGGAGATTCATTAAATTGTCTCTTCAACAAATATGTATGGAATGCTTTCAGGCATTGTGGTAAACATTAGGAATTAAAATACAAATAAGACTTGCTAACCAAAAATCAAGAAACTTAGGATCTAGAGAAAAGATAGGAATCATAGGTGAATAAAGATAGTAAAGGAGAATAGGTGCTATAGATTGGGGACATAAATTAGATGGTAAAGACTAAACCTGGACTCCTTTTGTAAATAAGAATCCTAATTGTTCTAGCCTAGTGGTCGGCAAACTCATTAGTCAACATAGCCAAATATCAACAGTACAACGATTGAAATTTCTTTTGAGAGCCAAATTTTTAAAACTTAAACTTCTTCTTTTTTAAAAAAAAATATATTTTATTGATTTTTCACAGAGAGGAAAGGAGAGGGATAAAGAGTCAGAAACATCGATGAGAGAGAGAGACATTGATCAGCTGCCTCCTGCACGCCCCCTACTGGGGATGTGCCCGCAACTAGGATACATGCCTTTGGCTGGAATCGAACCCAGGACCCCTCAGTCCGCAGGCCGACGCTCTATCCACTGAGCCAAACCGATTTTCAGCAAAACTTAAACTTCTTCTAATGCCACTTCAAAATAGACTCACCCAGGGCTGTGGTATTTTGTTGAAGAGCCACACTCAAGGGGCCGAAGAGCCACATGTGGCTTGTGAGCAACAGTTTGCTGACCAGGCTCTAGCCCTTTGTCTAATTTTATTAGAACTCACCTTCTGTTCTTTTAGAATGGTATATCTGTGTTGTCTTCATCATTTTGTCACTAAGATCAGTTTATAGAAAATAATGTAGGATTTATAGAATAAAGTGAATAGATAAATATAGTACGGAACTTCTATGCTTAGCCTTTATATATTTAATATATGGTTACCTAAAAGTTATTTAGAAAAACTTATGTAAGAACAACAAAGTTAATTTATTTTGCATATTCATCATATGATAAATGCTTAAGAGGTTTGGTCAGGAAAAGTATTTGCAGATAAACTGTGAAGTCTTTTATGATATCATTAATTATTTATTTTACACAGAGATATGAGTGGAGAACAAGAACTTTATTTACCTTTGTAGGTGCTGTAAAATTAGACGATATTCCAAATTACCTAGGACCATGGTCAGAAAACTGTGGCTTGCAAGCCACATGCAGCTCTTTGGCCCCTTGTGTGTGGCTCTTCCACAAAATGCTGGGGCATGGGTGAGTATTTTGAAGAAGTGGAATTAGAAGAAGTTTAAGTTTTAAAAATTTGGCTTTCAAAAGAAATTTCAATCATTGTACTGTTGATATTTGGCTCTGTTGACCAATGAGTTTGCTGACCACTGACCTGGGATTACATAATTTGTCAGTAACTGAGTCTTATTTCAGCCCAGCCCATCTTATTCCAAAGCCTGGTCTTCAGACTACTAATTATACTACTCCCCTAAATAAATACCATATAAGAGAGGATATTCTAATTACTTTATCTTATTTCTCATACTAGGGGCCCATCCTCTGCACCCCTGCCTAGCCCCTTGCACTGCAGCACCCATCCCCTGTCCACGGCAGCCCTGCTCCTACTGCCACCACTCCCATACACTGACGGCTCCAGCCCTGCTCACACCTGCTGACAGCACAAGTGTGATTGAGATTGGTGCCAGCAGTGGATGCAAGCAGCAGCTGCTGCCCCCATCAGCCCTCAGGAGCACGGGGAGGTGGAAAAGCCCTCAGAGGCAATCAGGGCCAGCAGTCGCTGCTCACACCCACTGATGGTGCCAAGTGATCAGGACTGGCACCAAGCACTGGCAGCAGGTGCAAGTGGTGGCTCAGATGCCAGCTGCAGGTGCAAGCAGAGCCCGCGCTGGCAGTGGGTACAAAGAATTTTCAGTAACTACCAGAGGCTTGCCCCAATGACAGTGACCAGCACACCACTTTGGTCTGGTGCCCCTGCTCACTTGCTCCACCATCCTTCCACAGCCATCACCTGTCATGTTCTGCACATGCCCTCTGGTGGCCAGCATATGTCATAGCAATCAGTTGTTTGGTTGTTCAGTTGTTTTGCCATTTGGTCTATTTGCATATTATCCTTTTATTATATAGGATTACTCTGTGAACTTTGTGAAATCAGACACTCTGTATTAATTATAGTCATAAAGTGCTTCAAATCCGTGCAAGATGATGAGGTGTAAATGCAGACAAATATTCATCCTGCTTTTCTCACAATAGTTCTTTGTATGTGCCAAGTGTCTAGTTAATATTTTCTGATTTAAATTTGTGCTGCTGTCAGGTGGAGGTGAATTTGAATCAGGAGAGTTTCCTCTTCTGGCCCCTTCCTCTTATGACTGAGTGTTCCAATTTTCTCAATTAGGGAGGATCTATATTTATGAGGCAATATTGAGAGGAAAATCAATCAATCAAACAAACAAGCTCAGCTACAAAAATTTTAGTTGAGCATTTTAAGAATTCCTAAATAACTTTTGCAAATCTCTCTTCCAAGTGAAAAGTACAGAGCTGAATAATGAAGAGAAGTGGTCTTTCTCCATAAAAGAGAGCCTACCTTGATTGAAACACTGGCATTTAGGAGGGAAATTTTTTCCCAAAGAGCACAGAAGGCATTGCTCCAAGGAAGGGCAAGAACATTGTATCCAAAAGTGCCACACTTAGGACCAGAGTCTAGAGGAAGCCACCACCAAGCTCCACTAGCCATGTCTTCTGAGCAATGGGAAGCAATCTTCCAAACAAACATCCTAATAGGTTAACACTGGCCTCTGCCGGACCATGTTTCAGTGAAAGAATCTCTCTCTTTCTCTCTCTCTCCTTTCTTCTTTATGCTGATTCAAAACCAGGATTCTTATAATGTGCTACCTGTGCTCTCTGAGGCAGTCCTGAAATTTTCCCCTTGAAATCATGTAAGATAGATTTAATCATTTTTTCTACCAATAAACATTTCAAATATTTTCAGATAAAAATTATAAAATAATTTCCCAGTTTTTCTTTTCTAGACAAACATCCCTAGTAACATTCTGTGCTTAGCTCTTAATCATTCCTTCTGGAATTGATTGCCACAATGGAGAATGGCAGTACTCTTATTTTCTTTAACATAAGATTACATACATTAACCAGTTAATAGATGTTTGAAACCATTGAATATGTTTGGAACATAATTTCTAAGTTAAGGGAATGAATTCTTTAGAAGCCACAGAGACAGGAAGACCCTAGAATTTTTGAGCTCTCATTCATGCAGTGTCCAGGAATTGTCTAGCTGAATGTCTTGTTAATGATAGATAGAGATGCCACTACCTATCTTAGGCCACTCTAAAAATTAATATTAATAAAGCCATCTGAAAGCTTCAGAAAAGACGTGATTGCAAGGGATTATTATTTTATGGCTACAGTCAATAACCTAGCAGGTATTTTTCTCTGTGGTTTCTGATTTCTTTGAAATCCCATGAGAATAAGGAATCTCTCAGGTGATCAGATCTTCAGCCCTTCCTTTATTGCCATAGCAATCAAATCTGTCTTTACTACTCACCTTAATTAATTAATCCTGGTCCCTGATTTATGTTGTTTGACAGCGGCCATCCCTAAAGATTATTGGCTCTTTATTCTTCTATAGCCCATAAGTGCCACTACTAAGAGATAGTATTCCAAAATAAAATATACATGAACTTACCTGAAGGACTCCTTCAGTATGTGAGTCTGAGATCTCATTTTAGGATAATTAGCTTGAATGATAGCTAAAGCCATGTTGTCCCCCATTGTATGTTATTGATCAAGAAAAGAAACAAGTGCACAATTTCCAGTTTTCTGGAAATAGGTAATTTACTTTATTTCTGTAGTGAATAAATCTTTAAAACCCAAATCAAGACATTAGGTTTGACTAAAGACTGTCTTTTTTCCTGATGTTTGAATTTATTTATAGTCAGTCTTTCAACTATTACAGAAATAAAATAATAAATAGTTACATCTTTAGTTAATACACTTTATTAAATAGAATTAAAGAATTTTGTACTTGAGCTTTTTTGCATTTTTTAGTAGCAAGGTATTAAAACATATTTTACATGCATCTTTTCATATGGAGTCCACTACTATAGTACATCCAAAATTCAATAGTAATAGTCTTTAGCAACTTTGGATTTTGAGTTTATCTTAAATTTTATTTGACTTATATTTCTGTCTAGTTAACTACTTTTACTTTATTATTCTTGGTCAAATGTGAAATGATGACTATCATTTACTCTTTTATATAGGAAGTGTTTGCTAGCATCAGTCCTTTAAACTTGTTGATTTGTATAAAAATCACCACAGGAAAGATTTAAATGGCCCCAAAATATCACTTCTAATTTGATATCTATTTATTCTCACTGGTGTTTCTGTGCTGTACTGGAGATTTGTTAATAATGTGTCACTCCTTTGGGTTCTAATTCATGAACTATTGCATCGCTGAGATTATAAGAAAGAAATGTTATACACTGACCTACTTGAAAACTCACATTTTATGAACATTTCCCTAGATCATAAATCCCTTTGGGTCTGGCATATTTTTACTTCTGTAGAGTTTCTAACTACATAAATTACTAGAGACCCAGTGCACAAAATTCGTGTACAGGAGTGAGGGTGGAGGTGTGTGTCCCTCAGCCCAACCTGCACACTCTTCAGTTTGGAACATCCCTCTCACAATCCAGGACAGCTGGCTCCCAACCACTCGCCTGCATGCTTGCCTGATTTCCCCTAACCACTTCTGCCTGCCAGCCTAATCACCCCCTAACCACTGCCTGATCAATGCCTAACTGCTCCCCTGCCAACCCAATTGACCCTAACTGCTTTCCCCTGCTGACCTGGTCACCCCTAACTGCCCTCCCTGCTGGCCTGGTCATCCCTAACTGTCCTCCTCAGCAGGCCTGGTCACTCCCAACTGCCCTCCTCTGCTGTCCCAGTCTCCCCTAACTGCCCTCCCTTGCCAGCCTGGTCACCTTTAACTGCTCTCCCCAGCCAGCCTTGTCACCCTCAACTGCCATCCCCTGCAGGCCTGGTATCCCCTAACTGTCCTCCCCTGCAGGCCTGGTTGCCCTCAACTGCCCTCCCCTGCTGGACCAGTCACTCCTAACTTCTCTCCCTTGCCAGCCTGATTGCCCTTAACTGCCATCCCCTGCCAGCCCAATTGCCCCTAACTATCCTCTCTTGCTGGCCTGGTCACCCCTAATTGCTCTCTTTTGCCAGCCTAGTCACCCCCAACTACCCTCCCCTGCAAGCCTGATTCCCCTCAACTGCCCTCCTCTGCAGACTTTGTCCCTCCCAACTGCCCTCCCATGCAGGCCTGGTCCTCCCAACTGCCCTCCACTGCAGGTCTGGTCACCCCCAACTGTCCTTCTCTCCAGCCTGGTCAGCCCTAACTGCCCTCTCCTGCAGGCCTGATCATCCCCAACTGCCCTTCATTGCAGGCCTAGTCCCTTCCATTTGCCCTCCCCTGCCAGCCATCTTGTATCCACATGGGATGGCCATCTTGAACCACATGGGGGCGGCCATCTTGTGTGTTGGAGTGATAGTCAATTTGCATATTACCTACCTCTTAATTATATGGGATGACTCCAAATTCTAATTCTCACTATAACCTTGTTAACAACATCATGAGGGTTATCACAGCTCCATGTCCACTAAACACCAACATATTTGGCTTGCTCAATTTGCATATCTAGAATACCTATAGCTAGATCAGCAGAAGTAGCAGACTATCCACAGTCTACAGTGTGCATTTCTCATATCTTAGAGTAAAACAGCATTTGTTAACTTCCACATGGCCAATTATAATATGGACTATCACAGGCACACACCTAGAGATTAAGGTACTATGACCTTTAGCCCTACCCCAAATTAACATTTTTATTAAAAGTATGTTAATAGGAAAGTTAAGATAGATTATATAATTTCATATTAGATAGTTTTTGATATGTTAAATAATTTTGTAATCAATATGCACACACTGCCAAGTCTACCAGATTCCACCAACACTAGTGAAGTAAACATGGTAAGATCTACTGTAGATCTTTGATATAAATGCTCAGTTTTGACAATGTATTATCAATGAACAAAATCATTTTATGGGTAAGGAGAAGGTGTAGGAATAAGGGTGAAATTGATGTTATATGTGTTTGAAGCCATTTAGACAGACTCATACCAGAAACATAATGGAGTGAGAGCAATGAGGTTTTATTGATTGATTCTGTACTCTCGTCAAGGCCCAAAATTTTTTCAGCCATCATCTATGACAGCATCTCTCCATAAACTGACAATAGTGATGATAGCCATTTCTCAGTGCCTTAGATGGATTTATGGGTAAGATAGAGGAAGAATGCAGTTGTGTAGGTTTTAAGTTCCCTTGGGAACTACTTTCCCTTCCAGGACATGCTCATGTGACCCTTTCTGGAAGTAGAACTGGCAGGCATCCTAATATATAAAAAAACAGGGGCTGTCACAACCTAAACAACCAGACTGATGACCAAACAGCAGGCTGCATGGGGCAACCAGGCCAGTAGGGGAGTTAGTGAGGGGTGACCAAACCACTGAACAGCAGGCTGCATAAGGCAATCAGGCCAGCAGGGGGAGCAGTTGGGGGTGACCAGGCTGGCAGAGGGGGTTGTTGGGGGTGACCAAGCCTGAGTCAGGAAATCCACAGAGGGGGACAGTAAGGAGTGATTAGGCTGGCAAGCAATTAGGAGTGATCAGGCCAGCAGTAGTGGGGGGGCAGTTAGGGGCAATCAGGCTGACAAGCGGAGAGGTAGAGAGAGAATCACGCGCGGGTGGGGGGGGCAGTTAGGGGTGATCAGGCAGGTAGACAGGTGAGTAGTTAGGAGCCAACAGTCCCAGATTGTGAGAGGGATGTCCAACTGCTGGTTTAGGCCTGAATTTCATGCACCAGGCCTCTAGTTAACTGATAATAGCTTACATTATTACAGCCTGTTTTGGCTTAGCCTTTCCTTGGGATAACCATGATAACACTGCCACTCTAACCTGAAGAATGATCCTAAGCCTTTCAGGGAGAGACTTGTCCTCACAAAACTTTAATTCCTGAGGTTATTGGGTCATAAAAAGCAGATACCACAGGAAATTGGAGTCACACAGACTTGGGTTTGATTCTTGCCTCTGCTGTAAAGCACTTGTGAGACATACCTGAATTTATTTTTTTAACTATAAAATGTTGACAGGAATATTCATTTCCTACTTCATAGTGAGATAGTAATGGAAACTTTATAGTCAAGTATGTGTTATTTTGTTGTTGTTGTTGTTGTTTATTGTATGTTTATTCCCTTTTCTAAAAGTTCTCAAGTGACATACAATTGTATATGGGTAGCTTGGTAGTATCAGCTGCTAAGTGTCTGTTCCACCAACAGAGTTAAGTGAAGCATAGTTCAGTGAAAGAAGTCTGCATGCTGGTGATAAAGTTCCCTGAGCCTCTGAGTCAGGAAATCCACGGATTCAGCTCTACCTCTGCTGAGCATGGATTCCGAATAGGGGCTGACTTCCCATAATCCCTAGATGACAGATTTAGCCACAGGGCTTCTTTCTACAAATCCTAATCTACTTTGCTGTCTGTTGTTGTGAGAGATTTCTTACTAACACTTAAAAGAAATTCAGGGATCAAAAAGTGTAGTAGTACCGGCAAATGCCGGTAGTACAGAAGTGCCTATTTAGGTCCTTTGCCCATTTTTTTTATTGGATTGTTTGTCTTACTTTTGTTAAATTGTATGAGTTCCCTATATATTTTGGAGATTAATTCTTCATCAGATGTATCATTACCAAATATGTTCTCCCATGCTGTGGGCTAATTGTTTTGTTGATGGTTTCTTTTGCTGTGCAGAAGCTTTTTATTTTGATGTAGTTCCATTTGTTTATTTTCCATTGTCCTAGGAGATATATCTGCAAACATATTGCTGCGAGAGATGTCTGTTATTTTGCTGCCTATGGATTCCTCTACGATTTTTATAGTTTCCTGTCCTATGTTTAAGTCCTTTATCCATTTTGAGTTTATTTTTGTGTATGATGTAAGTTGGTGCTCTAGTTTCTTTTTTTTTCTCATGTATCTGTCAATTTTTTTCAACACCAATTAATGAAGAGACTGTCTTGACTCCATTGTATGCTTTTGCTTCCTTTGTCAAATATTAATTGGGCATAATGGCTTGTGTTGATTTCTGGATTCCCTGTTCTGTTCCATTGGTCTATATTTCTGTTCTTGTGCCAGTACCAGGCCATTTTGAGAACAGCTTCTTTGTAATATAACTTGATATCTGGTATTGTGATCCCTCCACATTTGTTCTTCTTTCTCAAGATTGCTGCAGCTATTCTGGGTTGTTGTTGTTTTTCCATATAAATTTTTGAAGTATTTGTTCTAGCTCTGTGAAATATGCTGTTGATATTTTAGTGGGAATTGCATTGAATCTATAGATTGTTTTGGGTAGTATGGACATTATAATGATGTTCATTCTACAAATCCATGAACACAGTATATTGTTCCACTTGTTTATATCTTCCTCTACCTCTTTCTTCAACATCCTGAAGTTTTCTGAGTATAGGTCTTTTACCTCCTTAGATTAGCTAGTTTCTAGATATCGTAATATTTTTGTTCTTTTTTCTCAAGATTTCTGTGGCTATTTGGGGTCATTTTGGGCTCCATATAAATTTTTGGAGTATTTGTTCTAGATCTGTGAAATATGACATTGGTATT
The DNA here is from genome assembly GCA_011751065.1 of Lasiurus cinereus. Taxonomy (NCBI): domain Eukaryota; kingdom Metazoa; phylum Chordata; class Mammalia; order Chiroptera; family Vespertilionidae; genus Lasiurus; species Lasiurus cinereus. The sequence goes on along the minus strand of JAAGEH010000012.1, from coordinate 10,139,842 downwards.
TTAATAGAGATCACATTGAATTTGTAGATTGCTTTGCTTAGTATGGACATTTGAATGATGTTAATTCTACCAATCCATGAACACGATATATTCTTCTACTTGTTTATATATTCCTCTATCCCTTTCTTCAACATCCTGTAGTTTTCCAAGTCTCCTTATAAGTCTTTTACCTCCTTGGTTAAGTTTATTACTAGGGGTCTTTTTTGTTGTTTTTGCAATCATAAATGGGATTGTTCGTTTAGTATCTCTTTCTGAGAATTCATTTTTGGTATATAAAAACACCATCAATTTCTGGGAATTAATTTTGTATCCTGCAAATTGCCAAATTTACTTATTAAATCTCTTCGTTTTTGGTGGAGTCTTTAGGGTTTTCTAGGTACAATATCATATTATCTACGAATAATGATGGTTTTACTTCCTCCTTTCCAATTTGGATGCCTTTTATTTATTCTTTTTGTCTGATCACTTTGGCTAGTAATTGCAGTACTATGTGGAATAAAAGTGGTGAAAGTGGACATCTCTGTCTTGTTTCTTGTCTTAGGGGAAATGGTTTTAGTTTTTGCACATTGAGTATGAGGTTGACTATGCATGGCCTTTATTATGTTGAGGTATGATCCCTCTATTCCCACTTTGCTGAGAGTTTTTATTAAGAAAGGGTCTTGGATTTTTATTGAATGCTTTTTCTTTCTATTGACATGATCATGTGTTTTTAGTTTTTTAATTTCTTTATGTGATGTGTCATGTTTATTGATTTGCAAATATTGTACCAACCTTGTGTCCCTGGAATAAATTTCACTTGTTCATGGTTTATGATCTTTTTAATATATTGCTGGATCCAATTTGCTAATTTTGTTGAGGATTTTAGCATCTATGTTCATCAGGGATATTGGCCTACATTCTTTATTAAAAGTGTCTTTATCTGGCTTTGGAATTAAGATAATGCTAGCCTCATATAAAGATCTTGAAAGTGTTCCTTCATCTTGGATTTTTTTTAAATAGTCTGAGGAGGATAGGTGTTAGTTTTTGTGTTTTTGTTTGTTTTTTTGTTTGTTTAATATTTGGTAAAATTCCCATGTGAAGCAATATGGACCAGAGCTTTTGTTTGCTGGGAGTTTGTTTTATTTCTTATTACTGCTTAAATTTCATCAGTAGTTACTGGCATATTCAGGTTTCCTGATTCTCTCTAACTCAATTTTGGAAGATAGTCTTTCTCTATGAATTTGGCCAATTCATTTACATTGTGTAGCTTGTTGGCTTATAGTTGTTCATAGTATTTTCTAACAATCCTCTGTATTTCTGTGGTGTCAGTTTTTACTTCACCTATTTTATTTCTGGTTTTGTTATTTGCCTCCTCTTTCTTTGTTTCTTGATGAGGCTAACTAAAGGTTTATCAGTCTTGTTTATCTTTTCAAAGAACCAGGTTTTGGTTTCATTGATTTTTTTTCTGTATTGTTTTTTAATCTCTATGTCATTTATTTCTGCTCTAACCTTTATTATTTTCTTCCACTTATTCTGGGCTTTTCTTGTTGTTCTCTTTCTAATTCTATAAGTTGTAAGGTAAAAATTGTGTTATTAATTTTCACTCACTTACCCCATGGCTCCTCCCATCATTAGGCCCACTGGTATCTATCTATTCCTTTAATTTTGCTCTTTGGCCTTGTCTCATGTGCTGTTTCACTAGTTTTTTGCAGAATAGAATGCAGGCATTCACCAACCAGAAGATGGGAGAGATCTATCTGGCCTTGAATTTAGAACCTAGAGACTCCTATGTCACCAGAATCTTTGAGACCCTGGATAGACACCTCTAATGATGCCCCCTCTCAGCAGGAAGTAGCTACAGAAAAAAGATCTTCACCCCCTGACCTTGCCTGGACTCTCAATTTTTTTTTTAATATCATCAAAAGCCTGGAATGATAGATCCTCCCTTCCCTCAACTGGTGGATGGAGTATGACATAACCAGTGCTTACAACCAGGACATTGAACCACCAATCAGCGCGTGCTGAGTGCTGTGGGCCCCACCCCTTCCTGTTCCTCTCTGGGCCTCCCCCCCTTCCCAGTACTTCCTGGTTCCCACTCCTTCCTATTCCTCCCCTCAAAAGGCATGTTCACCTCTGCATGTGTTGCTGTTCTCCGGCTGGGTCCTCTTTTATAATGAATCTTGCTCCTTAGTGCAGAATAAACTTCCTCTTTTAACTTGTCTGTGTCTCCGACTCCATTTCCTGCACCTAGAACATTACAGTGACTTTTTGGTTGAAATGCCTGCCAATTTGTATATGTCCATTAGTCATACCATAAAAAGAGAAATTTCAATAGATTCTCAAAAGATATATTAAATAGCATAAAATATGCTTAGAAGAGGATGGATTAAGGTATGTAAAGGTGTATTATCTTTTTTTAAAAAAGATCCTCTTATTTTACATTCTTTCTTGTAATTATAAAAATCTAAAAGAGTTGAAAAATATGCTGCTATGACAACAGTTAGTATATTTTCAAAATGATTTCTTGAATATCAAAATCTTTGCTAAAACAAGGCACATTTTTCTGAAAATATATATGTTTTAAACTGTTGATGCTTTTGTTGTTATAATTTTTATACACATGATTATTTTTATAGCTTCTGAAGAACCCTAAGGCAGTCTTGTCGGGCTTACTTGTAAAATTCCAAACTGAATTATGAAGTCATTTAGGAAATGGAGAGATAAATAATTGTGTATAACTAGAAAAAATGTTATATCTAAAAAGGCTTAAATTTCCATAGAAAAGAAAGCCTTGCCTTTGTACTAAAAGGATTAATATGGTAAATAACTGCTTCTCTTTAATGTTAAAATACGGAAATGTACTACTAAATGAGCTATTTCCAAACCAGTCCAAATTATGAGAGAATTGGATTCTATGGTTTTGTGCCCCCAGTAGTTAGTGTACAGTGCTCAGCATAGCATACACTCTCAAATTTGAAGAGAGCAAAAAGAAGGAGAGAGGGAAAAGGGAAAGAGCTTGAGAAAATAATTGAGGTAAGGAAGGAAAAAAAAGAAGTAGGGGAAAAAGAAGAGGAAAATAGAAATGAAAGGGAATTTGTTTTGATAACATACACACACACACACACACACACACACACACACACACACACACACAGAAAATAAGGAACATGATCCAACAGTTGCTGACAGATGTAGAACCAGAATTCAAGTACGTCTTTGTAATATATTTCCTTCTTGTCCCTCGCTTCACAGGGACTTGGCAAATCATTTTGTAAGTATTTTGAAATCTTTGAAAAGAATTATAAAACGTAATGTATAAATTTATATGTCCTTGGAAAAGAAGTATGTCTTTAAATTCAGCTATTTAAGTTTAAGACTTTAAAAGCCCTCAGGAAGGTTATATTTTATAGAAGGAGGAAAAAATGTTGAGAACTTCTTAAGAAAGATTCTTCAAATTATTTTTCTGGTACTGCCTTAAAATATTTTCATTTTACAACAAAATAATATACTGGCAGGCTCATATCTCACATTCTCATCCAAATTTGGACTTCTTTACCCTCCTTAACTTGTTTTCTTTCCTTATTTGTATTTTCTATATTTTTCTTTTCTCTTCTTATCTGTTCAACTTGGTTTCTGACTCTGCTTGCTTTCATTTCTCTTGATATTTATTCTAACATCTATTTTTCTTTGTACTTTCCCTTTGATACTATTCAGCTCTTCCTCTGCTTTTTTCTTAACCTATTTTTTTTTATTCCAACTGATACTTTTTACTGGTGTATTTGTCAGCTGTTTTTTTTGTTTGTTTGTTTTTGTTTTTGTTTTGTTTTCTGGTGGACATTGCTCTCTCCTCTACCCACTTCAGCTCTCCTTCCATTCTCTTCCCCTCCCACTCTTTCCTCTTTCATTCTCTAAGGTTTGCTAATGTCAGACTGTCATCAGAAATCTGTTATAAGACTTAGCTTTTTCTCCATTTTGTAATTGAATGTACTCAGAGACAGCTGTTATTACTGTTTTATTTTTCCTGGTGAACATTTTTCCACAAAATAAAATGCTACTGGATGATACTTAGGTGGTATACTTAGGCTTGACTTCACATTTTAGGATCTGGATATCTAATCACTTTTCTCTGAAAATCTTCACTGTGTTACTCCATGGTAGTTTTTCCAGGGATTGTGTCATTTTCTTTACCAAAAGGTAGTGAATAAAAAAAAACTTACATAATCTTGCTGTAATTATTAAGGTATTTCATACAATAAAATTAACCCATTCTGCCCTGGCTGGTGTTGCTAAGTGGTTACAGCATTGGCCCACAGACTCAAGGGTTGCAGGTTCAATTCCTGATCAGGGCACATGCCCGGATTGCAGGCACATGCTTCGGTTGCAGGTACATGCCAGGGCTGCAGGCTCATCCCCAGGAGGTGTACAGGAAGCAGCCAATCCATGTTTCTCTCTAATTAATATATCTATCTCTCCCTCTCCCTTCTCTCTCTAAAAATCAATAAAAAACATATTTTAAAATCCACCCATTTTAAAGGTAAGGCTTAATAAATTTTGGTGATATATACAGTTGTTTCACCACCACCACTATTGAGATATAGAATAATTCCTTCACTCTAAAAAGTTTTCTTGTGCCCCTTTACAGTCCATCTTTCCCTCTACCATTGATCTGCTAATCATCACTGTGGTTTTGCCATTGTGAAGGCTTAAATTTTTATTTCTCTTGGATAAATTCCTAGGAATGGAATTGCTCAGTTGTATTGTAAATATGTATTTAATTTTGTAAGATATTTTCATACTGTTTTCCTAAGGATCAGTACCATTTTTCATTCTCACCAGCAATGTATGAGTGTTATATTTACTCTACATCCTTGTTAGCACTTGATATAACCAATTTAGTGGATGTATAGTCATATCTCACTGTGGTTTTAATGTACTTATTAGAGGCCCAGTACATGAAAAGTTGTGCACTCAGGGGGATTCTGAGCTTGTCTCGCACCCTCTCACAGTCCAGGACCCCTCAGGGGATGTCCACCAGCTTAGGTTTACTCCAGGGGATCAGGTCTAAGCTGACAATGAGACATCCCTCTGGCAGCCTAGGAGCCCTCGGGGGATGTCTGACTATGGCTGAGTGAGCCTAGGCTGAAGTCAGACATCCTTAGTACTGCCAAGGAGGCAGGAAAGACTCCCACCACCACCACTGAGCTCGCAGCCCTCAGCCTGGCATGTGGCTGAACAGAGCTCCCTCTGTGGGTGTACACTGACCACTAGAGGGAAGCTCTTGCATTGAGCATCTGCCCCCTAGTGGTCAGTGTGTGTCATAGTGACCAGTCATTCCCTTGTTAGGGTCAATTTGCATATTACCCTTTTATTATATAGGATTGCCCATTTGTATACCTTTTGTGAAGTGTCTGTTTAAATCTTTTGCTCATTTTTAATTGGATTATCTGTCTTGAATTCTTTATATATATTCAGAATACAAGTTATTTGTTTAATATATGTTTTGCAAATATTTTCTCTCAGCCTATTGCTTACACTTTTTCTTAACTGTATCTTTCAAATTAAAAAGGTTTTAGCTTTGATGAAGTCCATTTTAGCAATTTTTTTTATAATTTGTGCTTAAGAAATCTTTACTTAATGTCACTTTTTAAAAAGATTTTCTTCTAAAATTTTAGTTCTTATAGTTAGGTGCACAACTATTTAGATTGAATTTTTAAATGTAATATGCAGTTAAAAGTCAAAGTTCCTTTGTTTTGTTTTTTTTCCCTCCTGTAGATATACAGTTGATATAGCATCATTTGTTGACAAGTCTCTTTTCTCCTATTGAATTACCTTGGTGATTCATTACCAAGACATTAATTGTTTTGAATTCCTAAGATAAACCCCACTTGGTCATAATATATTATACTAATTATATATTTTGTATTTCATTTCCTTATGTTTTGTTAAGAATATTGTTCTGTTAATCTTTGGGTCTATTGGTCCTTCATTTTCTTATCATGGGACATGTGGGCTTATTTAGCATCATGGTTTTACTAGTTTCAAAATGAGCTGGATGTATGCCTTCTTCCTCTATTTCTGAAGGAATTAGTTAGGGTTGGCATTATTTCTATATTTGTTTCCAAAATGCAGATATAAACTCAAAGAGAATGATAGACTGAGTGTAGATACTCACATATCCCCTTCAACCCTTTTCGTCTCTGGCCTTGTTCTAGACCCTTTGGTGTAAAGTGTCATGAAGGGAATTATTTTGCTCCTTTGATTGTTCCAATTTATAAAAAGTGAAAATTCACATATTGCTATCTCTGATCAACTTTTTACAGATTTGGGCGTAAAGTCAAATCCTTGAGTAGCCATTTTCTAAATAGTCCTCTGAAGTTTGGAAGAGTAAGTGTATCTTGTAATGGGCTCCGTTTCTGCCAACCACAACTTATCCCCAGGAAGATTTGGTTCATATTGGTTAATAAGTACCTTCAAGAAACTAACACTTGTCTAGATGTGAGGTTCACAAATGGCTTTTCCCCTCAGGAAACTTCTATCCTTCTCTTGCTTGCTAATAGACTTTTATTTGCTTGTTTACCATGCTGAGTAACACATTACAGCTTTTACCATATTCCACCCATCACCTTGAATATATTTGTGTCCTTTGTAGTGTTTAGGAGATGATGATTTTTACCCTACCTGTGGATTTCAGGATACATATGCACACACATATACACACATATGACTCATCATAAATTCAATCAAATTTCTATTATTATTTTTATATGTGTTTAGTTATTTAAACAGCAGTAATGCTTATGTGATTTTAATGAGGTTAGAAAAGAACAACTTTTTCCTCTATTCTTTCACATGGTAATCTTATTTGCCACTGATGACTAGAGCAGATAAAGTAAATGCTTTCTAACATTTGATAAATACATTACATCTACCATGAGCAATAACAAGAGACTTGAAAGCCATGCTCCCTCGTGAAATAAAATCAGGTGATTGTTCTCATAAATTATTTCTCTTCTGAACAAGAGTCATTCTACTGTGACTAGCATGTCTATATCTCTGGAACTAACAAAACACTTGTAAATTTAGAATAACACTCATTATTTTTAACAAAATGGAAATTGGGGTTTGTTTTCAAATGATTTACTTTTACATTTCTTGTCACATACATGTTGATGGTCTATGACAACAAAGGCATACCTTTTCTTCTTTGATGAGAGCAGAGTATATCTTTATATTCAGTTATTTCAGAGCATGCTGCTGGAAACTTGAACTTCTGTTTTCTGTATTGAATAACTAACCCAGATTGGGTTAGAGACTGCTGCTGTTCAAGGTTTGTAGCAGTTCAGCTGCAGAGTTCTGGGTACTCTGGCTGCTTAGTGAATTTTTATTAAGTGATTTAGGCATTAAAAACTTGAAACCCACTTGATTTTTACTAATAGAATCTCCAAAGTGAAAATAATAATAAGGTAAAAAAGTGAAAAGCATTCTACAATACAAAGATAACATTATTTTTTCAAATGAGGTAAAATGCCAGTAATTATATGTACATTGACTTTAGGGATGGAAATATTGTCTCTTTGCTCTTTAAACAGTACCACTTAAAAGTCAAAAGTGGTAAATGTACACAATAATGAACACATTCTGTCTATGAAAAGAGTTCTTTAAAACATCAATGTTAATCAGGTGGTGCTGAAATGGAATTACAGAAAGAAGAATTTTTATTTTATCCTTAAAGTGAACCCAACCCTTACCCAGGAACTTCCTAATCACAACTCTATGGACACATTTAGAGAAGAAATTAGTGTCACTAAACCCAAAGAACATAATGTTGAAGTGTGTTTTAAAGTACTATATAACTATAGGTTTCAATAATCTTGATTTTAGTATCCTGGGGTTTTCACCTGCCCTACAGAGATATAATAATTTACAATGGAGACAGATTAAAAGGTTATCTGATAGTTTGAGATCTAATGTTCCTTAAATTATCAATTTTACATAAGTTATTGATTACAGGGATGGAGAGAAGGTGGATTGCACCATTCCAAGCAGCTGATAAGTAAAATCAATTTAATTTGCCTAGGAGATGCAGTAAAAGACTCAGTTAAAGTACATTCAGGCATGCAAATGTAAGACACTCAAAACCTCTGGCACTCACCTTGACTTTGGCCTTTTCACAGTTCTCTCTGGTGGTTGAAGATCCAGTGTATTGAAGATAAGTTTAGATTCATCTTTTCTTTACATATATCTTACAGGGCTTGCTCATTGAGTCTTTCTTTAATCATGGTTAAGACTTTTCAGTAGTCCATCTGTCTTGTCCATCCCATGCCACTGGTATTGACTTAAAGTGAGTCCCTTGCCTTCCCCAGAGTAGCTAATGAGAAGGTAGATATAAAAACATTCCACTACCAATTATGTGTCTTGATTTTCATTTCTCTTTTTTGTACATCACTTTATAATTCTTAACAGGATAATAATTAATACATGTCTTTCCAATGCTATGTGTTTTAATGAAAGTTAAATGAAATCAGTAACATACATTTATTTTTAATTTTAGCATTATTAAAAAAAGCGTGATGCATAAAGTTTTTATTTTATTTTCAAGATAAAGGGTGCTGTGTTTTTAGTTTTTTAATCCTCACCCAAGGGTGTGTTGTTGGAGAAAAATTTATTGGTTGCCTCCCATATGAGCCCTGACAGGGATGGACCCCACAACCTTTTTTGGTGTACAGGACGATGACCAACCAACTGAGCCATCCAGCCTGGATAAGGCTTCTGTATTTTTAAATGAAAAGTTCTCTGTGAGTTTAAATGCACATCACAACACTTCAAGGCTTACTAAAAAAAAAAAAAAAATACTAGGTAAGTCTAATATTTATGTAGCTTACTTAATCTTTTTTCATTAGTCTGATACTGCATTTTTCTATACTCATGTACAAGTTTCTTAAATATTTTATTGAATAATTAAAACTAGTCTTGTCTTAACCCATAACAATAATGTCAACACTTAAATGTACTTCTTCCGGTAAAGCCAGTGAAAGTATATTCTCTTACCTGAAAAATGACCCATCACCCAAGGTGAAGCCAAAAAAAGAATGGCCTATGTCCCTCTGTCCAATGTATATAGGTGATCGAAGTTACAGGCTTCTCTATCCTAAGTGTCCATGAAAAGCTTTTGATTTGCATCTCTCAGATGATTAGTGACTTTGAGCATGTTTTCATATGTCTCTCGGCCTTCTGTATGTCCTCTTTTGAAAAGTGTTTAATTAGGTCCTTTGCCCATTTTTTGATTGGATCGTTTATCTTGCTTTTGTTAACTTGTATGAAATGCAAATCAAAACAACAATGAGATACCCTCTCACATCCTTCAGAATGGCTATCATCAACAAATCAACAAATGACAAGTGCTGGCAAGGATGTAGAGAAAAGGGAACCCTCATGCACTGCTGGTGAGAATGCAGACTGGTGCAGCCACTGTGAAAGATAGAATGGAGTTTCCTCAAAAAGTTAAAAATGGAATCCATTTGTTTCAGTAATCCCACTTCTAGGAAAATATCCCAAGAAATCAGAAACACCAATAAGAAAGGATATATGCATCCCTATTTTCATAGCAGCACAATTTACAATAGCTAAGATTTGGAAACAGCGTAAGTGCCTATTACCAGATGAATGGATTAGAAAACTGTGGTACTTCTACACAATGGAATACTATGCTGTTACAAAAAAGAAGGAACTTTTACCACTTGCAACAGCATGGATGGAACTGGAGAGCATTATGCTAAGTGAAATAAGCCAGCCGGAGAAAGATAAATATCACACGATCTCACTCATATGTGGGGTATAATGATCAACATAATTTGATGAACAAGAATAGATCCAGAGACAAATGGCAGGGAAGAGGATGGTGGTTAGAGAGCAACCGAAGGACTTGTATGCATGCATATTAGCATAACCAATGGACACAGACACTGGGGTGGTGGGGGTTTGCCCAGGTTGGGAATGGCCTTGGGGGAAGGCATCAAACGGGGGGGAAAGAGACATATGTAAAATCTTAGACAATAAATAAAAAATAAAACTTTTGAATGGTCAGAAGTCCAGGGAAACTTGTTGCTGGCATCTCAGTTTTCCCCAGGATGCCTTTGGCACATGAATTTTTTTTCTTTTCTGCAGAGTGGAAATAAGGTTAAAATCTATGTGGAGAGGAAACTGGGACAAATGGACAAAGCCAAAGGATGGATCATAAGGATAAAGAACAGGGCCAGCTAGGCAAGGGTAGGCATTAAAAAAGAGAAAAAGACTTGAATCTGCTATATCATAATTGAATGGCCTTTCCAATTAATCAAATTGATATCTCTTTTTTTTAACTTCTACATTTATTCTGGTTAGTATTCCTGCTGCTCTTCCTTAGATGGAATTAGCCTTCAACATCTTTTTTAAAATATATTTTTATTGATTTTAGAGAGGAAAGGAAAGGGAGAGAGAGATAAAACATCAATGATGAGAGAGACTCATTGATCGGCAGCCTCCTGCACATCCGCTAGGAATCAAGCCCACAATCTGGGCATGTGCCCTTGACCAGAATCAAAGCTAGGACCCTTTAGTCCACAGGCCGATGTTCTATATCCTGAGCCAAACCAGCTAAGGCATTCTTTAACATCTTAACTCAGTATTTGAAGGGGATTCTTAAAGAGTTGGCAGAAGAGGAATGTGTATGAGAAACATCGTGTCTGAGAATCATCATTTGGGGTCACATCTAAGCTCTGTCATCCAGATGTGCAAAGAACTCTGGTATTTGTAAAGAAATGGAGAAGTATTTCCATCACTACTCAACTTTAGATTTTAATACATTATTTTAATATTGCTAATTGTGGTTTACATTTGCATTAATCAAAATATAAGAACTCCTTCTTCTCTAAATTGAAGACTGTATTTCTGAATTTGACAATTCATTTCAAAACCCGGGCTAAATGGTTTAATGTAAAAGTTTCTCTTTGAAGGACAAACATTATAGAAGTTAAATTATTCTAGGCTAGCTGAAGATTGCTTTTCAACACAATTAGCTGTATTTATTTAATTTTCCTATGAAGCTTTGCTGGGATTAAATCTCAAGTATATTGTAGATTGCCTCACTTCTCTTGGGCCAGGACCAGCTGGTGACTTTTTTTTTTTACCTCTTTAAGCTCTCTGTTTTATACTCCCTTTTTTCTTTTTTAAACTTGGTATGGTTGCACACAGGAATTTTCTATAGAAAGCTTTTGTTCCTTTAATATACAGGGTCCTCTTGGAACTCTATGATGTCCATGTTCATTCATTTCATGTCCTTAAACCAAAAATCTGTCTTAAGCCCATCTATTTTCAAAAGAGAGCAACACACAAACACATGTGCACATTCTGTAGTGTTATGCTTCTGCTTTCTGTAGTTTCATTACTATGTTTAGATAGAATTCCCACACCTCCCCCAAAATTAACTAGAATGTTTGAGTATGCTTGAATCTTTAAGAGTATGTATTTATGAAGGATATAACTTGATAAAACTAAAAACAGCTGAAACCGGTTTGGCTCAGTGGATAGAGCGTCAGCCTGCAGACTGAAAGGTCCCAGGTTCGATTCCGGTCAAGGGCATGTATCTTGGTGGGGGCACATCTCCAGTAGGGGGCGTGTAGAAGGCGGCAGATCAATGTCTCTCTCTCATTGATGTTTCTAACTTTCTATCCCTCTCCCTTTCTCTCTGTGAAAAATCAATAAAATATATATTTTTAAAAAACTAAAAACAAACAGGAAAATGAAACCTATGTGGCTTAACTATATGAGACTTATTAGGAAGATAACATTAGCAATAGAGACCCATACTGATAGAACATGTAAAGAATTAAATTACCATTTGAATAACATGCTTGGTTATAAACAGCTTTACCTGCTTTCAAAATATATTACTTTATTTATCTGAATAACACATTTTAGAGCAATCTTGTTTAATGGTTTATAAACAGTACAAGTATTTGGTATAGTTGCTTTTTATGAACATATTTCTCTCTTTGGCTAGGACATGTAATAGGTTTAATGGAGGTTGTTTCTCCAAAAAAAAAGATGAAAAATTATTATAAATCTTGATCTTTGTAAATCAAAAAACATATACTCAATTTGAAAAAAAATTACTTTTAATAAAATCATAATGCTATTTGATGTTTTTCCCCCATTGCTAATCACCTAATATCTTTGTTGCTTGTTTTTTTTGTTTTGTTTTATTTTGTTGTTTTTTTGGGGGGAGGCAGAGGGGGCGGGCGCTGTGGTTGTTCTTTTACTAAAGACAACAGCAAAGTTAAGAATTTCTTCAATTGGTTCTGAAAACTATTTGTAACAGCCCCAACCTCTTGCTGAGTAAAAACAAAAAATATAATTCATGACAGAGAGAAACACTGACAATTTCCACTTCAGCTTTGGTTCAGGTTCCCTAAGTGGTCATATGCTAATAATCAGCTATCTTCTGGTTAGTAAAAATAAAATAGCCAATATTAGTGTGAGTTAAGATTAAATTCTTTATGGTTAATTTGCAGTAATTGAGGATTCTAATATATGGTCTTTCAAATATAAACATTTTTTTCATCATCATGGTTTCCATTAGAATATTAACCATATTTTTCATTCCAGGGTTCCCACTATCCAGTTACTGTATGCTTATAATCTAATCTAATATTACAATTTGCCTAAGTAAAATATGATATGGAGAAGATAAATAGATTTACAAAATACCATTAGTTACAGCTTTATGGAATTGCCAATATTTGACTGCTTTTAACCTAAAAAAAATGGCATTCACTTGGATGACACTTATCAAAACCCCACTATAATGGATGAAATCAAGAACCCACCAATTGAATGCTTTTAGAAAAAAAGGTTAAGTGCATGGGCTTCTGAGTAAGTCAGTCCTGTGTTTCTGTCTGGACTCTGGTCCTGTAACTCTAAACTTAAAGCCAAATGATTTACCTTTGATGAGCCTAGCTTTCTCATTGATAAAATAAAGATAACGAAAACTACCTTTCTCTGTTATTTTTAGAGTTAGAAATAATATATGAAAAAGCCTAGCATAGCATTTGGGACTTACTAAATAATAAGATTTTTATTATTCCAAATACTATGCTAAATGTAAAAGGTATGTAATTGATTGAAAATTATATTCAGGCAACTTCCAGTAAAGATGGTGGAATAGTACACTTGCCTCCTCCCATGACCCAAATCAAAATTACAACTAAATTATCATTGAAAACCATCTGAAGTCTAACTGAACAAAAGTCCAACTAAAGATATACAAAATAAGCCATACTGAGACTGGTAGGAAGGGCAGAGATGAGGAATGGGTTGTGTGGCCATTAAAAATTAAGAGGATATTTTGACTGCAGAGGTTCCTCTTGAAGAGATGGATCTCTGCCCCACAACGGGCTGCACAGCCCAAAGTTCCAGTGCTGGAAAGAGAAGTCCTCAAAACATCTGGCTGTGAAAATCATGAGGGATTGTGGCTGAGTGAGATAGAGAGCTGTTGGAGTCCCAGAAGTTCCTTTTAAAGGAACTTTACATAGGTTTACTTGCTGATGGACTCACTCACTCTAAGTTTCACTGCTGGAGCAACAGCTCGAAAGGTGCCATGGACCTATGCAGAACTGTTATCTGGTTTTCAGGTGAGGGCTGAAGGAGCAGTTTTCTCCCAGACAGAAGTGCTGGTAGAAGCCATTGTTCCTTTGATGAGCCCTTCCCCTATCCATCATATAGGCACAATATCTGAGTCTCCATTAACCTTGTTAACAGTGTTCCTAGCACCCTCGTGATTCTCTGAGATCCCACCCAATCCAACTTTCAGGCTCACCCAGGCCAATTCCAATGGATTTTCTATACAAACAGCCTATCTTAGCTTATGCTATGGAATTTCCTAAAATCTCTCAAAGGGTCATAAATCCCAAACAAATAGATCTAGACTCAGCATGCTGCATACCTCTTGCTAAGCTGCCCAAAGCCAAAACTAGTAGCAACCAGCCTCATTTCACAACTTAAGTTATCTTGGCCACCTTCAAACCCAGCACAAATAGCCATCAACAGCTGATCAGTTTGTAGCTATTACAAAATTACCTGGGCAGGGCACAGACATCAGCTGACCTTGGCCTACACCAGAGCCCCTCCCAAGAGGTTTAAAAAGAAACACACCTGGTGGACAGCTTTAGATTCCACCAGACAAACACTCAACCACATCCACAAATGACATACCCAAAAGGCTGACTCAGTAGATACCAGAGCCATGCTAAATCAAATCCTGCTCTATAGAGTCAGTCTGTGTACAACAGCTTCTCTACTGTAGTCCCAGCAAGTCCTCACAATCAGCCTGAGGGTCCCTTTCATTGAGATGCAAAGTAATCAAGGTTTGACTGCCAGAAAAGGACTCATATAACAAACCCTAGGAGAGCTCATGCAACCACACAAAGGACACACCTGGAGCACTCAGCTCAAGTGATCATTAAGGTTGCACCATTGGACACCAAAGTGTGTCTTCCACATAGGGCTGTTCTGCCAAGACTGAGAGACATGGAAGCTCTACCTAATACATAGAGGCAAACACAGGGAGGCAGCAAAAAAATGGTAAGTCAAAGAAATATGTCCCAAATGAAAGAACAGAACAAAACTCAAGAAAAGGAACTAAACAATCCATCAGATGGCAAATTCAAAGAACTGGGTATAAGGATGCTTAATTATATCAGTGAGAACTTCATCAATGAAATAGGAAACATAAAAAGGAACTACTAATAAATGAAAAATGCAATAACAAAATTAAGAATACATTAGAGGGAATCTGCAGTAGATTAGATGAATCAGAGGATCAAATCAGTGATTTGGAAGATAAGGTAGCAGAAAACACCCACTCAGAAAAGAAAAAAAAAAGGAGGATAGTTTCAGGGGCCTCTGGGACAACATCAAGCATACCACCATTTGCATCATTGGGGTACCAGAAGGAGAGAGAGAGAGAGCAAGGAATTTAAAACCTATTTGAAGAGATAATGAAGGAATACTTTCCTAACTGGGTGAAGGAAATAGGCAATCCCAGAAAGTACAGAGTCCCAAACAAGATGACTCCAAAGAGGCCCACACAAAGACACTCATAATTAAAATGACAAAGGTTAAAGACAAAAAGGATGTTAAAAACAGCAAGATAAAAGTAGGTATCTACCAGGGAGCTCCCATAAGACTGTCAGCTGATTTCTCAATAGAAACTATGCATGCCAGAAAGAATTGGCATGAAATATTCAAAGTGATGAAAATCAAGGAACTACAACCAAGATAACTCTACCCAGCAAATTTTCATTTAGAATCAAAAGACAGATAAAGAGCTTCATAGATGACAACAACGACAAAAAGCTAAAGGAGTTTATCACCACCAAACTAGTATTACAAGAAATATTAAGAGGATTAAGGAGAAGAAAGATAAAAAATATGAATAATAAAATGACAATAACTGTATATCTATCAACAATTATTTTAAATTTAAATGTATTAAATGCTCCAATAAAATGATACAAGGTGGCTGAATGGATAAGGAAACAAAACCCTTACATATGCCACCTATAAGAGACCTACATCAGATCGAAAGACATACACAGACTAAAAGTATAGGGAGGGGAAGAGATATCTTGTGAAAATGGAAACTAACAAACAAAAACACTGGGGTAGCGATATTTATATCAGACAAAATAGACTTTAAAACAAAGACGATAACAAGAAACAAAGAAGGACCCAATAATTCTATTTCTGGGTATTTACCTGAAGAAACCTAAAACATTAATTCAAAGAGACATATGCATCTATATGTTCATTGCAGGATTATTTATTTATTTACTTACTTACTTATATATTACTCACTTGAGTTATTTTTCCATTGATTTTAGAAAGAGTGTGAGGGAGGAGGAGAGACAAAGAAAGAGAAACATTGATGTGAGAAAGACTGGTTGCCTCTTGAATGTGCCCTGACTAGGGCCGGGGATCAAACCTGCAAGCAAGGTATGTGCCCTTGACCAGAATTGAACTCAAAACTGTTCAGTCTAGGGACCAATGTTCTATTCACCAAGCCAAACGAGCTAGGATACAACATCCTATTTAATAAAAGATTAATATGCAAATCAACTGAATGGCAGAATGATCGGTCTCTATGATGCACACTGACCACCAGGGAGCAGATGCTCAATGCAGGAGCTTCCTCCTAGTGGTTAGTGCACTCCCACAGGGGGAGCACCACTCAAGTGCCACTCAGCTAGAAGCTGGGTTCTGCAGCAACCCTAAGAACCGCTCAGGGGATGTTCAACAAGGGGTCCCACACTGTGAGAGGGCGCAGGCCAGGCTGATGGACTCCCCTCCCCCCAGTGCACGAATGTCATGCACCAGGCCTCTATTATTTATAATAGCCAAGATATGGAAGCAAGCTTAGTGTCTATCAATAGATGAATGATTAATGAAGTGATACATATGTACAATGGAATATTATTCAGCTATAAAAAAATTGAAATCTGACCATTTGCAACAGCATAGATGGACATGGAAAATATTATGCTAAGTGAAATGAGTCATACAGAGAAAGACAAATACCTTGTGATTTCACTTATATGTAGAATCTAAAAAACACAAAATGAACAAACAAAATAAATTCAAAGAACATTTTGATGGTTGACAGGTGGGAGAGAGGTTGGAGAAGATGTGTGCAAAGGAAAGGGATTAAGAAGTACAAATTGGTAGTTACATAATAGCCATGGGGATGTAAACTACAGCATAATATAGAAAATATAGTCAATAACACAGTAATAACCATGTATAGTGTCAGATGGGTACTAAATCTTTCAGGAAGAACATTTTGTAAGTTATATAAATGTCTAATAATTGTCATACACCTGAGACTAATGTAATATTATATGTCAACTGTAACTGAAAATATATATATATATATTAAAAATTAAGTTCACACAAATTCAGCTTGAAATCCTTAGAATCTAATCATCTCTCTTGATAGATGATAGATAGATATACCCATTTACCCATATATGTACAAATATACACACACATGCATGTAAACATTGTTTTGAGCCTTTTAAAGATGCCTTCTAAAATGAATTAAAAATGAAAAAACTGAAGGAAACCAAGATGGCAGCATAAGTAAACACCTAAACTGCTGCCTCGCACAATATCAAAATTACAACTAAAAGACAAAACATACATCATCCAGAACCACAGGAAAGCTGGCTGAGTAAAATTCTACAACTAGAAGAAAAGAGGAAAGCACATTGAAACTCAAAGGAGCTGCAAAAGGCTGAGGTACAGAAATAGGCATGAGGAGAGGACAGGCGGCTGTGTGCACGGGAGCTGAGTGTGTGGCTGGCTTTCTAAAGCTGGAGGGAAACGGAAGCTCCAGTTTGCACTGAACTCCAGTCCCAGGCGAGACACTGGGAAACCAGACCCATTCAGGGGGAATCTGGAATATCAGGAAAAGAGAAAGCACACTGAGACTCAGGAGCTATGAAAGGCAGAGGTTGGGAGGTGCACACATGTGCACTCACAGAGAGGACTGACTGATGAATGCATGGGCGGGTGAGTGCACATTGGGCTTTCTCAAGCAGGAGGGAAACAGAAGCTCCCAACTGTGCTGAACTCCAGTTCTGGGCAAGTTTCTGGGAACCACAACTCATTCAATTACTTCTGGCAGCAGGCGAAACTCAAGGGTGGCTCCTCTCAGAGGTGCTTGCAGCGATTACTGAGGGACACTGAAACACAGGGGCCTCATAGTCAGGAATGATAGGAATCCAAGGCTGTCTGCTCCACCCTGAAACTCTGCCCCATCCAAACTGAGCACAGACTCTTTGGCAATTTTGCAAGTCTTCTGTCATAACAGTGTCTCCAGCACAGAAGTTCTCCCAGTATAGACATAGTTGATCCTTACAGTCAATACCTCCCAGTGAAACCAAAAACAATCAAGGCTTAACTGCAACAAGGTTGGGCACACAGTATACAAAGGGAAGGGGTGCACCAAGAGTGTCCACCTCAGGTAACTGGGGAGGCTCAGCCACTGGGCCCTTTAGGACACCTAGTACATAAAGGTACTCTACCAACTCAGGAAAGCAGTGAAAATGCAGAGACAAAGAAACAGGTCACAAATGAAAGAAATGGAGGAAAGCAAATGACTGGATATAGAGTTCAAAACCACAATTATAAAGTTTTTCAAGAATTTCCTAGAAAAAGCCGATAAATTAAGCAAGAACCTTGAGGATATGAAAAAGGTCCAACTGGAAATTAAACATACACTGACTGAAATAAAAAATATTATAGAGACCTAACAGCAGACTAGAGGACCACAAAAGTCAAAGATTTGAAGTACAAAGAAGCATAAAACACTCAGCTAGAAAAGAAAAAGGAAAAAATTATCCAAAAATGTGAAGATAGTGTAAGGAGCTTCTGGGACAACATCAAGCATACCAACATCTGAATTATGGAGATGTCAGAAGAAGAGAGAGAGTAAGATACTGAAAACCTATTTGAAGAAATAATGACAGAAAACTTGCCCTATCTGGTGAAAGAAATAGACTTATAAGTCCATAAAGCACACAGAACCCCAAACAAAAGGAATCCATGGAGGACCACACCAAGATACATCATAATTAAAATGCCAAGAGCAAAAGAAAAAGAGAGAATCTTAAAAGCAGCAAGAGAAAAACAGTTCATTACATACAAGGGAGCACCCATATGATTGTCAGTTGATTTCTCAACAGAAACTATGCAGGCCAGATGGGAGTGGCAAGAAATATTCAAAGTGATGAACAGCAAGAACCTACAACCAAGATTACTCTACCCAGCAAAGCTATCACTCAGAATTGAAGGGCAGATACAGAGCTTCACATATCAGAAAAAGCTAAAGGTGTTCATCACCACCAAACCAGTATTGTATGAAATGCTGAAAGATACTCTTTAAGAAGAAAAACAAGAAGAAAAAGGTAAAGATAAAAATGATGAACAACAAATACATGTCTATCTACAAGTGAATCTAAAAATCAAGTGAATAAAAATCTGATGAACAGAATAAACTGGTGATTATAATAGAATCAGGGGCATAGAAAGGGAGTGGACTGACAATCCTCAGTGGGGAAAGGGATGTGGGGGGTGCAGGAAGAGAATGGATAAAAAGCGTACACCTATGGATGAGGACAGTTGAGGGGAGGTAAGGTCAGAGGGGGAATGGGAACTGGGTGGAGGAGAGCTATGAGGGGAAAAGAGGAACAATTTTAATAATCTGAACAATAAAGATTTATTAAATTAAAAAAATAAAATGAATTAATAATTATTTGACTTGTTAAGTGGACTAACCAAACAAAACAATAACTTTTCTGAATGACTATCATTTTTTTTGCCATGTATATACCTATTGAATTGTGTGTTAGGTGTTTTTGCTTCTCCCCAAAACTATTGTGCTCTTGTCAGTTTTGGTAGATTATCTCTTTTTTCTACTATTGTAGACATCATTCCTTTTTGCTCTTATAGCACCTATTGCAAGTCTTCACCCCACTTACTTATGACTTTTAATAGTCTTTGGATTTAGAAAATAGGTCACCAAGCTTGTCATATATTTTTAGCAAAAATGTAAAAGCAGCCCTAACCGGTTTGGCTCAGTGGATAGAGTGTTGTCCTGCGGACTAAAGGGTCCTGGGTTCGATTCCAGTCAAGGGTGTGTATCTTGGTTGCAGGAACATCCCCAGTAGCGGGTGTGCAGGAGGCCGCTGACCAATGGTTCTTTCTTATCGATTTTTCTTACTCTCTATTCCTCTTCCTTCCCCTCTTATATATTTAAGTGTAAAAGCAAATGATTGTAAAGCTGAAGAAGTAAGAAAGATCCTCTTCTTCAAGACACATTTGCTTGAAGTTTATGATCTGATTCATTGATTGTGTTATGTTCTAAATATGTGAGATTGCCAGGTAAATATTTGTGGGTAAAGAAGATGTCACAGTAAGGAATCAGGGATGATAAATTCGATATAGAGCTATAGAAATTACCAAATTATTCAATTTTAATTTGTTTTGTTTATTTCACCTCAGAAATAAATCCTTAATCATTAGCGTTGGATAGCCTGGGCAGTTGAATCACATATATAGTTATTATTTCTTGGTTGGCATAATAACATTTAGTTTTCAGGACAGCTTCTAATGGTGTCTATAGTAATGAAAGTTTAGCTACTTGGATAATTTGGCTCGTCATCTCTATATCCCAGATCAGATGATTTCTGTAAACTTCTGCTTACATGGATCTGCCAAGTTCCCCTCAAACTCCTTTCATTTCAGATTTAATCCTATTAGTTCTTTCCCATTTGAAAAACAGCGTTACTATCCTTTTTTGTCCTGAAATAAACTCATTAAGGAATTTATTATAGCTTTCCAGTAAATTATTTCTATTATAAGCAGTTTAAATATTTCCACATGATTGTTAGTTTAACAATCATGAATTCTCTCATAAATTATTATTTAAACAACTAAAAATTCCATTTAAAATAATAATAACCATGTTATTTTTAAGAACATTTTTCTATGTCTAAATCTAGAGTTTCCATTAGACATTGTGATAGCAGTTTTTTACATAAAATTGTACATTTTTTACAGAAAATAAAAGTAGAGCTATTGCAAATAATAAATTTCTAGTGTATGTAATGCCTGGTTTTACTTTTCAAAGTTACAGAATTTATTCAGCATACGATATTATTTAGCTAATACTGTCTCTGCCTCTTCTAAGTACACTCACTACTTTGTACTCTTCTTTGTTTTTCTACTTGGTGAATAAATGAGCACAGTGTAATACAGGGCAAGGCTCCTATATATATATACATTTGAACTTAGAATGTGAATTATGATATTTAAGATCTAAGGTCAGCACATGAAAGCCTATTTAGCTCAAAATATACTTTGAATAACAGTTCAATCAAACTTAGACATCTTGGAGAACATTATTTCTGTGAAAAGACAGACTTATTAAAGGCAACCAATAAATCTCCTTTCAGTGAAACTCTGTAGCTTTGAGATCAATGCCTTCCTACCATTCCCCAGAAGTGGGTCAGGGGTGGAGAGGGACTCCCAAAAATCTAAATGTGTGATCGCTGTTACTGTGGCCTGGCTGCAATGGATGAGATTATGGGTTTGGGAATGAATAAAGTGGTGAAAGGAATTATAATAAAGATAGGATGACTATGTCAGGGTATTTGGACTGAGGGAGGAGAGATGCAAAAGCAGCCCCAATGTGTTCCCTCCTCTTTCTTTCTTCCTTCCCCTTAACCTTTCTGTTTCTCATTTTCCAGCCCTTTCAAAATTATTGAGCATTTATTGTAGTTAAGGAGAAGCAATGACCTACAGACTGAACTAGATATAGGATGATAATCCTCTTCTTGCTTCATCTTATTTTCCTGTCCTGCTCTGTAAGAATTCAAGTGGGGGTGTGAGACTGAGCCTTGTGTGGAAAACATGGTGTTGTTGGAGAGCCCTGATGTCCAATAGCAAGAGGTTCGGAGAAGGGATTCCTTTGTCATGCTTTCTGGGCTTACAGATATTAGTGAGTATGTGGTACTATTGTTTTTCATTTAAAAAACAATTTTTTCATATGCTATGCCCCAACTCAACAATGAAAGACCTGATTTTTGCCTTTGGAGTGGAGATCAATTAATCTGATGAAAAAATGACACTTTGACCACTATTCTTTTAAATAACTCTGATTTCTTACTCTTCTTAAATAATACATTTCAGCATTTCATATAATACTGGTTTGGTGGTGATGAACTCCTTTAGCTTTTTCTTATCTGTGAAGCTCTTTATCTGACCTTCAGTTCTGAGTAATAGCTGTGCTGGGTAAAGTAATCTTGGATGTAAGTTTTTGCTATTCATCACTTTGAATATTTCTTGCCACTCCCATCTGGCCTGCATAGTTTCTGTTGAGAAATCAGCTGACAATCATATGGGTGCTGTCTTGTAGGTAACTAACTTTTCTTTTGCTGCATTTAATATTCTCTTTTTGTCTTTTGCTCTTGGTATTTTAATTATGATGTGTCTTGGTGTAGTCCTCTTTTGATTCCTTTTGTTAGGGGTTCTGAGTGCTTTATGGACTTGTAAGTCTATTTCTTTCACCAGGTGGGGGAAGTTTTCAGTCATTATTTCTTCAGGTAGGTTTTCAGTATCTTGCTTTCACTCTTCTTCTGGCACCCCCATAATTCTGATGTTGATATGTTTGAAGTTGTCCAAGAGGCTCATTTATATTTTTGAATTTTTTTTGCTTTTTGCTTTTCCAGTTGAATGTTTTTTGTTTCTTTGTATTTCAAATCTTTGACTTGATTCTTGAGATCCTGTTATCTGCTGTCAGATCTCTGTATAATATTTTTTATTTCAGTCACTGTATGCTTAATTTCTAGTTGGTTCTTTTTCATATCCTCAAAGGTTTTGCCAAATTTATCCATCTTTTCTAGGAAATTCTTTAAAAACCTTATAACTATGGTTTTGAACTCATACTTTCCTCCATTTCTTTCATTTGTGATCTGTTTCTTTGTCTCCCCAGTTTTGCTGATACTTTCCTTCATTTCTTTCATTTGTGATCTGTTTCTTTATCTCCGCATTTCGCTGCTTCCCTGAGTTGATAGAATGGCTTTGTGTGCTAGATGTCCTATAGGGCCCAGTGGCTCAGCCTCCCCAATTATCTGAGGTAGACACTCTTGGAGCACCCCTTTATGGGCTATGTGCTCAACCTTGTTGCAGTTAAGCCTTGATTGTTGTTGGTATCACTGGGAGGAATTGACCTCCAGGCCAATTGGCTGTGAGGATCAGCTGTGTCTATGCTGGGAGAACTTCTGTGCTGGAGAAACCCTTATGAGTCAGGACTTGCAAAAGCCTCTATGCTTAGCTTGGGTGGGGCAGTCTCATGGCAGAGCAGACAGCATTGGTTTCCCGTCAGCCCTGCCCTAATTAGGCCCCTGTGTGTCAGTGTCCTGTGGTAAGAAGAAAAAGGTAAAGATAAAAATTATGAACAACAAAGAGACAACAAATACATATCTATCAACAAGTGAATCTAAAAATCAAGTGAATAAAAAAGTCTGATGAACAGAATAAACTGGTAAATATGATAGAATTAGGGGCATAGAAAGGGAGTGGACTGACAGTTCTCAAGGACAAGGGGGTGGGAGGTACAAGAAGAGATTGGACAAAAATCATACACCTATGGATGAGGACAGTGCGGGGAGAAGTAAGGCAGAGGGTGGGGTGGGAACCGGGTGGAGGAGAGCTATGGGGGAAAAAAAGAGGAATAATTATAATCTGAACATTAAAGATTTATTAAATTAAAAAAAATTTTTTTAAATATTTTAGCGCCATTTCAAAAGCAAATTTAAACTCATGAATCCCCTGCCAATCTGTGATCCACATACACTGAAAGCCACAGCAATACATTGAAATTTCATAGTTAATGTCATCAACTTCCATTTGGGGTTTTCAATATTTTTTGGGTTATGTTTCTAGAAAAGAAATTGCTGCATTAAAACAAATAAACACTTTTCAAAACCTTGAAGGCATATTACCAAATTGTCCTTTAGAAAGTTATACACCTATGTCAGAAACTTTGGGAACCTCTTTCATGTCCCGCGTGGTTCAGGGTTCCCGGTTCAGGGTTCGGGTTCTGGAGGAGGTGGCACGCAAATGAAAAGAGAGACTAGAAAAGCATTAATTTGGCCATATTGGGGGGCCAGGCGGGAGCCTTCCTCTAGTGCAGCGGTTCTCAACCTGTGGGTCGCGACCCCTTTGGGGATCGAAAGACCCTTTCACAGGGGTCGCCTAAGACCATCGGAAAATGCAGATATTTACATCACTATGCATAACAGTAGCAAAATTTCATGGTTGGGGGTCACCACCACATGAGGAACTGTATGCAAGGGATGCAGCCTTAGGAAGGTTGAGAACCACTGTTCCAGTGGAAAGGACTACCTCCTTCCTTTGGCCTTGCCATCCCTTTTATTCAGGTTTGGGATACACCCTTTACCCTGAAACAGGCAATTCCAGTAACAAGTAGATTATTTTATCAGTAAGGATTTACATGATTATTTGATTGGGAAGTTCATCGTCTCAATTAGATAAGAGATGGCTGGCTTTGACCTTTCAGAGCTTCAAGGTTGACCAGCTTTCCGGGTTCCTCGTCCACTTTCTATTAGTAAGACAATTATTGGTTTCCAGCATCTCTCCCATTTTCTTTCCTCTAAAAAATCTTGCATCTGCAGACTAAAAATAAACATATAAGAACAAAAAATGAGATAAGCCGAGACCGGTTTGGCTCAGTGGATAGAGCGTTGGCATGCAGACTGAAAGGTCCCAGGTTCGATTCTGGTTGGGGGCATATATCTTGCTTGCGGGCACATCTCCACTGTGGGGCGTGCATGAGGCAGCTGATTGATGTCTCTCTCTCATCGATGTTTCTGACTTTCTATCTCTCTCCCTTCCTCTCTGTAAAAAATCAATAAAATATATTTTTTTTAAAAATGAGATAAGCAACCAACAATGTGTATGCTCAGCAGCAAATGAATCAGTCTGTAGTAAGTTTCTTTCTGGGCCAAGTTTCAATGTCCAACAGTTTCTTGAGTGTACATGTCAGCAATTATATTTCAGTTCTGGATGGTGGACAAGTGGTAGCAATGCAGGCCTGACCCTCTCTGGCTTGGTCCCGGGCAACCTGCATCAACACACAGTTGCTGACTTCTAGGATGGCAAGGCGTTGTCAGCATCTTTCATCTCTGGACTGTTTCTCCTCTTCATAGCTGGAGCATTCTCTGTTGTAGGAATTCACATGTTCTTGGAGCAGTTTTTCTGAAAATATATAAACATATTCTCGACCAAAAGTTATTAAAGGAATTTTTTTCTATAAATTTGACTTGGGATCCTTTTTATTTTTGCCCAAATGACTTTCCTTTGGCTTATTTTGATACTTTGTATGTTTTTCATGGGTGTCTTGCTGTTAAGTAGAAAAAATTTTTCTAGATGTAATTTGCTTACAGGATACTTTTCCTTACATAATATTACTCCACTATCCCCCCTTTTTAAATTTAATTATTAGGAGGCTTTAGGAAAATTTTTATAATGCAGTCTTGATGACTTTAAAATTTAATTTTTTGCACAAAAATATGACTGCTTCATGTTTATTGCATGTTAAGTAATTTTCCCATGCAATGAACTACCAATAGAAATTTCAGTCAATACTTTAGGAACAATTTTTTTCCAGTACAATTAAATTTTCTTGAATATTCACTTATTTCAATTAGCCAATTTAAATTAATTTGAAAACTTGACTACTATTTTATTGTCAAATTTAATATTCTAACAACAGTCTTAGTTTTACCCTGTAAATATTAGTGGAAAGGATTATTTGTATTCTTGAGTAGGCCCTGAGCATTCCTGGTGTTAGGCTGGATTTAGAATATAGGGCAGCTGTTAGCTAGGCCTCTGTCTGTTGCTGGGTCCCCATATGAGCTGCACCAAATCTTTGTCTGTCACCTGTGTTCCAAACTGAGCCGGGCCAAATCTCTGTCACCTGGGTACTGAACTGAGCTGGGCATGGGAAGCGAAGCAGCCATGGGGCAGGAGACCTCCCTCAGAAGGGGCCGAGATTCAAGCCCCTGCAATGTTAGGGAGGTAAGGGTTTTTGCCTCACCTCTGTTGATCCCCAAGTTCTCTCCTGATGGCCCCTCTGCGACTGTGCCTGTCTTAGGTTGTTCCTTCCCTGAGGAATCTTACCTGTCTCTGGCTAACCAGCCATCCTCTGAGGCCAAGCAGGGTGATGTGAGGTTCAGTTCCATCTCTTTGGTAGCCGATGCCCTTGTGGCCTCCACGGCCAGTACCTGCCTTGGGATCCCCTCGCCTACTGGCAGGGTCCCGGCACTGATCACATATCTTGGAGAACTCAGGTTCCTTCTCTAGAGAGGGCCCAGCTCACACCATTGGGTGAGAGACAGATTCATGGTACCAGCCAACACAAGGCTTCAACTTCAGCATGAACAGAAAGCTCAGGCAACACCTGTGGGAGGGTCCCTCTTGGAAAAAAGAGCAAGAAAAGCCAATATAGAATGCTCAAGTGTCTTCTCACTGCCTTACTTCCTTTCATGTTATTTTTAAAATTGCTACCAAATATTCAAAGAATTAGATTGTAAGTTTCTTTGGGATATTTGTTAAAAAATTATAATGACATTGTAGAATAATATCATGTAAGGATATTCTTTGTTCTAGGCCATGGCAATTCAATTTCAAACTGGCTATCAATTTCTTTTTGTATAGACAAAATCTTAGTTACTTTATTAGAATACTTAATAAAATTGCTTACAAAGACATTGGCTTTTTATTTAGCTGAAAACCTTGGTTTTTATTTAAAAAGCTAATTTATTAATCAAAGTAGGTATATTCATTTAAAAAACAAAGCAAATTTAGTAAATGTTTATGTCTGATTCACAAGCCACAAATGTTGCCCCACCTCTAGCTAAAGAATACAGGTGGCTATGGGCTTTTTGTTATTTTAAATTCTGCTGTTGGAATTTTAAGAAATATTTAGTTACGGAGAATCCAAGATGGCAGCATAGGTAAACACCTACACTGCTGCCTCGCACAACAACTTTAAAACTACAACTAAAAGACAGAACAGACATCATCCAGAGCCACAGGAAAGCTGGCTGAGTGGAAATTGTACAAGAGAGGGGCTCACAGAGACCCAGAGGAGCTGCAAAAAGCTGAGGTACAGAGATGCGCGCGTGGAGAGAGCGGGTGCCAAAGAACCTGACTGGCTTTCTCTGGCAGGAGGGAAATGGAAACTCTCAATGGCATTGAACCCCTTATCCTACTACACTAAACCCCAGATCCAGCCGAAACTCACACAGGGGAGTTTGGTCTGTGAAAAGGGAGAAGTGCACAGAAATTTAGGGGAGTCGCAAAAGATCAGAAGTCTGGTGGCGTGCACAGCACTGCACACACAGGACCAACTGCTGATTGTGCTGCTGCCTTTCACGAGTGGGCGGGAGACAGACCCTCCCAACTGTGGCACTTCTAACTCCACTAAACCCCAGTTTCCAGAGAAATCCTGGGGACCCAGACTCATGGTCCCAGAGCACAGCGGAGTCGGAGGGGCAGCAATCTAGAGGTACTGCGAGGGCGAGCGTGCACACACGGGCACACAGGGACCACTCCAGATTACCTAGTCACGTGAGACTCAGGGTCCCTGGAGGGCGGGGCCGACTGGAAGGCAAGGCGGTCCTTTAAGCCCTGAGATTCCACCCATCCCAAGCTCAGCAGAGAGGCTTTTGCAGTTTTTCAAGTCTGGTATCATAAGGCTGAATCCAGCACAGAAGTTCTAACAGCATAGTTAAAATGCTGGAACAAGAGATCACAAACAAAAGAAATGCAGGAAAACAAACAACTGGATATAGAATTCAAAACCACACTTATAAGGTTTTTCAAGAATATCCTAGAAAAGTTGGATAAAGTTAGCGAGACCCAAGAGGAGATGAAAAAGAACCAACTAGAGATGGAAAAGGAACAACTAGAAATTAAACATATACTGACTGAAATAAAAAATACTATACAGAGACCTAACAGCAGACTAGAGGAAGGCGAGAATCAAGTCAAAAATTTGAAATATGAAGAATCAGAAAACACTCAACTTGAAAAGCAAGAAGAGAAAAGAATCCAAAAATGTGAAGATAATGTAAGGAGCCTCTGGGACAGCTTCAAGCATACCAACATCAGAATTGTGGGGGTGCCAGAAGAAGAGAGAGAGCAAGATACTGAAAACCTATTTAAAGAAATAATGACTGAAAACTTCCCACATCTGATAAAAGAAATAGACTTACAAGTCCAAGAAGCACACAGAACCCCATATAAAAGGAATCCAAAGAGGACTACACCAAAACACATCATAATAAAAATATCAAGAGCAAAAGACAAAGAGAGAATATTAAAAGCAGCAAGAGAGAAACAATTCATTACCCACAAGGGAGCACCCATACGACTGTCAGCTGATTTCTCAACAGAAACAATGCAGGCCAGATGGGAGTGGCAAGAAATATTCAACGTGATGAATAGCAAGAACCTACAACCAAGAATAATCTATCCAGCAAAGCTATCATTCAGAATTGAAGGGCAGATAAAGAGCTTCACAGATAAGAAAAAGCTAAAAGAGTTCATCAACTCCAAACCAGTATTATATGAAATGCTGAAAGGTACTCTTTAAGAAGAGGAAGAAGATAAAGGTAAAAGACATAAAATTATGAACAACAAATACTTATCTATCAACTAGTGAATCTAAAAATTAAGTGAATTAAAAATCTGATGGACAGAATAAACTGGTGAATATAATAGAATCAGGAGCACAGAAAGGCAGTGGACTGATAATTCTCATGGGGAAAGAGGTGAGGGGTGTACAGGGAGAGACTGGACAAAAATCATACACCTATGGATGAGGTCAACAGGAGGAAGGTGAGGGTAGAGGGAAGGGTGGGAGCCAGGTGGAGGGGAGCTATGGAGGAGAAAAAAGAGAAACAAATGTAATAATCTGAATAATAAAGATTTAATAATAAAAAAATATTTAGTTACTTCATTTTGCCCTTCTTAGAGACCACAACCTTCATAACATTTAAAATATACTTATTAATTCTTATTTAATAAAGTTTTCCATGAAATTTCAAGTATATTAAATCAGTTAAATTTAAAAAGATTTCCTTTAAGAAGAGAGAACAAATTTCTTGTATTACTCTGGGCCTATGGAGCTTTCCAAGAATTGCCTCTGTTAAAGCCTGGAAATTTAAAATGGGTAAAAACCATCAAATATATATGTTCATATATGATTTAAAAGTTATAATACTTTTTATAATTATCTTAAGATATCAATTATATTTTACACTGTTTTTTATATTAAAATTTTTCAGTTGGAAATCACAGAATTCTTTTTTAATTAGACCAATAAACAACATATTTTGAATTCCTAATTATTAGAAAAACTTTATTTTCTCGCAATTTAATTTGAATTTAGCTAAAAACTTGATTAATAACACAAAAATCTTCTCCTTTTGATTACTTTATGCCACCTTTCTTAAAAAATAAAGACCAGTTCTGTTTTTTTCTTTTTCTGCAGCTTTTGCGGAGAGATTCCAGCTTAAACCCCTGTCTAATATGTCCAAAAAGGTGGATAATTGCGGGGTTCTCTCCTCGCGAGTACAGAAGTTCCAGACACATCTCTAAATTTTTAAAACTTTTTCATGGTGAGAAAACAGACTTTAAATTAGCATACTGGGAGAGTGGACTTTCATATTGGATTGCCACGTGTCTCTCCCTTCCCCCACATCCTGCTTACTTCAGGGGAAAGCATCAGTAACAGATCTGGCCGAATTCCTTTTCATGCTTAAAAGATAAAGACAGATCTTAATTTTTTTTTATTTCTTTTTCCCTTTCCGAAGTAATAACTAGCACTTAATTTGGCCAATATTTGAATTTCCCTGCGAGTTCTTCTATAATTTTTAAATGAAACCTTAAGTAATCTCATTGCAGGAAAGCAGATAGCCTTGCCCTCTCCTGCCACCTTTGAATTTCTCCACACCAGAGGTGGTTTCAACAGTGGAGTTTCACTTATTACAGATTTCAGATTCCAAATACAAACTAAGATTTTAATTTGAACAAGAAATCACATTATTTAAGCATGCAAACGAAAAGTCTATAATAAAGTTTACTTTATATTTATAACCTAATTCTTCCCCATTAACCTGGCTGAAAAAGACGTTCCCACCCTACTTACAAATCTCGACTCTGCAGTTAATCCGTGGGCTTTGTGTACATTGAATTTCCCTCACCTTTTCCTAGGTGAATTTTCCCTCACCATTTTCCTTGGTGAATTTTCCTTCCTTCGTTCTTAGGCGAAAAATACCTTCTCCTCCAGATGTCCCTTGGTCAGGCGTCAGATGTGGGAACCTCTTTCACGCACTGCGTGGTTCATGGTTCCCAGTTCAGGGTTCGGGTTCTGGAGGAGTTCGCACGCAAATGAAGAGAGAGACTAGAAAATATTAATTTTGCGATTTTGGGGGACCAGGAGGAAGCCTTTCTCTAGTGGAAAAGACTATCACCTTCCTTTGGCCTTGCCATTCCTTTTTTTCAGGTTTGGGATACAACCTTTGCCCTGAAACAGGCAATTCCAGTAACAAGTAAATTATTTTATCAGTAAGGATTTACATGATTATTTGATGGGGAAATTCATTGTCTCAATTAGATAGGGAGTGGCTGGCTTTGACAGTTCAGAGCTTCAAGGTTGACCAACCTTCCGGATTCCTTGCCCACTTTCTATTAGTGAGACAATTATTGGTTTCCGGCAAGAAACAAAATTGTGTGTTTTATTTTCATATGGTTCAATAATGGTATAGATTTTTCATGTTTAGAAAGTATTTAAATTTGCACCAAAATGATTAAAATATTTGTGTAATTTGACCACTATGTAATATGCAAAGGGAAATAATGCCACTGGGCTCACTCCTGCTGTAGCTCGATAGAGAAACAGTATGTTTGAGCAGAAACCATTCACTCTGGAGTTAGAATCCTGGTACCTACTTTGATTACTTATTAGCTATGTGACTTTGGATCAGTTATTTTGAAGCATACTAATCCCACCTTTGGAAATATTGCTGTTTTAACTACTCTGTTATTCTTAGTCTCTTATTCTATAAGTCAACTCTATTATTTTTTTGGACTGTAAAATAACTTGGTTTTTAGCTTGAATAATAGAAAAGATAAACTTAACTGTCTCTTTGCAAGCTAGCCATCTAAAGGGGCTGATACACTGATACTGATAATAATTCCCATATTCTCATGCCAAGTGTTTGTTTGTCCAAGGTTACAGGTCTATATAGATATGTATTCAAGGTTATGTTATGCTCAGAGTTCGGGGTCCCCAATAATCAACCATTAAGGAGCCTTTTCCGATGCAAAAGCAAAGAGTCTTTATTCAAACCTGGGTTTGGCTCCCAGCCTCTTTCTGGCGCAGCTGCGAGACGAGAGAGCGAGCTGGGAGGGAACAATGAGTTATATGGGGTAGGATAATTGGGAGGGCTTAGAGAAGTGACGAGGGTTACAGAGATTGGTCACTTGAATTAGGGTCTTTCTGTGGTTTAGCATAATTAGGACCCTCACTGTGTTCCTGGAGCTTCATTGGTCCATTCGGGTGATGGTCGGGGAAGCTTGGACATTGCTGGCACACCTCTGGCCACTCCTAGAAAAGGGAGGGGGTTTAGGCAGAGGGCCCAGCCCTATAGGACAAGATGAAGGGGAGTTCATTTCCTTTCAGTTACAAGTTGTCTGTATAGATATGACAAGTGTTTGCTAAATACTATATATACTCAAGGTTATAACCTGTCTACAAAATAACTTACACAAAGAACTAGAAGGATATAAAAAGGAAATACTCCCTTATGTGTTTGTTCAGAATTTGACTGAGATAATCTGCTCTGAACCTGTGTTCAATAAAGATGACTCCTAACTAATTGGTTCATTAAGGCATCTTGTCCAGCTTGCTGATTTGTAATACAACAATTTAAGATCTTTCATTTGTAAAATGTCAGTAACAATTAATTTTCTTATGAAGACACTGTTCTATGTGTTAAATGAGGCTACGTGTGGAAAATGCCTGATATAGTACCCCCCAATGTTGTAAGAATGCAATAACTGAATGTAAGTATAGTCTTAATAACATGAAAAAGGTTTTCAGAATCCAGGAGTCTTCTTGAATCCAGAGCTCTCTTTGATAGACCTCTAAGAGTGCAAATCAAAGAGCCCATTGACTGTTATGATAACAGAAACTGGGAAGATTA
Organism: Lasiurus cinereus; assembly: GCA_011751065.1. NCBI lineage: Eukaryota > Metazoa > Chordata > Mammalia > Chiroptera > Vespertilionidae > Lasiurus > Lasiurus cinereus. Next base: position 10,107,968 of record JAAGEH010000012.1, on the reverse strand, counting down.
ATCAATAAGAATAAAAAAGCCTGATAAAAGAGCCTATAAGAGTCACCAGAACAGAAAAAAGAGGATCAGAAATAGATCCAGAGGAATAGAAAATAAGTGTAGAAGGAATCAAGGAGTAGAAGAGACAAGGACTGGATCAAAGGAAGACCCTGCTGGCTTCTGGATTACTTGAATTCTCAGTGGCATGGGGGGCTGATTGATAGGGCCACGATGAGACTTATAGGAATTCCTATACTTTTAGGCTAATTAAGAATTTTATTGCCAACAGGACCACTCTGAGTAGCAATTAGGAGAAGAGCTCTTAATTTCCATAAAATCTAAGGTCATTCAGTTTACACTTAACTTGCCAGTTTTGTTATTATCCCCAGGATAACATTGGATTTTTGGTAATAATCATTTATCACTGAATATCAGATTGACACTAATTCTTTCTCTAGAGTCTTTTATTCAGATCACTGACTTGAACAAATGTGCATGTCCAAAGTTCTACAACCTTTTTCTGTTCAGAATTGTGTGTGCACATCTATCATATAAAGAAATAAAATTCTTACTTGCCAATGGTTTCATAAGTATATACTGACTACCTTTATTAGATCATATCTTTAAATATGTCAAGTTTATTTATTCTTAATAAATATGCCAAAAATTAGTTATAAAATAAAACTAACTTTAGTAATTTTAAAAAAGGGTTAAGATATTTGGTCCTTTAGGAGTTCTGGGAAATATTATAGGAATACACAATGCCCTCTAAGTTTCATATTAATTTATTAAAGACAGAAATTCATTATGATAGCCACACAGATCCCAGTTCTCTGAAAACGTTCCAGAATATTTTCATCATTTTCAAAAATCACAATGACTTTTTTTTTAATCTATAAAAATTCCATGATTTTAAATTGGGTGCTTTCTAACTGCCCATTCTTGTGACTGTAGACAGGCCCATAAAGAGATGGTAAATTTTTCTGTAGTTCCACTTTGCATTTTCCTTTACTCATGTTTCCTTCGCATTCATGCACTGTGATGTTTCCTCCACAGTGCATATTAGTATCAGTATGATGAGGCTGAGCCCATGGTGCAACTCTTAAAGCTATATCTGGCAGTCTGTTTTTAACTATTTGCTGTTGCTTATTTTTACATCTTCCATTTAGTTATTATTTAAAGCATTATTATTTAAACTTGGCTCCCCTAAATTGTGAGATTATGAGTCTAAGATCTATATTTTCAATGAATTTACAAATCTAAGGTCAGACTATTTTTAAAAGCCCGTTCATTTTATTATCCAATTTCAATAATTTTTATTTTCATGTCAATATATGAAACACTTTAGGAAAAGCCATATTTTTTATAACTATTAGTATGTGCTCTTAAAAATATATTTATAGGATTGAAAAAATGGTGGCAGAATATACAGATGTGTCCCGAGCCTTGTCCTGGAGCAGATAGAAAGAACAGCTGAGGGTTGCACAGGGAGTGTTTGTTGATGAGTTGAGGGACAGCTATATCAGGAGAAGGTGGGAGACTGCTGGACAGGGCTCCCCTGACTGGGCAGCCCCCACTGCTGCTGGGTTGCCTCCCAGAGAGACTGTCTCCGAAGCAGAGACCACACCATCTTGAAGGGGAAAGTGGATGTTATTGGAAGCCTGAAAATCTACAACTACGGCACACTCCAGAACACAGGTCCCCTATTAGCACAAATGCAGATTCAGAGGAGCTCTACATTCCACCACGGAAAGGTCAGATTTCACCTGGGATAAGGTGAGGTCTCTGGTTCTGGCAGGTGAGAGAAACATGCACACTGTGGAAGCTGGAGACCTGGGAAAGTCTGCACCTAGAAAAATCTGTGACTATTGGCGCTGGTTTGATCTGTGAATGTGGAAGGGGGTACTCAGAGCTGCTAACAAAAGAAAACTCTAAAAAGCAACCCATTTGATCAGACGCAAAAGTACAGCCTACAATTTTTAAAAGTATGCCGGCTGCTTAGACCCAAAGGAGAAAAAAGACTGGACAGACTTGTGCACAGCCCTGGAGTTCACACAGTTATGCTGGCTCTTTTTCCTCTTTAAATCCTTGCTTCTAAGCCCAATACATAGGATCACCCAATTGGGACACCCTAAGAGACTGCAGGAGAAAGTTATTTTTCTGGAACCTGCGGGTCAGAGCGGGGAATAACCATTAGAGAACCAGCTCTGGGGCAACCCACTCCCACAAACCAGTATTGAGTGCCACAGGGAAAGCAGGATCTAAGCAATGGCTAGAGAGGACCTTTAGACACAGAGGTCAATCCAGAAACACTGCCACCCAGGGGTTGAATCACAAATTGACTCTTGTATAAATACAAATAAAGGAATACAAGAAATTAAGACACACTGCCTGCTTAAAAATCAGGACTGGTTTACAACACTGAGGAGCAGTGGAATGCAGGGAGGAACTGCAATACTGTCCTGATGAGAAAACAAGCATGCAAAACAGAACAGTAGAGGAAGTGAATGACCTTCACTACTGCACATTTTTATTTTTTTTATTCATCTTTAACTTAAGAAACTAATTCTTTTTCCTCACTTGATTTTACCTTTTTTAATTATTACATTTTTATTTTTGATCAGTATTATTGCTACTATTTTACTTTTTTTTAAGTGTCATTTTATTTTCTCTAATTTACTTTGGGTATAGTGTTCAACATTCTATTTTAATCTTTCCTTTAACATCATTTTATTCTATCTCAACTTTACCTTTATGCCAACACTCTCTACCTAACTTTTCCCCTTTTGTTGTCCTATTTTTCTTATCCCTTTCCTACTTTAGATTTTCCCCATTCTTTCTTTTTACCCCCTGTTAAACTTTCACCCTACTTATATATCTAATTTCCAATCCCCTGTTCCAGGTCCATACATACCCCTCTCTTCTCTGTCTGCACTATCCAACAAATTGTTTTTCTTTCTGTCCTTTTGTTGTTGATTGCTTGATTGTTGATTATATCAATTTTTATGCTTGTTTGTGAAATTGTTTTGCTTATTCTTTTTGTTTGTTTGCTTTGTTTCTGTTTGTTTTTGCTTCTGTTTTCCCTGATCTCACTTGATATTAGTTGTTGTTTGTAATTTGTATTCATCTCCAGGTTCTTGATGCTGACATTTGTTGAGATTAGTGGCTGTTCTATTGGAATTTTCCCCATATATATATATATATATATATATATATATATATATAATATTATAAATTTTGTTCCCCTTTTCTTTCTTATTATCTTTCTTTTCTCTCTTACTTTTTTTTTCTTTTCCCAATTTCATTATTTTTCCTTTTCCCTTCTTTCTCTCCTATCCTCTAGTTTGCCTTTCTCTGGTAATCACCTGTATTTGGGGTTATTAATATCGTGAATACATTTCTGTTCAGTGCCTTGTGCATTGTACCTGGTTGTGTTGTATTTTGTGCCTTTAAATCAATGCAGGAGAGAAAGAACTACATAACCAGATACCTGGAAAAGAGACATTATGGGGAGACAAAGAAACAGCCCACATATGAAAGAAAACCAGGCATCACGAATAAAGGAAGTAAACGAAATGGAGGCAAGCAACCTATCAGAGAAAGAATTCAGAGAAATGGTCATAAGGTGAATGAAAAGAATGGAAGACAAATTCGACAATATGTGTAAGAACCAAGATGAAATGAAGACGAACCAAGAAGAAATGAAAAACGACATCGCTGCTGTAAAAAAATCAATAGAAAGCATCAAGAGTAGACTGAAAGAAGCAGAGGACCACATCAGTGAGCTAGAAGACAAAGTAGGAAAAAATACCCAAATAGAGCAGCTTCTAGAAAAAAAAATTAAAAAGCAGGAGGAGAACCTAAGGGAACTTTGGGACAACATGAAACAAAACAATATCTGCGTAATAATGGTGCCAGAGGAGAGGAAACTGAGCATGGAATATAAAACCTGTTTGAAGAAATGATGACAGAAAATTTCTCTGACATAGAGAAGGAAAAACCCGCACAAATACAAGAAGCTCACAAAGTCCTAAGCAAAATTAACCCAAAAAGACCAACATCAAGGCACATTATACTTAAACTAGAGGCCCAGTGCAAGAAATTTATGCACGGATGCAAGATTCCCTCAATCCAGCTTGCACCCTCTCCAATTGGGGATCCCTTGCAAGATGTCTGACTGCAATTTTAGGCATGATCCAAGGAATTAGGCCTAAACCAACAGACAGATATCTCTTTCACAATCTGTACGACTTGCTCATAACTGCTCACCTGCCTGCCTGCCTGATTGCCCCTAACTGCTTCTGCCTTCCCAGCCTGATCACCCCTAACTGCCCTCTCCTGCAGGCCAATTTGGTTCCAATTGGTCAGTTCATATGCCAGTGTCAAAAGCTTCACCAGCTAGGCAGCCATTGGTTCCCCATTTGGTTCTCATTGTTCGGTTTCCATGCCAATTAGCTTCAAAAGCTCTGCCTCCTAGATAGCCATTGGCTCCTCACAGCACTGGGATTTGGTTCTCATTGGTAGGTTTCAATGCCAGTGTCAAAAGCTCCACCTCCTAGGCAGCCATTGGCTCCGCACAGCACCCAGATTTGGTTCTCACTGGTCAATTCCTATGCCAGTCAGCATCAAAAGCTCCAATGCCTAGGCAGCAATTGGCTCCCCCCAGCCCCCACCTTTGTTTCTCATTGGTCAGTTCCTATGCCAGTCAGCATAAGAAGCTTCACCTCCTAGGCCATTGGCTCCCCACGGCACCCATCTTTGGTTTTTATTGGTTGGTTCTTATGCCAGTCAGCATCTACAAGCTTACCTCTGGGCCTGATCAAAGAGGTGGGGCTTAACAGCAGCCCCCTCTGAGGCCAGGAGAGAAAGAAAAGCCTTCTGCTGATGAAAATCAGAAAGAGTGAGAGAAAGAAAGAGGTAAGTACACAGATCAAGAGCTTCCACTGAGGCTGCAGATCAGACCCTGAATTACTTTTTGGGTCTCAGTCACCTGAGCAGTCAGCGTTGGGTCACCAGGCTGCAACTGTGCAACCCAGGGATGACCTCCGAATGGTCTGTGTTTGGTTGCACTCTTGGCCCCTTCCCAAGCCCCAGGCTTTAGGCTTGGGAAGCGCAACTCCCCCCTCACTCTGCCCTTCCAATTGCAGGCTCGGCCCCTCCAATGGCTAGCTGGGAGTGACCTGGATGCCAAGGAGGTGAGACCCAGATATGTATGCAAATTAACCACAATTTTGTTGCATTAATTTGTATACTCACACTGCTTAATTGTGGGCATAGCAGAAGTATGGTCAATACATGTTTCTCTGTTATTAGGTAAGATTGTCAAACACCATGGACAAATTAAGAATCTTAAAAGCACCCAGAGAGAGGCAGAAAGTTACCTACAAACGAACCCCCATCACACCAGCGACTGATTTCTCAACAGAAACTCATCAGGCCAGAAGGGAATGAAATGAAATATGCAAAGTCATGCAAAAGAAGGGTCTGAATCCAAGAATACTGTACCCAGCAAGGCTGTCAATCAAAATTGAAGGTGAAATCAGGAGCTTCACAAACAAAAAAGGATAATAGAATTTATTACCACCAAACCAGCAATGCAAGAAATGCTAAAGAGTCTGCTGTAAAAAAAAAGAAAAGAAAGCGAAGAAGGAAAACAGGAAAAAAGAATAAAAATGGTGACAAATAAGTATCTATCAATGATAACTTTAAATGTAAATGGATTAAATACCTCAATAAAAAAAATAGGGAAACGGATTGGATAAGAAAACACAACCCATGTATCTGCTGTCTACAAGAAACCCACCTCAGAAAAAAAGATGCACACAGACTGCGGGCGAAGGGATGGAAAAAGGTTTTCAGGTGAATAGAAATGAAAAAAAAGCTGGGGTAGTAATATTATATCTGACAAATTAGATCTCAAAGTGAAGGACATAACAAGAGATAAGGAAAGCCACTTCATGATACTAAAGGGAACAATCCAACTAGAAGAAATAACTATAGTAAACATATGTGCACCCAATACAGGAGCACCCAAATACATAAGAAAAAACAAAAAAACTCTCCGAGACCGGTTTGGCTCAGTGGATAGAGCGTCAGCTTGCGGACTGAAAGATCCCAGGTTTGATTCCGGTTGGGGGCATGTACCTTGCTTGTGGGCACATCTCCACCATGGGGCATGCAGGAGGCGGCTGATCGATGTCTCTCTATCATTGATGTTTCTGAATTTCTATCTCTCTCCCTTCCTCTCTGTAAAAAAATCAATAAAAATATATTAAAAAAAAAAAAAACCTCCAGGAGGATATCGAGGGAGAAATTGACAGCAATACAATCATAGTAGGAGACTTTAATACCCCACTGTCACCATTGGACAAATCCTCTTAAAAAAAAAATCAGAAAAGAAACATCAATCCTAAAGGTCTCAGTAGACCAGATGGAATTAACGGACATCTTCAGAACATTTCATCCCAAAGCCACACAATATACATTCTTCTCAAGTGCCTATGGGTCATTTTTAAGATGGACCATATGTTGGGTCATAGGCAAAGTCTCCTCAAATTCAATTAGATAGAAATCATATCAAGCATCTTCTCAGATGACTGTGGCATAAAACTGGAAATCAACTACAACAAAAACAATCCAAACAAATCAAACACATGGAGACTAAACAGCATACTATTAAATAATGACTGAGTTACTAGAGAGATCAAGGAAGAAATAAAAAGTATCATAGCCACAAATGACAATAAAAACACAACAATCCAAAATCTGTGTTACAGAGCACAAGCAGTCTTGAGAGGGAAGTTCATAGATCTATAAGCCTACTGCAAAAAAAGAAAAAGAAAGAAAAAAAGAATGGTAATAAATTACCTAACTCTACAACTCAAAGAGTTAGAAAGAGAGCAACAAGAAAAGTCCAGTGTAAGCAGAAGGAAGACAATAATAAAGATGAGAGTGGAGATAAACAACACTGAGACCAAAAAAAAAAAAAAAAACCAATACAAAAGATCAACAAAACCAAGAGCTTGTTTATTGAAAAGATAAACAAGATTGATGAACCTCTAGCCCTCTAGCCAGGCTCATTAGAAACAAAGAGAGAGGACACAAAAAAACAAAATCAGAAATGAAAGAGGTGAAATATTAACAGACCCCATCAAAACCCAAACGATTGTTAAAAAATACTATGAACAACTCTGTTCCAACAAACTGGACAACCTGGAGAAGATGGACATATTCCTTGAAAAATATAACCTTCCAAAACTCAATCAGGAAGACTCTGAACATATCAATAGGCCTATAACTATGGAAAAAATTGAAGCAGTCATCAAAAATCTTACAGAAAACAAAAGCCCAGGGCCAGATGGCTTCACAGGGGAGTTTTACCAAACATTCAAGGAAGAACTAAAACCTATCCTCCTCAGATTATTTCAAAAAATTCAAGAGGAAGGTACACTTCCATGTTCATTCTATGAAGCCAGCATCACCCTAATACCAAAACCAGATAAAGACAACATAATGAAAGAGAATTATAAGCCAAAATCACCAACAAAATTCCAGCAAATTAGATCCAGCAGTACATCAGAAAGACCAGACACGATGACCAAGTAGGATTTATCCCAGGAATGCAAGGATGGTACAATATCCACAAATAAATAAACATGATACATCACATAAACATTTTGAGAAAGAAAAATCACATAGTCATACCAATTGATGCATAAAAAGCATTTGATAAAATCCAACACCCTTTCTTGATAAAAACTCTCAGCAAGATGGTAATAGAAGGATCATACCTCAACATAATAAAAGCCAAATATGATAAACCCATAGCTAACATCATACTCAATGGGCAAACACTAAAACCATTTCCCCTAAGAGCAGGAACAAGACAGGGATGCCCACTCTCACCACTCCTGTTTGAATAGCACTGGAAGTATTAGCCATTGCAATTAGATAAGAAGAAAAAATAAAGGCATCCAAATTAGAAAAGAAAGAATAAAGCTATCGTTATTTGCAGATGATATGATATTGTACATAAAAAACTCAAAAGACTCCATCAAAAAATTAATAGACTTAATAAATGAATTCAACAATGTAGCAGGATACAAAATTAACACCAATAAATATATGGCATTTCCATATACCAATAGTGAACTTACAGAAAGAGAGACTAAAAAAGCGATCCCATTTACCATCACACCAAAGAAATTAAGATACCTAGGAATAAACTTAACTAAGGAGGTAAAAGACTTAGATGAAAAAAACTACAGGACACTGAAAAAAGAGATAGAGGAAGACATAAACAGATAGAAGGTACATACCTTGTTCATGCATTGGGATAATCAACATCATTAAAATGTTCATACTACCCAAAGTAATCTATAGATTCAATGCACTCCCCATTAAAATACCAATGGCATATTTCACAGACCTAGAAAGAACTCTCCAAAAATTCATCTGGAATAAAAAAAGATCCCAAATACCATAGCATTCCTGAGAAAGAAGAACAAAGTAGGTGGGATCTCAATACAAGATTTCAAGCTTTTTTTTTTTAAGATATTTTATTGATTTTTTACAGAGAGGAAGGGAGAGGGATAGAAAGTCAGAAACATGGATGAGAGAGAGACATCAATCAGCCACCTCCTGCACTCCCCCTACTGGAGTTGTGCCCGCAAGCAAGGTACATGGCCCCAAGAATCGAACCTGGGACCTTTCAGTCCGCAGGATGACGCTCTATCCATTGAGCCAAACTGGTCTCGGCAGATTTCAAGCTTTATTACAAAGCCACTATTCTCAAAACTGCCTGATACTGGCACAAGAACAGACTTATAGTGTGAGAACCCCTTTCATGTCCCACATGATTCAGGGTTCACATTCAGGGTTTGAGTTCTGGAGAAGGCCACACACAAATGAAAGAGACTAGAAAAGTGTTAATTTGGGAATATTGAGGGCCAGGCGGGAGCCCACCTCTAGGGAGTGGACTACACTGTGCTCTGGACTTGCTCTCCCTTTTATTACATCTATTGGATACACCACAGCCTTTAGGCAGGAAATTCCAATAGTAGCCAATCAGCAGAAATTTACATAAGACAAACAGGTGGAGGCCACTTCAGCTACCAATGTCTCAACTAAACAATGAGTGATTAGCTTTGACCTTTCAGAGCAATTACGGTTGACCAGCCTTCCAGTTTCCTGTCCACATCTTTCTATTAGTGAGATAATAATTGGTTTTGGCATCTGGCAATATAGACCAATGGAATAGAATAGAGAATCCAGATATCGACCCAAACCACTATGCTCAATTAATATTTGACAAAGGAGGTATGAACATACAATGGAGTCAAGACAGTCTCTTCAATAAGTGATATTGGGAAAATTGGACAGGTACATGCAAAAAAATGAAACTAGACCACCAACTTACACCATACACAAAAATAAACTCAAAATGGTACAGTACTTAAATATAAGACAAGAAAACATAAAAATATTAGAGAAATCCACAGGCATAGAAATCTCAGAAATATGCCAAAGTAACTTCTTCAGTGACACTGCTCCTAAAGCAATGGAAGCTAAAGAGAAAATAAATAAATGGGACTACATCAAAATAAAAAGCTTTTTCACAGCAAAAGAAACCATCAACAAAACAATAAGAAAGCCCACTGTATGGGAGAACATAATTGCAAATGTTACCACTGATAAAGGTTTAATCTCCAACATCTACAGGCAACTTATACAACTTAATAAAAGGAAGATAAATGATCCAATAAAAAAATGGGCAATAGATTTAAATAAAACTTTTTAGAAAGTAGACAGAAGGAAAGCTAAGAGACATATGAAAACATGCTTAAAGTCACTAATTATCTGAGAGATGCAAATCAAAACCACAATGAGGTACCATCTCACACCTGTTAAGTGCTGGCAAGAACGCGGAGAAAAAGGAATCCTCATGCACTGCTGGTGGGAATGCTAACTGGTACAGCCACTGTGGAGAACAGTATGTAGTTTCCTCAGAAAACTAAAAATCAAGCTCCCATTTGACCCAGTAGGCCCACTTCTAGGAATGTATCCCAAGAAACTAGAAACACCAATCAGAAAGGATATATGCACCCTTATGTTCATAGCAGCACAATTCACCATAGCTAAGATTTGGAAACAGCCTAAATGCTCATCAGCAGATGAGTGGATTAGAAAACTATGGTATACTATGCTGCTGTAAAAAAGAAGGAATTCTTACCATTTGCAGCAGCATGGGTGGACCTGGAGAGCATTGTGTTAAGTGAAAAAAGCCAGGCAATGAAAGAAAAATACCACATGATCTCACTCATTTATGGAAAATAAAGAACAATATAACCTGATGAATAAAAAGTTAGATGCAGAGGTAGTAATGCACTGAACAGACTGTCAAATTACAGATGGAAGGCTGGGGAGTGTTGGGGAGGGAGGGAAAGAGATCAACCAAAGGACTTGTATGCACGCATATAAGCACACCAATGGACACAAGACACTGGGGGTGTGGGATGAGGGCATGTGACAGGGGCTAGGGAAGGCTGGGGGAAGGTCAATGTGGAAAAAAAGGGAGATATATGTATTAATATATGTAATACTTTAAACAATAAAAAATATTTTAAAAAAGATAATGTATTATAGAATTGTTAAAATAAATAATAAATATATATATATATTTATGTTGGTTTACAGGACTTTAATAGAGATTTCACTTCCATCCCACTGCCTTTACATAACTCAAGCCATTATCATTCCTGGATTCTTGCTATAGTCTTCCTAGATAGTTTCTCTCCTACTTCTAATTCAATTCTAGACAGAGTGAGTATTTGAAAATATAATCATCATAATACTGCAGAGAATCTTTCCTTTGCTTGGGGAAAAGAATGCCGAAAGCTCAATGTGACTTACGTAAGATCCAGTGTAACCTGGCACCACTTTATCTCATTCCTCTCTTTCTCATATTTGACTCATTCTCCATTGAAATATTCCCAGGTCTTTTTCACAGGCACTTATTCCTGTGCCTGCAATCACTCTTCCCACCTCTTCATTCTTACTTGTTTTTCATGTCTAAGCTTACTTTTATCCAGAATTCCCTTTCCAAACTTAGTTTGATGTTTCTCCTTCATGCATCTTGAAGCACCTTCATTTCTCCTAACAGAACCTTTTTTTAGAATATTCAAATTCTTTTTTTAACTGCTTGTCCCATTATACCATAAACTATATGAAGTTGGAGACTATGTCTTAATCACAATCTTATCCTCAATGCCTGCCTAGCATAGTATGTGGTATATGATATGAGGTGAATGACAAATGAGTTATCTTGAAAAGGAAAAGTGCACATAATAAACTAAATGCATTTGTGATCATTTGAGAGCAAAAAGTGAAGACTTTTTTCTATTCAGATGCAGATACCTAAACCAACAGTAGGAGTTCTACATATAAATAAGAGGCAACTTATTAGTTCGATGTGTTTACTGCTTAAGATAAATTTTATCCTACCTATGTCTTCTAAAATTTAGTCACCTAATTTCTTGTATATGAGATACATAGAATAGTCAAATTTACAGAGACATAACCAGAATAGTGGATACCAGGGCTTGGAAGAGAAGAGAAAGCAGCGGGTGTTGTTATTTGATGGGAATGGAGTTTTGGTTTGGGGTGATGGAAAAGTTCTGGAAATGAATAGTGGTGATGATTGCACAACAGTGCAGATATACTTCATACCATTGAACTGTATACTTGAAATGGTTAAAATAGTAAATATAATGTTTATATTTTACCACAATAAAAAATATGTAGCGATGTGAAAACAAGTAAACCAACTAAAAACTCTATTATGAATAAAATTACATACATTCTTCAGTTTTATATTATAGCCAATTTATATTGAAGTTTAAGAGAAAGGACAAGATAGGAAAATGGAAGACACAGAAAGATAGTAATTGAGAAATATGAGGCAAAAAATTTCCAAGACAAATAGCTCAGGTCACATAGTTTCTTTAGACAAATGCATTCATAATATACAGCTTCTGTATGTCATTGTACAGGCATTTGAATAATTATCTAAACTATTTTCTTCTCCATTTTTAATTTGCTCTTAATACCCAGAGAAATATTCCTTATTAATAAGGAAAAAGCATGCCTTTTTTTCTCTTTTTGATTTTTCAATTACAGTTGACATTCAATATTATTTTATATTAGTTTCAGATGTACAGCATAGTGGTTAGACATTCATATAATGTACAAAGTGATGACCCAAATAAGTCTAGGACATATCCGGCACCATACATAGTTATTACATTATTATTGACTATACTAAAGGCCCAATGCACGAAACTTGTGCACTCGGGGAGTAGGGAATCTCTCAGCCCAGCCTGTGCCCTCTCACAGTCCAGGAGCTTTCAGGGGATATCCAACTGATGGCTTAGGCCCACTCCCCATGAACTGGCCTAAGCCAGTGGTCGGCAAATCACGGCTCGCGAGCCACTTGCAACTCTTTGGCCCCTTGAGTGTGGTTTGGCGTTAGAACCACTTTTTCAAAATAGACTCACCCAGGCCAAAAACTGACTTCTGCGCATGGGCCACAAAGTTTCAATCACACTGTACGTAAACGCCTGCACATGGTATTTTGTGGAAGAGCCATACTCAAGGGGCCAAAGAGCTGCATGTGGCTCACGGTTTGCCGACCACTGGCCTAAGCTATCAGTCAGACATCCTTAGTGCTGCTGCAGAGGTGGAAGAGGCTCTGCCACTGCCACTGAGCTTGCCAGCCATGAGCTTGTCTTCTGGCTGAGTGGTACTCCCCTGTGGAAGCGCATTGACCACCAGGGGACAGCTCCTGCATTGAGCATCCACCCCTGGTGTTCAGTGCATATCATAGCGACTGGTTGTTCTGCTATCAGGCTGAAACCGGCTCTTCAACATCCCCCTGAGAGTGTGAGAGGGCACAGGCCAGGTTGAGAGACCCCACCAGTGCACGATCAGGGATGGGAGGAATACAGGAGGTTGGCCAGCTGGGGAGGGACCACAGGAGGGCTCCAAGATGTCTCCAGCATCTTGCTCAGTCCCAACTTGCTGGACTCCAGCAGCAAACTAACCTACCAGTTGGAGTGTCTGCCCCTGGTGGTCAGTGCACATCATAGCAAGCCGTTGAGCAGTCTTAACATATCATTAGCATATTATACTTTGATTGGTTAAATGGCCAACTGGACAACCAGACACTTAGCATGTTAGGCTTTTATTATTTGAATTCCCTGTGCTGTACTTTGCATCTTATAACTATTTTGTAACTATCAACTGTATTTCTTATACCCTTCACCTTTTTCACCCAGCCCCCAATGCTCCTCCCATCTGGCAACCATTGAGTTTATTTCTGATTTCTTTGTTTATTTTTGTTTTTTTATTTCATATATTAGTGATATCAAATGGTAGTTGTTTTTATGTGTCTGACTTATTTCACTTATTACCATCTAGGTCTTTTCATGCTTATGCAAATGGTAAGATTTCATCCTTTTTTGTGGCCAACTAATATTCCATTGTATGTATATACCACTTATTTTTTGTCCAGTCATCTATTAATGGACACTTAGATTGTGAATAATGTTGCAATGAACTTAGGGGTGCATATACCTTTATAAATAATGCTTTTTGTTTCTTTGCATATTAACCAGAAATAGGATTGCTGGTCCATAAAGTAGTTCTATTTTTAATTTTTTGATGAATATGCTTATTACTTTCCATAGTGGCTATATCAGTTTACAGTCCCACAAACAATGCTTAGGGCTCCCTTTTCTCCACATCCTCACCAACACTCATTTGTTGATTTATTATTGATAGCCATTTTACAGATCTGCGATGATATCTCATTATGTTTTTAATTTGCATTTCTCTGATGATTAGTGACAAGGACATTTCCAAGGACACATTGGACAAAGACGGGACAGAAATTTTGATGCCTGGTATTCTAATAATGAATTAGAAACTAAGGGTTTCTGTCTTATCCATGAGACCACATATGATTCTGCAGTTGCCACCAGAACATGGAATTGGTTAAACAAAGTAGGAGAAATAAAGATTCTTTGCTGGTAAGAATTATAAGCTATAAACGTTGATATTTGTGAACTCCCATATAGGCTGAACTTTGATCCCTATGGTCCATATAACTTTGAAGATTTAATTGCATTGTGTGTTTGAAAAGTAAATGTTTCAAATATTCCTGAAGCAAGACTTTTGGCATCTGGAAGTGTTGTTGATATTCCAACCAGGTAAAATCTTGGGTAATATCTGAGATAATCTGAGTACTGCAAGAGACCTTTTGAGAATTAATGTGTAATTCATGTGTATAATTTTTTTTGTTCTAATAAAAGCCACCAAATGAAGCTTCTGCCAAAAAATAAATTACTAAGATAAAGGGTCTAGAATGTGAGCTTTCCAGATAAAAGGATGCACTTTTATAAGGAACTCATGGCTCCTTGGTTACACAGTCACCCACTGTATTTTTCTTCTTGAAATGAAATATATCAACATCATTTTCTTTCAGAATTAATGGTACCTAATATTAAAACATACAATATAGTCTGCTACCATTTATATAGGAGATCATGATAGCAACATAACTTCTTTTATAACTTGCCATTTCCTGGAACTTGCCTCCAGGCTATTAACCCAAGATTATCCCTGACAAAATCTGCTAAAAATTACAGGGCAGGAGACAAGATCATCTGCTGAAGATTTAAGCAAAAAACACACATATATAGCTCAGCCAGTGTGGCTCAGTGGTTGTGTGTCAACCTATTAACCAGGAAGTCATGGTTTAATTCCTGGTCAGGGAACATGCTCAGGTTGCAGGCTTGATCCCCACTGTGGAGCATGCAGGAAGCAGCTAGTTAATGTTTCTCATCATTGATATTTCTATCTCTCTCTCCCTCTTTCTTCCTCTCTGAAATCCATAAAACTATATTTTTTAAAAAACACATACATACACACACACAATAAACAACCAAAATCAATTGTTTATATTTACTCAATCCTTTATATTAGTACTAGAGGCTTGATGCACGAAATTTGTGCACAGGTAGAGTCCCTAGGTCTGGCCAATAATCAAGGCTGATCAGGGCCTTCCAGCTGCTGGCCAGGGCCTCCCTTCATTCTGCACCATACCCTGGTGGTCAGCGCACATCATAGTGAGCAATTGAACTCCTGGTTGAACTCCTGAGGGGACACATTGCATATATAGATGCTAGGAAAGTAGTAAGACAACCAATCTACCTAATTGTCTTCTATGAGTGGTCAGATTCCTTGGACTGTTTTTTTATGTGTATAGTATTTTGCCATGTGATGGAACAGAATTCAAATATCCTATATAATAAAAGCCTAATATGCAAATTGACCATCACTCCAATACACAAGATGGCTGTTCCTATGTGGTCAAAGATGGCCACCCCATGTGGACATAAGATTGCTGCCACAAGATGGCCAGCAGGGGAGGGCAGTTTTGGATGATCAGGCCAGCAGGGGAGCAGTTGGGAGGGACTAGGCCTGCAAGGGAGGGTAGTTGGGGGCAATTGGGCCTGCAGGGAAGAGCAGTTAGGGGCACCCAGGCTGGCAGGGGAGAGCAATTAGAGGTAACCAGGCTGGCAGGGGAGAACAGTTAGGGGTGACCGGGCCAGCAGGGGATCATAGTTAAAGAGACTGGGCCTGCAGAGGAGGGCAGTTGGGGGCAACCAGACCAGCAGGAGAGGGTAGTTAAGGGCACCCAGGCTGGCAGGGGAAGGCAGTTGAGGGTGACCAGACTGGCAGGGGAAGGCAGTTAGGGGTGACCAGGCTGGCAGGGGAGACAGTAAGGGGTGACCAGGCCAGCAGGGGATCAGAGTTAGAGGGACTGGGCCTGCAGAGGAGGGCAGTTGGGGGCAACCAGACCAGCAGAAGAGGGCAGTTAGGGGCACCCAGGCTGGCAGGAGAAAGCAGTTGAGGGTGACCAGACTGGCAGGGGAGAGCAGTTAGGGGTGACCAGATTGGCAGGGGAGGGCAGTTAGGGGTGACCAGACTTGCAGGGGAAGGCAGTTAGGGGCACTCAGGCCTGCAGGAGAGGGAAGTTAGGGGTGACTGGGCCAGCAGGGGAGGAAAGTTGGAGAGGACCAGGCCTTCAGGGAAGACCAGGCCTGCAGGGTTGGGCAGTTAGGGGCAATTGGGCTGGCAGGGGAGCAATTAGATATTGATCAGGTTGGCAGGATAGTGGTTAGGGAGTGATCAGGCTGGAAGGCAGAAGTGGTTAGGGGCAATCAGGAAGGAAGGCAGGTGAGCAGTTGGGACCCAGCAATCCTGGATTGTGAGAGTGGTCCCAGATTGTGAGAGAGGGTGCCAGCGGGGCTGAGGGACACCCATCCCATGCATGAATTTCATGCACTGGGCCTCTAATGTTACATAAAAAGCATTGTTCATGTAGCTAGCCTTCAAACTATAGTATTCGGAAACCACTTTTCAACCCTTCTCCACCCCCCGCCTGCCACCCCAAATCCTTTTATTTGACTTCTTTGGGCAAGTAGAAACAGATGAGAGCTGTTAGTTTCCAAAATTACTCCAGTAATTTTCCCATTGTTTATTCGTGGGAACATAAGCTCTTGCCAAGTGAATGTTCATTTAGAAATGATGGTAATTATTGCTATGAAACATCTGATTTCATACCTTATTAAACAAAAACTGGAAAGTAGACTATCACTCACCCAATGAATTCATCTAAATAACATTGAGAATGGTTTTTAACTTCTTGCATTTTAAGCCATAAAGCTGGAATCTGTCTCATCACAGTGTGATTGGTGTTTTATGAACATAAGGCTTAAAGATTTATGAATTCAACATTGAATAACATCTGTAAGAGTAATTTTAAATTATTCGTTATATTTTGCAAAATGTTTTCAAACAAACATTTTTGTAATTGAGGAATTTTAAAGCAGTAATCAAATGTGATAATCAAACATCACTTTTTGAAATGCATTTTGAAGTTTTATTTTCACTCTTTTGGCTTTTCTACATGATTGACAGCATGTTTGTTGGTGATATAATAGAAAAGTAAATGGCTACCCACACTTATGATTCAGTTTATTTGTGATCTGATAGATAGATATTAGATATTGCTAACATCAGGAATAAGACTGCCCTCCTGGCACACATAATAAATTACAACTCCTTTTCAATTCTGTTACCAAACTGTTTCCTGGTTTTAAAAACAAAAACCTTCAGACTCAGAATAAAGGCAAGATATTGCTATTATAAGAACCACACTGCAGCCGAGACTGGTTTGGCTCAGTGGATAGAGCGTCGGCCTGCGGACTGAAAAGTCCCGGGTTCGATTCAAGTCAGGGGTATGTACCTTGCTTGCGGGCACATCTCCAGTGTGGGGTGTGCAGGAGGCGGCTGATCGATGTAACTCTCTCATCGATGTTTCTGACTTTCTATCCCTCTCCTTTCCTCTCTGAAAAACCAATAAAATATATTTAAAAAAAAAAAAAGAACCACACTGCAGGAAAAAAAGTTTTCAGGATAAAACTTTGGGACTTCTGGTACAAATTGGGTACAAATATAGACTGCAAAGTTCATAACTGTTTGACCTGCTTATAGTTTTTTGCAGTAGTATATCTGCTACGTCTCACCACATTCATCTCCCGCAAGGATCTCTTGCAATGAAAGTGAAAATATATTTATTTTTCCCCTAAACCTTTCCTATTTTTCATTTTAATGTTTTTATTGATTAAAGTATTACATATGTATCTTCCTCCCCTTATTACCCTCCCAACCCTCACCCCCCAATTCATGCCTTCACCCCCCTGTTATCTGTGTCCATTGGTTAGACTTATATGCATGCATACAAATCCTTTGGTTGATCTCTTTCTCTTACCCCCACCCTCCCTTACCTTCCCACAGAAGAGCATTATAAGAAATAAGTCAATCAGAGAAAGATAAATATCACATGATCTCACTCATCTATGGGAAATAATGAACAATATAAACTGATGAACAAAAACAGATCCAGAGACAGAGAAGCATCAAAAATACAATTTTTGCAAGCCTTTCAAATAATTTTTTGAAAGTTTTCTGACTTTTGACAAAGTCTACCTTCTATAACCTTGCTGCAAGTTTAAGGTGTGTTTTTTTCCCTACTTGTCACAAAGCTCAGCTCCCTTGATATTCACAGGCCAATTCTTGGAGGGGTTTTGGGCTATATATGTATATAAAAGAAATTCTGTCATTTTGGTGTGTTAAGAAAACTGGTGTGATGAGTTTCAATTTCTGGCTGCAAGCAATCTTTTCTCCCTTAACAGCAGTCCTTTTAAATGGCAGTCTTCTTTTTCCCCATAATGCAATAACATGAATTGCTACTTATAGAAAGAACATGCAAAGGATGAATCTACCTGAGAAAGTTTGAGGCATTAATTACACTTTGATAGGCAAAGGCATACTCTGTATGTTGGGAATTGCGTTATAACTCAGACCATGTTTACACATTCCAATGTCTTTGGGGGGAAAAGCTTATTACATTAAAGTGTGGTTTGCCTCAATTAGGAAGGGAACTGTTGGAAAAAATAGCTACAGAGTCCAAAGAGCCTCACTGGAAAGCTTGCCTGATACTATAGAGTCCAGGTGCAGCTGAGCAGATGCAAGTACAGCTGGTAAGTTGTGTCTTTCTATATTTAAAAAAAATACCTTTAGCTGAGACCGCAGTGGATAGAGCGTCGGCTTGCGGACTGAAAGGTCCCAGGTTCGATTCCGGTTGGGGTCATGTACCTTGTTTGCAGGCACATCTCCACTGTGGGGCGTGCAGGAGGCAGCTGATCGATGTTTCTCTCTCATCTATGTTTCGAACTCTCTATCCCTCTCCCTTCTTCTTTGTGAAAATCAATAAAATATATTTAAAAAAAAACTAGTATCACTATTCCTTTAAATGACAATAAAAACTTACTTCATTCTCTGAGCTCCATCTCCCTTGCAGAGAGGCGGGGTGTCTCTGTCTACCAAGGGTGCCTATTTCACTTTGTGTCACCATCACAGACATTGAGAGAAACAGCCCCGGGTTGCTCAGAACCCATCCGAGTGGCAGAAGCGTTGTGTCTCCGCTGGACCAAATGCAGAGGAAGGCACAGCTCTGTGCGAAACGACCTAGGAACATCCGACCTTGCCAAAGATGACCTTTCCCCGAGGGAAGCACCGAAACTACCACCGGGTCCATGCTGCAGCTTCAGACTCGAGCTGCGTTTCCCTCCGCTCCCCCGCCGCCTCCCGCGAGGCTGCCATGAAGACATACCACGTCTTGTTCTCCTCGGCCATGAGTGGATTTATTTCTGCCGGAACACAGCGGCCGAACAAAGCTGCTCTTTCTAATTCTCTAGAAAAAGGTTTTATTAATCCTAACGTATATTAGTAATCTCTAGACTGAGAAAAGACCCCTAAGAAAATAGAAAAATACTTTATGAAGGCAGAAAAACTCATGAGTAGAAATGTCAATAAAAATTAAGATTTAGAAGGAATGATGAACTTAAATCACTTTGCTCAAGCAATTGAAAATATAGCAACGTTAGTAGAAATTAAAACATTTTAGAAGATTAACTCAACTTTCTTTTTACATACAGTGAATGAGGAATTTATTGATTGTAACGCTTTTTACTTAGAATTTTAATGAATAAAACTTATTTTTTTAAGTAAGAATTATAGTAATTTATTTCACATTTTTAATCCAGGAAAGAGGATGGGAATGCTGAATTTTTTAAAAACCATTTCGCCCAAGGCTGCCTGAAAATGTTCCTCTCTTTCTTTGTTCAGAGATTTATATAAAAGACTTTGACTGTAGTCCACTCTGATCCCACCAATGACATGAATTTAAACTTACTGAGGAGAAGAAATGAATTTGTACTTGTACTTTATAAGAAGTCCCAAAATAGGAAAACAACCTGTTATTTTGTATCATTTATTTTTCTTTTGTAAGCAAGATTAAGGTCAATACAGGACAGAGTGTAGTGTGTCCTAGGTTTTCTGAGACTTGTCTTCATAAAATAAGTGTATAGAATAGCACAACCAACATTTGTCACCTGTTGACAAATTGGAAAGTTTAATCCATCCTCTAACTTTCTTTTTAAAAGGGATTATATAATCATCTGAGAAATGCAAATCAAAACAACAATGTGGTACCATCTCACACCTGTCAGAATGGCTATCAACAAACAAGTGCTGGCGAGGATGAGGAGAAAAAGGAACCCTCATGCAACGCTGGTAGAAATGCAGACTGATGCAGCCACTGTGGAAGACAGTATGGAATTTCCTCAAAAAACTGAAAATGGAACTCTCATTTGACCCAGTGATCCCATTTCTTGGAATATATCCCAAGAAACTAGAAACACCAATCAGAAAGGAAATATGCACCCCTATGTTCATAGCAGCACAATTTACAATAGCTAAGATTTAGAAACAGCCTAAGTACCCATCAGCAGAGGAGTGGATAAAAAAACTGTGGTACATCTACACAATGGAATACTATCCTGCAGTAAAAAAGAAAAAGTTCTTACCATTTGCAACAGCATGGATGGAACTGGAGAGCATTATGCTAAGTGAAATAAGCAAGGCAGAGAAAGATAACTATCACATGATCTCACTCATTTTCAGATTATAATTAACAACATAAACTGATGAACAAAAACAGATCCAGAGGTAGAGAAACATCGATCAGACCATCAAACCTCAGAGGGAAGGTAGGGCAGGGTGGGGAGAAAGGGGAAAAATCAACCAAAGGACTTGAATGCATGCATATAAGCCTAATCAATGGACACAGACAATAGGGAGTGAGGGCATGAGTGTGGAGGGAGGGGAGAATTAGGGGAATAAGGACACATATGTAACACTTTAACCAATAAAGAAAATTTTTAAAAAGAGATAAAAAGGAGGAGTAATATTATTGAAACATTTGAGAAAAAGGTGAATTTGTTGAATTCTTTTCTGGTCCTGGGAAGCATCTTATGTATTACTAAGTATTGAGTCCATTGTCCACCTTTCTTTCTGAGGCAGCTCAGGTTAACTAATAATACTGTAAAGTCCACAGGGCTGTTGGCCACCCTGAGTATTTTATATTAATGCCAGATAAAGTAGGAAAGGTGAAGTTGTTTAATTCCCCAAATATAAGACAACATTGGGAGATTTCTGTGACCAAATTAGATATTTTATTTGAATAACTAAAGAAAACACACAGCTACTATTTTGAGCTTTAAGGTACTCTGCCTTAATAACAAACAGTCTTGCAGACATGGATCTTCTAATGTGTCTGATAATCATCAATGGTTGCACACATTCAACCTGATATTAGCTTCCACCATTTTTAACATGTCTTCTGATGTAAATTGTATTATAAGATTCCTGAATAAGATGTAAAATATGTATAAACCTATTAAAAATAAAGGA
This sequence comes from Lasiurus cinereus, assembly GCA_011751065.1. NCBI lineage: Eukaryota > Metazoa > Chordata > Mammalia > Chiroptera > Vespertilionidae > Lasiurus > Lasiurus cinereus. The sequence continues at coordinate 10,086,548 of JAAGEH010000012.1, read as the reverse complement.
TGTAACACAAAAGTAAGAAGTGGCCCATTCTTTTTATTCATATACTAGAGGTCCGGTACATGAATTTGTGTACAATGGGGTCCCTCTGCCTAGCCTGTGGGATCAGGCTGAAACCAGCTCTCCAACATTCCCTGACGGGTCCCTGATTGCAAAAGGGTGCAGGCCAGGCCAACGAACCTCACTGATGCATGATTGGAACTGGGGAGGGACGTGGGAGGTTGGCCAGCTAGGGAGAAGCTGTGGAAGGCTCCAGGATGTGTCCAGCCCATCTCACTCAGACCCAATTAGCTGCACCCCAGCAGCAAGCTAACCTAGTGGTAGGTGGTCAGTGCACATCATAGCGAGAAGTTGAGTGGCCTTAGCATATCATTAGCATATTATGCTTTGATTGGTAGAACGGTCAGCTGGATGATCAGACACTTAGCATATTAGGCTTTTATTATATAGGATTAGCTCTACTGTATCCTAAAACAAACAAAAGCTTTACTCTGTTCTTTAAAATTTTACATTAGGAATCAGAGTGTATGCCTAGCCAATCAATCATTTATTTTGAATTTATTACAATTCATGTGGATAAATGTGAACACCTACATTAATTTGATCTTTAAGTTCACCGAATATTTAAATATCCCTGCAACATTTTCTTTCAAATCTCATAAAGAAAGATAAACAGGTAATTCAGCTTTTGCTTCTATCCTATATTAAAAATGAGATAATATGCAAATTGACCATCACTTTAACACACAAGATGGCAACCCCCATGTGGTCAAAGATGGCCACTCCATGTGGACACAAGATAACCAGCAGGGGAGGGCAGTTGTGGGTAATCAGACCAGCAGGGGAGGGCAGTTGGGAGGAACCAAGTCTGCAAGAGAGGGAAATTGGGGGCAATCAGGCCGTCAGGAGAGGGCAGTTAGGGGGAGACCAGGTCTGCAGGAGGGGCAGTTGGGGACAACCAGGCCAGCAGAGGAGGGCAGTTAAGGATGACCAGGCTCACAGGCAGAAGTGGATAGGGGCAATCAGGCAGGCAGAAATGTGAGTGGTTGGGAGTCAGCAGTCTTGGATTGTGAGAGGGATGTCTGACTGCTTGTTTAGGCCTGATCACACCAGTATCGGGCCTAGACAGGCAGTTGGACATCCTCAAGGGGTCCCGAATTAGAGAGGGTGCAGGCTGGGCTGAGAGACACCCCCCCCCCCCCGGGGACACAAATTCTGTGCACCAGGCCTCTAGTATTATTCATAAGGAAAAACATACATACAAAAATATATAGGCCATAGTCAAAAAGGACTTTTTTATTTCATTTGTTCATTCATTCATATGTTTATTTTGTCAGGGTTAAGGTAGAAATAGGATGGTGAGGTGGTAAGTGGGTTTTATTTGGTTTTAACTTGAGTTTATTTTAGAAAATGTTATGTAATGTCGTTAGCCAGATCTGCCCTTGAATTGGGTGTCAAGATACAAGAATAAATGCTCTATCTCTACCCTCATAATGCACTAACTCTTCTGACAATACTAACCCAGTAACTCAAAATTTCATGCTTTTTTTCCTTACTTTCTTTTGCTTTCCAAACATGTTTATGTTATGAATCATACTCAGATATGGGATCTGTTCACAATGGGGCCAGAGGGGTCCCTTGTTGCCACCTCACTGAATTGGAATGCAATCCACAGAGTTGCAGTGTCCTGACCAGGAGCTGGGCTGGGTGAGAGTTTACAGAAGTGTTAAATTACCACAAAGACCTCATTCTGTGCTGCAAGGTTAAACAAAAGGAGAGGAGAAGAAAGGAGAGAAGAATAAATATTCGGTCTGTGGAGAATGGATGATTCAGCTAACTTTTGCAGAATGATTAACAAGGAACAGTTTTGCTGAAAGTAACTTGGTCATTAATGTGACCCATCTCCCTTGTCTTTGCCCTTTTGAGGGGGAGAAAAATTAGATAGATTATCTGTTTGTTAGAGACAAAGAGAGAGATTTTTTTTTAAGCTAAATAAAAGCTCCCACTTTGCCTTCCAATTCATGCTTTTAGGAATGTAAGTCTTCCATGGATTTGTTCATGCAGCCCTTCCCTCACTTAATGTTATGCAACTGCTGTGACATAATCTAGCCTTGTCAATCCCTGACACACAAGTCAAAGGATTCAGAGATCCCCACAGATTCTTCTGCACCATGTCTGCCAACAGACAGTGCCTTTGACAGGGAGGAAAGTTAGAGAGTTAGTCTCTATGGTAAAGTCCAACCTCATTCTCTCTCAAGAGAGATATGACTATGCCAGGATAATTTCAAGGGAGAGAAAAGACAGATAAGAAGTGTAATAAAAGCAACTCAACTTGTTCCCCCTTTGTTTCTTCCTGGAGTTAAGAGGAGTCTCCATATGCCATTTGGCTCTTCTAATTTTGTAATAACCCAAGTCTATAGGCAGGAGAGGAAAAATCTACAAATGACATTTTAAAACAAAATCTATTCACATTTAGGAAAACAACCTGATGTGATTGTACAAAATGTATTCATTGTTTAAACACTTGTGACAAATGTTTATATTCCTGTCGTCGGCAGCAAGATTAAAATAGGTGCTGATGCTAGCAAAACTTGAGGAAAATTTGATTTGTTTGTTATTTACAAATGATTTCTACCACCTCTGACATCAAAGTTATAGAAGTTTAAAAAACTACACAATGGCCAAAACTGGTTTGGCTCAGTGGATAGAGCATCAGCCTGTGGACTGAAGGGTCCCAGGTTCGATTCCGGTCAAGGGCATGTACCTTGGTTGCAGGCACATCCCCAGTGGGGGGGGGTGCAAGAGGCAGCTGATTGATGTTTCTCTCATTGATGTTTCTAACTCTCTTTAAAAAAAGCAATAAAATATATTATTTTAAAAAATAAAAAAAAAAACAACTACATAATGGCTTCACTACTTCCTTATGTTTGACTTATGTTCATCTAATGGCAAAAGAGAGAGAAAGCTGGCATGTTCTCTCTTGCAACTAAATAATGCATCATACATTAAGTAGATAATTATTTTTCAGGTTCAAATGTTAGCTGTTTTTTTGTTCCTCTTTAACATTATGTCTAATAAGAGTACAATGAAGGTAAAATATTTTTTCCTTTTTTTATTAAATTTGTTGGGGTGACATTGGTCAACATGAACATATAGGCTTCAGGTGTAGGTTTCTGTTACAAGATCTGTATATTGCACCATGTGCCCACCATCCAAAGTCAAATCGTCACTCACCATCATATATTAAGGTCTCTTTTATCCTCACCTCCTTTCCTTTGGCAACCACCACACTGCTCTTTGTGTTCATGAGTTTTCATTTTATATTCCAAATATGAGTGAAATCATATGTTCTGGCTCACTTATTTCACTTAGCATGATATTCTTAAAGTCCATTCATGTAGTTGCAAATGGCATATTTTATCCTTTCTTACGGCTGAGTAGTGTTCCATTGTGTATATGTATCATACCTTCTTTGTCCAGTCCGCTATCACAGGACACTTTGATTGTTTCTATGTATTGGCCACCATGAATAACGCTGCAGTGAACAGAGGGGTGCATATATCTTTGCGAATACATGGTTTTGAGTTTTTTGGATATATACTAATGAGTGGGATTGCTGGGTCATATGGTAGTTCTATTCTCAATTTTTTGAGGAATCACCAGTCTGCTTTCCATAGTGGTTGTACCATTCCCACCAGCAGTGAATGAGGTTCTCTTTTCCCCACAACCTCTCCAACATTTGTTATTGCTGGTCTTACTGATAATAGCCACTCTAACATGTGTGAGGTGGGATCTCATTATACTTTTGATTTGTATTTACCTAATTGCCAGTGAGGTTGAACATATTTTCATATATATATTGGGAGAGGTGTATTTTCAGGTCTTTTGCGCACTTTTTGATTGAGTTGTTTGTTTGTTTGTTTGGTGTTCAGTTGTATGAGTTCTTTATATATTTTGAAAATTAAATCTTTTATTTTAATATATTTTATTGATTTTTCACAGAGAGGAAGGGAGAGGGATAGAAAGTCAGAAACATCGATGAGAGAGAGACATCGATCAGCCGCCTCCTGCACACCCCACACTGGAGATGTGCCCACAAGCAAGGTACATGCCCCTGACCGGAATCGAACCTGGGACCTTTCTGTCCGCAGGCCGATGCTCTATCCACTGAGCCAAACCGGTCTGGAAATTAAATCTTTGTCAGAGCTACTGTTGCAAATATCATCTCCCATCTGGTTGGCTGCCTTTTTGTTTTGTTGTCATTTTATTTTGCTGTGCAGAAGCTCTTTAGTTTGATATAGTCCCATTCATTTATTTTTAACTTTACTTCCCTGGCCTTTGGGGTCAAGTTCATAAAATGTTCTTTACCACCAAAGTCCATAAGTTTGGTACCTATATTTCATTCTATGTAACTCCTTTTTGGATTTTATATTTAGATTTTTTATCCATTTTGCATTAATTTTTGTACATGGAGAAAGACTGTAATCCAGTTTCATTCATTTGCATGTGGCTTTCTAGTTTTCCCAGCACCATTTATTGAAGAGACTATCTTTACTCCATTGTGCGTTTCTGGCTTCTTTGTCAAAAATTATCTGTCCATATACATGTGGTTTTAAAGCTGTGCTCTCTATTCTGTTCCACTGATCTGTGTGTCTGTTTCTTTGCCAATACCATGCTATTTTGATTATTGTAGCACTGTGGTATAATTTAAAGTGAGGTAGCATGATACCTCTAACTTGTGTTTTTTTCCTTGGATTACTTTGGATATTAAAGGTCTTTTGTGGTTCCATACTAGTCTAATGATTTCTCCTTCTCTTTCTTTAAAAAACGACATTTGGATCTTGATGGGGATTGCATTAAATCTCTATATTGCTTTGGGTAGTATGGCCATTTTAACTATATTGATTCTTCCAATCCATGAAAATGGGGTATTTTCCCATTTTGTTGTGTCTTTTTCAATCTCTTAATAATGCTTTGTAACTTTCAGTATATAAGTATTTCATGTTCTTTGTTAAAACTTTATTTTTATGCCCAATTATTAAAGTGTTGTATGGAAAAGGAGTCCAAGGTGGAAGAAGAAAGAAAAACCTTTATTCTCTTTTCATCCTTTAAACAGTAAATGACAGACATCACTGTGTAACACCACAGTTTGACATTATGTTATCTCTGCTTTCAGTTGAGAAAATGTAAAATGAATGAACTTTAGAGCTACGGCATCTAATAGAGTCTAATGGTCTCCTTCTTTTTACTTTTTAGGGGTTATTCATTCATTCAACAAATGTGTGCTTAGCATCTGTAACATGCCAGCCATTGTTCTAGACCCTTGAGATACATTACTGAACAACCAGATAAAGATACCAGTCATCTTGGAGTTTATATTCTAGGGCAGAACCTTGGCCTTGGCCATAGAATCTGATTTTAAGTGCTCAGATTCCTTCTCCTACCCACTCCCCCAAGATCTTCTCAATATTCTTAATCCTTAAGATTAAGCAGAGACTTCAGTTTGTATTAATCTTACTTACTATTTCCATTGCAGTTTACATTTACCCAGTGCTCTACTTTCAGATGTTCCCCAGAGGGACTGCATAATCTCATCCATTGGACATGTCTTTAGCCTATATCCATTCTATTTCTGATGAGGCACTTCCCACAGGCAGAGACCTAGGGAGTTGATATGTAAAGGGTCTTTCTTGTTTTTATTCTGTAAATACCTAAGTATCAAATATTCACTCAAGCTATGTAAGTATTGTTTTCTCTCCTTGTTTCTTAATGTATTTACCAAAGGCCAAGGAGATGACAGTGAATGGGAAAGGTTTGGGGAGTCAAATTCACTTAGATTATGAAGCTTAGCTGCTTGGTTGTTATTGTTTTTAATTCTCCCATTTACTTGTTTATTCATTTATTCTCCAGACTCTAGACTTTTGGTTACTGTAAACTATGTGCCAGACCCTAACTCAGCCACTAAGGAAAGAAAGAATAAATCAAATAGCCATTGCTCTTTGGAACATAGTCTGGTGGGGGACCAGGATATAACTTTGTAAATACAATTCTTGACCCCAAGTCATGAAGGAGTTCAGTGTTTCTTCAGCTGGCTTTTGTATTTTTAAAATATTTTTATGGTATGTTGTACTTGCCATCAGAGGTATATAACGTGTACATATTGATCACAGATTCGAGTCAGCTGACATGTGTGTGCATAGGTGACATGCACACACACACACACACACACACACACACACACAGATTTTTTCCCACAACTTTGCTGAACTAAGTTTTCAACTATCTGTTATAACAGTACAGGGATAGACAGGCTTTCAGAACTCCAACGAGATTCATGCCAACTGAATGATTTCATTCTGCTCTCTGTGTCAGTTCTTGGAAATTAGCAATAGATCATTTTATGTTGGTCTTTGCTTCCACCAGTTCAGTCATGGTATTTTTCCAGATGTTTCTGTCTCAGGTTGCTATTACAAAAAAAGCTCAACACAAGTTAAGCCAGGCCAGTTGGCCTGTCAAGGAGGCAGGAGGGGCTGAGGAATGTGCTTTTCCCAAATCACTTGGTCATGTATTATATAAGGGTTAGGAAAATGGAGAAACACAAACTTTGTCATCTGAGCAAGCCCTTGAATTATAAGTACTTTAAAAAAAATACCATACTCAATGTCTTCACAAAGACATTGTTTCAGTCTGGTCCTAGCAAATTACCTATGTTTGAAATAAGTTAGTGTGCTATTTTCTTTCAGTCCAATTCACCTCAACCTGTCTAATATATCAAGGGTTTAAATGACAATAGTCATGAAAAAAAACCTTTAACTGACAAGGGATTATTCCATTTAAGTGTTTGGGAAAGAAATAAAAAAGACTAAATAATTGACATTATTCTGCTCTCAATCAATGTTTCATAAGCAAAAATTTTATAGCATCTTTTAGCACAAATGTTAAAAAATAAACCCATAGCAATAGGAACTTGAAACATTGTATGTGATTAACTTGATTGCTCCAGAAATAAGGAAAACAAGTAAAACCAAAAATGCCCCAAGAGAGATTCCCTAAAGGCCCATAACACCAAAAGCAGGAACTCTTACTCTATCTACACTTCTGCCAAAATCAGCCATGAAGACTTCTTTTAGATGTCTTGAAAAACATGCCCTAAACCTCCTTTGAGAAGTTAAAAGCAATTTCTTGGAAAATGACAAGAGTCATGTCTCCTTCATAGGTTAGCTATTACTATCCTGTGGCTAATATCTGACTCTATAAAGAGAAATTAGGAAAACTATGCTGTATGAATATTGACACTTCTATTCTCACCTCCAAAGTTTTTTTTAAGGCTTTCTCTTTGAATCTGTGCTATTACTAATATATAACATTATTTACTGCACTTGAATTCCAGGTAAGAAATATGTTTAGAAATTTCTGTATGTTGACAGGAGATTTAACTTTGAACGGTGGGTACACGGTGCAATATACAGATCTTATAACATAGAAACCAACACCTGAAAACTATATGATCAATGTCACCACAATAAATTTATATATATGTGTGTGTGTGTATATATATATATATATATATATATATGTATATATATATATATATAGAGAGAGAGAGAGAGAGAGAGAGAGAGAGAGAGATTTAAAAAAAAAAGAAATTCCTATAAACTCTATGATTTAGCAATTGCAGTCCTAAGTATACTCCAAACAGCAATATGCAGATAGGTGAATGAGAAGACATATATGAGTATGTTCAAAGAAACATTGTAGCAAACAAAAACTATCAACAGTTGAGTGAAAAAGTAGTAATGTATTTATACAATAAAAGGCCATGTAGCAGTGACAATAAACAAGTTATGTTGACATTCAGCAATACAGTGGTACCTCGAGATACGAGTGCCCTAACATACAAGATTTTTGAGATACGAGCCGTCAAGTGAGCGATTTTTTGCTTTGAAATACGAGCAACATTTGAGATACGAGTAATCGCGCGGATTGGCCAGCTGCACATGACCCACCAATTTACCGCATCATGAGCGTCTCATAGTTTCCCACGCCTCAGTCAGTGTGCTTGCTTACCTCTTTGTTGAAGCATCTTTTGTGCATTTACATACTTTATCACATTTCTTTTTATAACCATGGGTCCGAAGAAAGCGAGTGGAAAGGTCAGTGCTCAGATGTAATTTAATGTCTATTAAATTAAAACGTGAAATCATAGAAAAATATGAGCAAAGTGTGCGAGTGGCTGACTTGGCGAGGCAGTACGGGCGTAGTACTTCAACGATATGCACTGTGCTTAAACAGAAGGAGTCGATAAAGGGTATAACGCCAGCTAAGGGCGTTACAATAATTTCTAAGCTCCATAGCTCTCTCCATGAAAAGATGGAGAATCTACTGATGGTGTGGGTGACGGAGAAGCAGCTTAAAGGAGATACGTTAACACAGGGCATCATATGCGAGAAGGCGCAAGGGATTTACGGTGATTTGCTGGAACAGACCCCGAGCACTTCCAGGGACGAAGCATCGAAAGACTCATTTAAAGCCAGTAGAGGCTGGTTTGATAACTTCAGGAAAAGGTCCGACATTCACTCCATTGTCAGGCATGGTGAGGCAGCAAGTTCGGATGTGAAGGCAGCTGAGGATTACCTCAAAACTTTTTCCGAACTGATAGAAGCCAAAGGATATATCCCCCAGCAAGTCTTCAACTGTGATGAGACAGGGCTTTTCTTGAAGACGATGCGAAATAGGACTTACATAACGGCAGAGAAGGCGATACCAGGCCACAAACCCATGAAGGATAGGCTAACTCTCGCACTGTGCGCCAATGCAAGTGGCGACTGCAAGATCAAGCCTCTGCTCGTATACCATTCGCAAAACCCCAGAGTCTTTAAGTCACATAAGATTGTAAAAGATAAACTGCAAGTTATGTGGAGGGCAAACCCGAAGGCATGGGTCACCAGGCAGTTCTTTGTGGAGGGGGTAAACCTGGTTTTTGGCCCTTCTGTTAAGAAATATCTACAGGAAAACAACCTAATCATGCAAGCCCTCCTCATCCTCGACAATGCTCCTGCTCACCCACCGAACCTCAAAGATGAACTCCTCGAAGTGTTCAAGTTTATAAAGGTTGTCTACCTACCTCCCAACACCACTCTTATCCTGCAGCCCATGGATCAGGAGGTGATTTTTAATTTTAAAAAGCTGTACACCAAGCACCTGTTCCGGTGCTGCTTTGAGGTGATGGAGAACACAAACCTCACCCTTCAAGAGTTCTGGAAGAACCACTTGAACATATGCCTCAGCATTATTGATCAGGCCTGGCTGGGTGTTAAAATGAGGACTTTGACCTCTGCATGGAAGAAGCTGTGGCTTGAGGCCATAGCTGAAAGGACCTTAGAAGGATTTGAACCCGAGGTGCCAGTGGAGGAGGAGATAGTGTCTCTGGGAAAATCCATTGGCCTGGAGGTGGATGAGAGAGACGTGAATGAGCTCGTCGAGGAGCAGCACTCTCTGGAACTCACCACGGAGGAGTTACAAGAGTTGCAGTCTCAGCAACATGCGGAGGTTCTCCAAGAAATTGGTTTCGAGGAGGAGCCAGAGGTGGAGGAGATCTCTACAAGTGAGATAAAGGAGATCTTAGGAATGTGGGAGAGGGTGTCACACTTCGTGGAAAAGAAATACCCCGAAAAAGTTGCTACTGGTCGTGCATCGGAGCTGTTCAATGAAACTTGCCTCACCCTTTTCAGAAACATTCTGAAAGGAAGAGGCAAACCTCTTTGGACACATTTTTTTTGAAATTGGCCAAAAATGCAAAGACCAGTAGCAATTAAGTTCAGTGAAGATTAGTTAAGTTACATTCAGTTTAGGGATAAAGTGTAGCATTAAGAGTGTAACGAGTAGGTAAATACACTTTATAAAACCAGTTTATTCCTTTACATTATCTTTTATGATGTTTTTATACAATATTTGTCATTTATAAATACATTTTTCTTGTTCAAAAACACGTAACAAGAACAACTGGGGTGGCATTTCGGGAGCTGGAACGAATTAACGGCATTTCAATTGATTTCAATGAGGAAATTTGCTTTGAGATACAAGCAACTTAATATACGAGCAAAGTTATGGAACAAATTAAACTCGTATCTTGAGGTCCCACTGTATAGATGATATAAACATCTCACAAAGTTGAGTCAAAGAAGTGAGAACAAGAGTACATAACTTATTATTCCACTTACAATGCCAGATACAACCAATCAAGTCTATTGGAAGTTAGGATAATGGTTGTCCTTAGGATAGGTATAATTTAAAAAGAGCAAAAGTAAAGTTTCTGGGGAACTAGTCACATTATGTTTTTTAATCCTAGCAAAGGTTTCCTGACATATACAGTTTATGAAAATCCATTGAGCTGTCCCCTTATATGTGTACTTTTCAATATACATGTTAGATTTCAGTATACTTGTGCAAATGCAAATGAATGTTCACTTATTATAAAGAGAGTATCATGGCAGAAAAACTCATTTAACAGATACTTTTTTTTTAAAAGTAGATTATGGTTGGAAGTTGAAATAGAAACATTTTGTGAATATTAAAATCTTACTTTTAAACTTAAAATAATAATATTGACATTTCATAGTTATCATTTAACTAAGATCTCTGAAGAATTGGCATAAAATAATGCTCAATAGAAATATGTATAATTAAAGTGAATAATAAATACTTTTTTAATAAAATATTCCAAATTTATTTGAGTAGATACTATATTTCACTTATTTGAAACTCTACAATGTTTGTATTCCCCTTAAAGACACATATATTACTTGTGTTATGCTCAATTTTATAAATTCCTTGGGGAATGAAATCTTATTCATCTTTGAATCTCCTCAGATAAGCTGGAGACAGACAATACAGTGATGAGATTAAGAAGATGCACACTGCTCTTTTTTTTAAAATAAATCTTTATTGTTCAGATTATTAGTTATTCCTCTTTTTTCCCCCATAGCTCCCCTCCATCCAGCTCCCACCCCTCCCTCTGCCCTTACCTCCCTCCTCATTGTCCTCATCCATAGGTGTATGATTTTTGTCCAGTGTCTTCCTGCATCCCCCTCACCCATTTCCCCTCCCCCAATAATTGTCAGTCCACTCCCTTTCTATGCCCCTGATTCTATTATATTCACCAGTTTATACTGTTCATCAGATTTTTTATTCTCTTGATTTTTAAATTCTCTTGTTGATAGATATGTATTTGTCGTTCATAATTTTTATCTTTACCTTTTTCTTCTTCTTCTTCTTAAAGAGTACCTTTCAGCATTTCATATAGTACTGGTTTGGTGGTGATGAACTCCTTTAGCTTTTTCTTATCTGTGAAGCTCTTTATCTGCCCTTCAATTCTGAGTGATAGCTTTGCTGGGTGGAGTAATCTTGGTTGTAGGTTCTTGCTGTTCATCACTTTGAATATTTCTTGCCACTCCCGTCTGGCCTGCATAGTTTCTGTTGAGAAATAAGCTGACAATTGTATGAGTGCTCCCTGGTAGGTAACTAACTATTTTTCTCTTGCTGCTTTTAAGATTCTCTCTTTATCTTTTGCTGTTGACATTTTAATTAAGATGTGTCTTGGGGTGGTCCTCTTTGGATTCCTTTTGTTTGGGGTTCTTTGTGCTTCCTGCAGTTGTAAGTCTATTTCTTTCACCATGTGGGGGAAGTTTTCAATCATTATTTCTTCAAATAGGTTTTCAATATCTTGCTCTCTCTTTTCTTCTGGCACCCCCCATAATTCTGATGTTGGTATGCTTGAAGTTGTCCCAGAGGCTCCTTACACTATCTTCATATTTTTGGATTCTTTTTTCTTTTTGCTTTTCTGGTTGGGTGTTTTTTGCTTCTTTGTACTTCAAATCTTTGACTTGATTCTTGCGATCCTCTGGTCTGCTGTTAGGTCTCTGTATAATATTTTTTATTTCAGTCAGTGTATGCTTAATTTCTAGTTGGTCCTTTTTCATATCCTCGGGGGTCTCTCTAAATTTATCATTTTTTTCTAGGAAATTCTTGAAAAACCTTATAACTGTGGTTTTGAACTCTATATCCAGTAGTTTGCTTTCCTCCATTTCTTTCATTTGTGATCAGTTTCTTTGTCTCTGCATTTTCACTGCTTCTCTGTGTTGACAGAGTGGCTTTGTGTGCTGGGTGTCCTATAGGGCCCAGTGGCTCAGCCTCCCCAGTTACCTGAGGTGGACACTCTTGGTGCACCCCTTTGTGGGCTGTGTGCACAGTCTTATGGTAGTTAAGCCTTGATAGTTGTTGGTATTACTGGGAGAAATTGACCTCCAGGCCAATTGGCTGTGAGGATCAGTTATATCTACGATGAGAGAACTTCTGTGCCGAAGATACCCTTATGAGGCAAAACTTGCTTCAGTGGGGCTTTGGTGCTCACTGAGTCTGCCCCCTGAGTGTGACCCTTATGGATCTGAGGAATTGTCATCTAAATAGTCCTACTCTGAACCCTGGATACACTGGCTCTGAGATCTCCAAGGAAGTGCTAATTTAGCCTCTGACTGAGGCCACTCAGCAGGAGCTATGGTGAGATCTGCAGATTCCTCTTCTTTGTTTAGGTTTTGGAGGTGCCTGGATGAAGCCCAGCTATAAAGCAATGCCAGCTGTCATGGGACCTTTTGCCTTCTTTTGGATGTTCTGAGTTTCTCTGACTTAGCTGCAGTTTGTTAGGTAAGTTTAGATTCAAAGGACCAAGCCATTCATATGCAAAAGTCTCTGTGCACAGCTTAGGTGAGGAGGAGTCTCAGGGTGGAACAAACAGCAATAGCTTCCCATCAGCCCTGGTCTCATAGGCCCCTGGGTTTCAGTGTCCCTCAGTAATCACTGCAAGCCTCTCTGAGAGAAAGCCACCCTTGAGTTCCACTTACTGCCAGACTGTCCAGTTTCTCCCCATATCAGTCTGGGTCCAAGAGTCTTGCCCAGAACTAGAGTTCAGAACAGTCAGGAGCTTTTGTCTCCCTGCGATCGAAAAAGCCAGCCATGTCTTCAGTTTCCAGCCCTCTCAGCGTGATCACCTCCATACCACTGCACTTTACTTCCACAGCTCCTCTGAGTCTCAGTGTGCTTTTCTCTTCCCTTCTAGATGTAGAATTTCCACTTAGCCAGACTTCCTGTGTTTCTGGATAATGTCCGTTTTGTCTTTTAGTTGTAGTTTTCAAGTGGTTGTGCAAGGCAGCAAATTCAGGTGTTTACCTATGCCGCCATCTTGGTTTCTCTCCCCAGATCTCTGATGTTTTAGATGCTTCAAACAGAGCTGTTATGAAGTCCCCTCGAGATAAACACAACACTATTCTAGGATCAGGACTTCAGTTAACCTGAGAGATGGAATCAGGCAACCGAAGTCCTATGCATCATACCTAGATACAGCACAATTTTGGAATAAAGTCTCAGGAGCCATTTCATCTACTCTGCCCTCCACAGCTCACAAGATTATTTTAGTACATAAACATAAGAGTGAAGAATGTCTCCATATTATATCCCATCTTGGTATGTTAAGCACCAATAATTTTACTAACCAAACACCCCACCTCTTATATCCATTTTGCTAATTATAAAAAGTCCTAAGGTTAGTGAAAAGAAAAAATAACTGAAGCAAATCTATAGTAGGCACCTGGTATGTGGCCTTTTGATGAAACACTAGCTAACTACAGTTGAAGTTAAAATGTATATTCCTAGTTAGAGCAAGTAATTGCCCCTTGTATAGACTAAACATTATTCACATATATATGTCATGCTGTCCATGCAGAAATATGTTTATTATAGGTAAAAGAACATCATGAAAGGTAAATTTAGCCTTTTATTTAAATATGTCTCTGACAGATATGTTCACCTGGAAGATTTCCTTATAGTAAACCACTTATTTATAATTCTATGGTTTAACATATAATATTTGCTTGCAATATGAAATGTTGATTGGAAGCCAAGCAGTTGTGCTGTGCTATGAGGAAGTTGTAGATTCCTGCCTTTTTTCCCTATAAAGATTAATGGAGGACAGTGACTTCCTGACTCAGTAATTTTCAGAAAAGATGGAAATAATAAAATGTTAACATTCTTTGCAGACTTTGCTCTTGGAAAACTTCCCAAAGCCACTGTATGCTGATAGGTCATCTCAGTAGGTTTGTCCTCTGGGTGATTTTATACAAAACTAGAGTCCTGGTGACTAATTCATGCATGGGTGGATTCCCTCGGCCTGGCCAGCAATTGGGGCTGGCCAGCAGAGGGAGAGTGACAGCAGGAGGTTGGCCAGCTTGGGGGAAAGGAACATGGGAGGTTGGCTGGCTGCTGGAGGTTGGCTGTGGGAATGCACTGACCACCAGAGGGCAGTTCCTGCATTGAGCATCTGCCCTCTGGTGGTCAGTACACATCATAGTGACTGGTTGACTGATCCTTCACTCGAGCAGTTATAACAGTGGCTTAGGCTTATGTGTGTATATATATATATAGATAGATGTTTGTGTTTAGGTTGTACAAGTAACTGTACCTTCCCAGGATGTGGCAGAAAGTGTTGTAAATGTTTCGGTTGTTTTTTTGTTTTTGTTTTTGTTTTTTTCAGATACTGGAAAATTCTTATTGTCTTTCATGAAGTGAAGGTCTTCTCTTAGCTTTGTATCATTGTTGCCAGTGGGATAGGGAAAGAGGATCATTTTTCTGAAATGGTATTTGAAGTGATGTTTTATAGATCCTAGGTAGAGGATTCATTTCTAAATTATATTTATTTTTGTAATATATTTTTATTGATTTCTGAGAGAGGAAGGGAGAGCAAGAGATAGAACCATCGATGGGAGAGTAACACCTATTGACTGCCTCCTGCTCACCCCCCGACCCCGCCCCCCACTGGGGATCGAGCCTGCAATTTGGGCATGTGCCCTCACTGGAAATCAAACTGGCAGCCTCCTGGTGCATGGGTAGTTGCTCAACCACTGAGCCTCACTAGCCGGGCTACAATATTTATTTTTAAGTTCAGTGTTGGTGTTCCAAAGGAATATTGGAGACAATCCCCCTGGTACTGGGGTGTGGAGGGGAACTATCTTTATTTACTGTGGTCTTCAACCTGGCAAAGGCTCTCTGATTTCTTTTGCATTCTTAAGTAAGCTTACATAATGCCGCTGGGGACAAAACAGTTGCTTGCTGACAGCCAAATAAATGAATAACTTTGGCCTCAGGATTTTTTAAGTATTGTGAAAGACTTTTTGTTCTTAGCTTTAAAAAAAAAAGAGTTAAATTTTTTTTTTTAGACAATATTCTTACTATATAAAATGTGATGTAAAATGGTCTATCTACCAGAAAAATAGACTATTTTAGCACATAAAAGTTATAGATAAAATAATTGGGTGTCTGAATAAAGATATCCAATCTACATTGTCTTTTAAGAATGTTTTTCTCACATAAAAGCTTTCCTTTTATCCATTTGTCTCACTTTGGTGCTAAGCATGCTGCAGCACAGCATTCTTGTGTTTGGAACAAAAATGATAATCTCTCTAGAACCTGGCTTAGAGATTTGGCCATACTATTGAATAGTATTGAACAATATTGAATCATTCTTTTTCTAGAAGATTACTGAGGACAAAAGGAGCCTGTTGTTATAGAAAAACTTATTTTGAATTTATTTTTTGTTTTTCTTGTTTGTTTTTTGTCGCATTATCTCTTCCCTAACCAAGTACCTATTTAAATACCATTTGATAAGTTTTATTCAAAACTAGGGGCCCATTATACAACTTTCTGCACCTTGAAAGAAATTGTGGGCCACAAGGCTGGGGTTGGCACAGGGGCAGGTCTCAGTCCATCCTTCTCGCCCCATCCTGGCCCCTCCCACCACAGCCGCCAGTCCCCTATCTGCTGGCAGTCTCGCTCCCACACGCTGATGGCACCGGCCCACTAGCACCCACTGATGGTGCAGAGCAATTGGGGCTGGTGCCAGCAGTGGGTGAGAGTGGGGCCAGTACACTCAGTGAGTGTGAGCAATGGCTGCTTCCCTGATCACCCGTGAGGAGCAGGGGGAGGTAGAAAAGCCCCCAGGGGCAATCAGGGTCAGCAGCCACCACTCCCACCCACTGATGGCACCGAGTGATCAGGACAGACGCCAGGCACTGGTGTGGGTATGAGTGGCAGCTCCAGCACCGGCTACAGGTGTGAAAGGAGCCAGCACCAGCAGGTGTGAGTACCAGATGGGACCTCAGCACGTGGGAACAAAGAATTTTCAGTAATCACCAGAGGCTCTCCCTGATGACAGCAAACAGTGCCCCATCTTGGTTGCCCTGCTCACCTGCTCCATCATCCCACCACAGCCAACATCCACCATGTTCTGCACATGCCCCCTGGTGGTCAGTGCACATCCTAGCAACCGGTTATTCGGTTGTTTGATGGTTTGGTTGTTCCAGTTCTTCTACCATTTGGTCTATTTGTGTATTAGTCTTTTATTATATACCCCAATGGTTCTTTAGGGAATGTAGAATTATTTTGTCTGTGGAATTGTCATTCCAGATTTGTAGAGTGGAAGGTAGGCATTTAATTCAGTGAGAACTGCTTGGCCCAGATACACAGATGTGTATCCAGGGCTTAGACACTCTGATGACAAAAATGCCTATCTAAATTGATGTCAGGTATGGTGTCTCAGTGCATCTTTAAAAAAAAATTATTTTAATTTTTAGAGAGAAAGCAAGGGAGAGGGAGAAAGAGATCAAAGAAAAATCAATATGAGTGTGGAACATCCATCAGCTGCCTCCTGCCCACCCTATACCAGGGATTAAGCCGGCAACCTGAACATGTATCCTGAGTGGGAATCGAACCATCAACCTTTTGGTGCATGTATCAGTGCCTAACCAAGTGAGCCATACTGGCTAGGGCTCTCAGTGCATCTTAATTTGAACTATAAAGCATTTAGACGTCAGGTCAGATGAGCTAATGAGTTATGCTATCTTTAAAATTATTAATTAAAAAACATATTGTCCAGGAAGTCTAAGTGATATTAAAGTCACCCTCTTAATACTATGAATTCCTCAAATTGTATAGTACACTAAGCCACTTTCCCACTATGGCACACTAACTTGTGACAACTTCATTGTTGTGATAGTTTGTTATAAAACATTGTCTGGAACAAGACAAATGAGAAGTACTTATTTTCTTAAAGACAGCCAATTTAGCCAATTTAAAAAATAATAACAACACAAATTTATCATCCCTTTTGTTACCATTAAAACTATTTCTCTAAATTACATTTCTGGTCATGCTATTGGAAATCCCAATTTGTACTACTTTCTTTTCCTTTTTCTTTTTCTTTTTTTAATGATAGGCAGTAATTGTGACAGGGTGTGTCACGGTCTACTTCTATTTGAACATGATTTTTATTTTTCAATAACTCAAGCCACAGCAGTTCAGTCTGGTCAATGGTAGGGAATAAATGTTTATTGTGTGTTTGATGCAAAATATAGTAAAGCACCATAACAAAAATAGAATTGGCCAAAATTGTGGGAGGATGCATTATTTATTAATGCATTTTAGTTTCCTGTAATGTGAACTGGGAAGTCTCTGGGTATTAATAATTGGTTATGTGCAAGCAGCAATCCTCAGAGATCTGTTTAAGAATCAAATAAATTACACTTATTAAAATGATTATACAAGAAACTTCATAACATTGTTTTCAATTTGAGATTGAGGCTATATTTTCATTATTGTCAAATACTTCTTTGACCTTCTGATAGTCTGAGGTAAGATTTTTACCTGGAGTAGGGCAGTTTAGTTTAGACCAATCATGTGAAACTCATGGCCCGTAGGCTGCATGTGGCCCACATTGAATATTTTTGCAGCCCAGCCAATATAACGGTGTGTAAGAAACATTTTAATTAAAATTGTGTAACTTAATTTTTACAATATCCTGTTATGCATAATTATTAATGAACTACAATATTCGTTAATGACTGATTACTATAATCCTGTCACATTCATTTCCCTTATGCGCCTTATGCACATTTCTCTCCACTAATACTAGCAGCGAATATTTTAGCAGCCAATTGCCACCTCATTAGTTTTGGACTGACTTGTTTGGTGTGTGCAACAGGAAATATTCTACTTTCAGAGAACAAGAAAAATAGGTTTATTTGTGTTATGCTTATTAATTTGTGCAGTTACTCAGTGTCTGGTAAGTTAATGTTCAAGAAAAAAATATTAATTTTATTAAAATTCTCTATTATTTTATGTTAACTATTACTCATTTATTTCAGCCCTTTGTATTCAGTATGTCTCTACCGAAATAAATGTTTCTATGAAAATTGAAGCTTTTGTTTTTTTGCGGCTCACATAAACTTAAACCTTATTTATTTGGTCTTTGAGCTTGATATGCTTGCATTAGACCATCAAGTATTATCTTAAATACAATAGCAATTTCAATTTACATTATTGACTTATTAATAGGTGTACCTAAAACTCAGCTACTTTTCAGCAAAACTGAATAGTTTATTCAGTAATTTTTGACATTTTAGCATTGAATAGATATTATTTTTACTTACTAGTAATTTCCATTGTATTTTGAAAAGCATATGAGATAGCTGAGTATAAACATCCTGCTTTACGCTGTGGCAGATACAAAGATAATTAAGTAGCCTCTGGCATCCTTTTTTACTCCTCAGTTATTATACTGCAGGGAAGCACAGTGCCAGACAATGAGCCCCAGACAGGAGCCTGCAACCTTTCTAAGCCCTCAGAAGGACTCCTGTTTCTTTACAGAGAATCCAGTACTGTTTATATGACTCTAATCATTAGTTTATTATATAGTCATTGATGGCTAAATAAACAAGTCAACTTTGTTAAAGTGGTCCTTGAAGAAAAAAAAGAAATAATAGGTCATAAATTAATTATTAATATTATGTGCAAAGGTATATGTTCTGTGCAGTTATGTATACAGATGAATCAGTGACTATTAAGGTGAAACACTATTAAAAATATTTACTATGTAGAAAAGCATCACCATTACATTTAATTATTATTTGCAGCTTAGACTTTTTTTTTCTCAGTCACAAGCAAATATGTTTAAGTTATTTTCCATATCAAATACCAAGTGTTGATGGCATGACCTAATTCCTCCAGTTTTCAATTTCTGAGATGCTTGGCTTGTGCTCCATTGGGCATTTACCTGGGAAAGATCAAGAAAGGTTTGTGAAGACATTTGTAGCTAAAAGTATGAAAAATGGAAACTTGCATGCTCACTTGAGGCCTTAGCCTCCATCAAAGTTAACTTCATGCTGAACTATGTTTAGATTATGGGGCACTTCTCAGAGACTTGCTTTGGGGGAAAAAAACAAAAAACAGATTTGATTTTACCCTAGAACAGTGGTTCTCAACCTTTTTTAATGCTGTGACTTTTTAATACAGTTCTTCATGTTGTGGTGACCCCCAATCTTAAAATTATTTTCATTGCTACTTCATAACTGTAATTTTGCTACTGTTAATGAATCTTAATGTAAATATCTGTGTTTTCTGATGATCTTAGGCTCTACAGCAGCGGTTCTCAACTTGTGGGTCGCGACCCACAGGTTGAAAACTGCTAGCAATGGTCTTAGGCTCTACAGCAGCGGTTCTCAACTTGTGGGTTGCGACCCACAGGTTGAAAACTGCTCTGCTAGCAAGGTCGCCTAAGACCATCGGAAAACAGATATTTACATTATGATTCATTAACAGTAGCAAAATTACAGTTATGAAGTAGCAACGAAAATAATTTTAAGATTGGGGGTCACCACAACATGAGGAACTGTATTAAAAGGTCACAGCATTAAAAAGGCCCTAGAAATTCAACAGGTGGAAGATCTACATAATATTGGAAAGACTGGGAGAATCATAAACTACTTGATCAGTACATTTTATTTTTAAAATGGAGAGAGTCTGTACAATCCAATGAAGAAATTAAGTATCTATAAAACTTAAATAAGTTTCCTTGGGGTGGTAGTGAGTAAATTTGCACTGGATCCCTTGTAGTCCCAGAGTTTACCTTTAGGTTAAAACCTGCAGTTGATATCCAGTTACTTTCAGTATATAAGGTAGACTCAAACATCTGCTTGTCAGTGTGACCATAATGTTGTTTGAAGTAATCTAGTTGTTTTCATAAGAAGAATTAAAATTAAATGAACAATGTTTAAGAAAATCACCCTATAATATTAAATGCTTTCATAGAGGAAAATGCAAGTGTGTATAGCAGCTTAAGTGGTTATCTTCATTGAGCCATGTGATTAAATGAAAAATGGATAACTGATCATTTTATTCAGACTTGTAGTTTTAAGTTGAAATATTAAGTTTATGAACAAAGCTAAGCCATTTGAGATAATTTAAGATCCACTATATTTAAGGCTTAATTATATAGTTTATGAGAACTTATGTGTGTACTCAAACAGTTGAGGCAATTGAGGAAATTAAACAGTAAGTTTGTAATGTTCTCTTAAAATGTTTAGGAGCATGATTAAATTAATAGACCAGTTATTGAGCAAAGTTCACTTAAAATAAATTGTTAAAATTTGCTAAATTTCAAAACATAAAAATAAGATTTTTATAAATTGAATTTAGAAACTTCATGGATTTTATTTTTTATTTTTTTAATTTAATAAGTCCTTATTGTTCAGATTATTACAGTTGTTCATCTTTTTCCCCCCATAGCTCCCCTCCACCCAGTTCCCACCCCACCCTCTGCCCTTACCTCCCCCCACATTATCCTCATCCATAGATGTATGATTTTTGTCCAGTCTCTTCCCACACCCCTCACACCCTTTTCCCCCCAAGAATTGTCAGTCCACTCCCTTTCTATGCCCCTGATTCTATTTTATTGTGTTCATCAGATTTTTTATTCACTTGATTTTTAGATTCACTTTTGATAGACATGTATTTGTTGTTCATAATTTTTATCTTTACCTTTTCTTCTTCTTCCTCTTCTTAAAGATTACCTTTCAGCATTTCATATATTACTGGTTTGGTGTTAAAGAACTTCTTTTGTTTTGCTTGTCTGAGAAGCTCTTTATCTGAACTTCAATTTTGAATGATAGCTTTGCCCGGTAGAGTAATCTTGGTGTAGGTTCTTGCTGTTCATCACTTTGAATATTTCTTGCCACTCCCATCTGGCCGCATAGTTTCTGTTGAGAAATCAGCTGACAGTTGTATGGGTGCTCACTTGTAGGTAACTAACTGTTTTTCTCTTGCTGCTTTTAATATCCTCTCTTTGTCTTTTGCTCTTGGCATTTTAATTAAGATGTGTCTTGGGGTGGTCCTCTTTGGATTCCTTTTATTTGGGGTTCTGTGTGCTTCCTGGACTTAAAAGTCTATTTCTTTCACCAGGTGGAAGAAGTTTTCTGTCATTATTTCTTCAAATAGGTTTTCAGTGTCTTGCTCCCTCTCTTCTTCTGGCACCCCCATAATTCAGATGTTGGTCTTCTTGAGGTTGTCCCAGAGCCTCCTTACACTATCTTCAAATCTTTGGATTCCTTTTTCTTTTTGCTTTTCCAGTTGAGTGTTTTTTGCTTCTTTGTATTTCAAATCTTTGACTTGATTCTTGCAGTCCTCTAGTTTGCTATTAGGTCTCTGTATAATATTTTTTATTTCAGTCAGTGTATGTTTAATTTCTAGTTGGTCTTTTTTCATATCCTCGAGGGTATCATTAAATTTATTGGCCTTTTCTAGGAAATTCTTGAAAAACCTTAAACCATGAATTTGAACTCTATATCCAATCATTTGCTTTCCTCCATTTCTTTCACTTGTGATCTGTTTCTTTGTCTCTGCATTTTTGCTGCTTCCCTGAGTTGATAGAATAGTTTTGTGTGCTAGGTATCTATAGGGCACAGTGGCTCAGCATCCCCCAGTTACCTGAGGTGGACACTTTTAGTGCACCACTTCGTGGACTGTGTGCACAGCCTTGTTGTAGTTAAGTCTTGATTGTTGTTGGTATCACTGAGAGGAATTGACCTCCTGGCCGATTGACTGTAAGGATCAGCTGTGTCTATGTCAGGAGAACTTCTGTGCTAGAGACACCCTTATGAGACAAGACTTGCAAAATTGCAAAAGCCTCTGTGCTCAGCTTGGATGGGGCAGAGTCTCAGGGCAGAGCAGACAGCCTTGGCTTCCCATCAGCCCTGCCCTAGGAGACCCCTGGGTCTCAGTCTCCCTCAGTAATCACTGTAAGCATCTCTGAGAGAAAGCCACCCTCAAGTTTCACCCGCTGCCAGACAGTTCAGTTTCTCCCTGAATCAGTCTGATTTCCCAGAGTCTCGCCCTGCACTGGAATTCAGCACAGTTGGGAGCTTCCACCTCTCTCCTGCTTTGGAAAGCCAGCCGTACACTCAGCGACCCTTGCACTCAGCAGTCAGTTCTCTCTGTGTGCGCACCTCCAGACCTCTGCCATCCGCAGCTCCCCTGAGTCTCAGTGTGCTTTCTCTTTTCCTGATAGTCTAGATTCCCTCCGAATGGGTCTGGGTTCCCAAAGTCTCACCTGGGACTGGAGTTCATTGCAGTTGGGAGCTTCTGTCTCCCTCCTGCTTGAGGGACCTAGCCAAGCACTCAACTGCCCATGCACTCAGCCAGTTTTCCTCTCCATGCGTGCACGTCTCTATACCTGAGCCTTTTACAGCTCTTCTGAGTCTCAATGTGTTTTCCTCTTTCCTTAGAGTTGTTGAATTTCCACTCAGCCAGCTTTCCTGTAGTTCTGGATGGTGTCGTTTTGTCTTGTAGTTATAGCTTTGATATTGTTGTGTGAGGCAGCAATTTAGGTGTTTACCTATGCTGCCATCTTGGTTTTTCCTGGATTTTTTAATATATTTTATTGATTTTTTACAGAGAGGAAGGGAGAGGGACAGAGAGTTAGAAACATCAATGAGAGAGAGACATCGATCAGCCTGCTCCTGCACGCCCCCCACTGGGAATGTGCCCGCCACCAAGGTATATGCCCTTGACTGGAATCGAACCCGGGACCCTTCAATCTGCAGGCCGACACTCTATCCACTGAGCCAAACCGGTTTTGGCAGTTTTTCCTGGATTTTATTTTTTAAATAACTTTTAGCTAATCTACAAAATTACCATTGGGGATACTAGAAATCATACATTGATACTATTCTGACACAATTCTTCCTCAAATAATATGTTTATTGAAAAGAAAATGAACCCAACTGGACAACATTTTACATAACAATCTCAAACCCTGATTGGGAAAGAGTATTTTCTGTCTTCTAAGACAGGAGTGAGCTGGATGGAGGAGTAAAACTGCACTAAAGGCCTTATTGTGATCTCCCAACTATTCTGATCTCTAGGGAACTCAGTTACAATGCTGAATAATAAATTAATGTCAGTCACACCCATTAGATCTTTGTAATGTTACCCATTAGCAAAATAGTTTGAACAAATATATCCTTTGCTTTAATAGATTGAGTCCTGCCATTAATTTAGATTTAGTCAAGTAGCTTTGACTAATCTCGCATATTCTTCATTAGCACTTTTACTACATGCCTCCTTTCACTCTGTAGTGCCTTGGAATGTATCCATTCTTTCTCTCTGCTGTGGCCTGTGAACACCACTTTAATTTGCAGAAACTGCTTATGTTAGGAGGCTAAAGGGCCTGTGAGCTTCTATTGGTCTGCTAGCTTATGCGCTGCCTTCTTAAAATTAGCAAGAACATTTATTGCCCCGGGTCTCCAATCTGGGAATGTAGAAATTGTGGTTTGCAGAGATAGCTCAGAAAATATTTATATCATTAAAGATTTGGGTGGGAGATTAAAATATGAGGAGAGTAAATATTTTAGAGCACATAGACAGCTCTATGATTCATCAGGCTAATACCAAATGCTTGATCAAAATTAAATAAAGATGACAATCTGTTTTCAAGATGATGGTATTTCTTTCAAAGTTTGTGACTAGGTCTAGTTTTCTGATTTAGATAAGCAAACATTTGCTGATTTAGGAGAATGCTGTGTGACGATCAGGAAGACATTCCGGAGAGTGGAATTCAAAAATCTGCAAGACATAATGCAAAGCTGGGATGGATGGAGACCACCCGCACTATATTACTTATAAATCTAACTGTATACATGCCCAACTTCCCTCAGGTCTAGGAGAACATGTGTCCACATATATGTCTTACTCATCACCTTGCATTCCTCGTCACTTTATTTAAACTCTAGCTTTTAATATATTCTGCCTTACCCAGTTAGTTCTCCTAGGATTTCATATGCCTTACTCATGTTTAAAAATAGACTACAAATTCCCTCTTATCATTCCAAATTACCTGTTAGAAGACTGATCACACAGCTAGCACTCAAATATTTTGTTAGTTGGCTAGTTTTAATTGTGGGGGGAAGTACCAGTAAAAGGTAAATATTGAATTAACTGATTCATTAATTTTACACAAATATATATTGAGCTCCTCCTATGAACCAGGTGCTGTGCTAGCTGTTTCAGAAGCTGAAATGAGAAAAAACAATTAAGTTCTTGGCCCTCATAGAGCAGAAAGCTGAGGTAGATGGCTCCAAAACAAAAATGACACAGCTAATTATAAAATAAGAAATGTATGGAGAGCTATGAGACAAAAGAAACTAAATTATAGAGAAACCTAAATTAAGTAGAATGATTAGTAGTCTTTGCTGGAAAAAAAAAATAACACTGAAGCCAATGGTTCCCAAATGGCTGATAAATGGAATCACACAGGGGATCTTTAAAACATTTTGATGCCTGATTTCCTCCTCTAGACATTCTGATTTTGTCTGTATTGGTGTAACCTGGGCTGCGGGATTTTTTAGAAGCTTTCTGTGTTGCACCCTTTCAGTGCACAGGTTGAGGCTCCAACCAAATGAGCCAGTCCAGCGGGGCACCCCTAAAATACTTTTTATGACATTCCAATAATACTACTCCTCTCTCTGTCCACATACACACACACACACACACACACACACACACACACACACACACACACATTCTTACACACACATACATACAACATATTCATGCATACTGAGTTTCCTAGACCTCAAGATAGTTCAGGGGTTATGGCTTTAAATAAATGGTAATTTTGGAGTAGCTTAGGCCTTTCTGAGCAACTCCTTCAAAAAAAAAAAAAGGGAGTGGGGGGATTAGAGATGATTTTCTTCTATTCACCAGGAACTCGCCAAAATAGGTTACATGGAAATAAGAGCATCAGCTTCAAAATAAAAGTGTGTATATTGAGAAAAGAGAAACTGAACAATCCTGAAAACAAAAATAAGAACAAGTAGCCAAACCTTGAGATACCAGAGGGAAGAGGAATATATGGCCTTACTTTGCTTTCTTTATGGCTGGTGTAGATTAAGCCTGTAAATTTCATTGAGTCTTTTGGAGAAAGAAGCTTCTTAAATATAAATTGTGACTATGCAGCTTGCATTTCACATATTAAGTATGCATGGTTAGTTGTGTCTGGTGTGTAAGTTATACTTCCTCCATATTATACCAGTGATGTTCCCTGACCAACCTTCATTCTTTGACCCAGTGATAAGGTAGAAATTTATGCTGTTATGTGTGGCCTCTGAGTGCAGGCTGCCTATTTGAACCTCTGTGTTTTGCTTGAAGAAACCAGAGTCTGCATGTATGTCCCTTTTAGGAGGCATTTTCTTAAGAGACCTGTGGAGAGGGGTGGGAAGAGAGGCAGGAGTTGGTTAGTAAACTGAGAAAATAATTTCCTACTTGTTAAAAAAATTTATCTTTATTGTTGAAAGTATTACAGATGTCCCTTTTTTCCCCATTGACCCCATTTACCCCCCAGGCCTTTCAATGTACTTTTCTTTGTCCATTTATTTCCTGAGAGGTTAAAAAAGACTAAACTGAGAAAAAAAGGCCCAACCATGTAAGTTAGTTTCCTAAGGCTGCTATAAGAAAGGACCATAAACTGGGTAGCTTAAAACAACAGATGTTTATTCCCTTTTAGTTCCAGAGTCTGAAGGGTGAAATCAAGGTGTTAGCCAGATCTCTGAAGATCTCGGAGAATTCTCCCTTCTGGTAACCTCAGACATCCTGGCATGTGGCAAATTCTGTTTCCATATTTACATGGCCATCTTCCCTGTGTCTGGGTGTCTTCACGTGGCTGTCTTCTTAGAAGGACACAAGCGGTATTGGACTAGGTGCCTGCTCTACTCCAGTATGATCTCATCTTAACTAATTACATTTGCAACTGCCTTGTTTCTAAATGAAGCCACATTCTGGGTTCCTGAAGGTTAGGACCTCAACATATCTGTTTGGGAGAGAGAGATACACAATTCAATCCATATTATCAGGTTAGGATAGTTTTCAAAAATATTTAGGAGCTGAACCTTTCCCTTCTATAAAATATTACGTGGAAACCCAGTAGCAGAGCAGAGCAGAGCAGCCCTGGGTGAAGTAGCAGTGGAGCCCCGGACCTCTCCACCTCTTCAGTTTCCTCACCCATCCCCACTTGTGTTCATGCTCTTTAGACACCAAGGAGATCCCCCCAACCCACCAAACCAGGCCTCTAGGGGCACAATATGAAAAGCTATGGAACTAAGTGTTCCATTCGGTTCCTTTCTCAAGTAAAATCTTACATCTTTATAGCTGGCAGCTTTAAGGAACATAAATTCTGAAAATAGGTCTGTTTAGAAAGCTTGTTTGAAAGAGTTGCATTTCCTTTGTTTATTGGTTGTAGTATAAAGGAAATAAAATCTATATCTACCAAAGGCAAACCTCCTCCAGTGTCACCATAGTATTGTCACCAGCAGCCATTCAGAGTTGGTGAAAAAGCTTAATGCATATGGATTAAATTTCTTCCCCCTGAATTTAAACATCATATAAAATTTTGGCATGCAGGTCACCCTCTAGAATCTCACTCTTTCATACAAGTTGGAAAAGTAGAAACTCATCCTTGAAAGCATTGAAACAGACTGACTCACAGCTAGTCTCACCTCTGAGCAGCACCAGATCCACCAACAAAGCCAATATTTCCCAACAGAAATTTGGACAGAGAGCCCTGCCGAATGGAGCACTTGTGAATAGTTGCCCAGACTCCTGGAAAGAATGCAGACTTGCTTACCAGTCTTTGGGAGGTTGTGACCCCCGGCAAGGAGAAATAATTGTATTCTTTTAGATGGCTAGAATGCTGTTGGGTTTGGGAAAGAATACACAAAACAATCTAACGGGAAAGTCCTGACTTTAATGCCATAAAAGGAGGCTTTAAATAGTCTCAGTTGGGCCATATTTTTAGAAAATTGTTTTGTCTCAGCCTGCCTGACTGTAATGCTATTGCCAGAACAAGCAATGAAAGAGATAAACAGGTTGTTGAGATCTTTTTATGCCTTCCAAGAAATCTTGGGTAGTACAAATCATGTTTGACAGCCTTTGATTAGCAGCTGCTCAGCTCTACACAGGAAAGGAAAGCGTTTATCTGAGGCTCTGTTCTCCCTTCGTAAATAAACTAGAAATTTTCATCCCCTGGAAAAAGCCTACTATAAGCCAGCTCCTTCACACCACTAGAGACTGTTCTGCATGTGTGTGCACCTGTGTGTGTGGTGAGTGGGGTGGCAAGGTGGGATCCAGTGAGTCCATGGGGCCAACTGGGGAAGCCTATATCTCATACTATGGTAAAACTGGATGAACACTGAATCTTTTTTAATGTGATGTGCCCTGTGTGACAATGTGGTATTGCAGGAAAACCTTTGGACAGAGAAACAAGAGATACTTCATTTCTGGTTCCTTTACTGTCACTTTGAGCCTGTCACTTATTCTTTTTGAGCTGCAGCCTAGATTCATAGATTCATTATACAAAAAGTAATGCTATCACCCTGGCCCAGTGGCTCAATTGGTTAGAGTGTTGTCACATACAACCAAAGATTATGAGTTCCATTTCTGATCAGAGCACATACATTCGGGTTTGACCCCAAGTTGGGGTGCATGTGGGAGGCAACCAGTGGATGTTTCTCACATAGATATTTCTCTCTCTCTCTCTCTCTCTCTCTCTCTCTCTCTCTCTCTCTCTCT
>JAAGEH010000012.1:10016164-10058545 GCA_011751065.1 Lasiurus cinereus | reverse complement strand
TCTCTCTCTCTCTTCCTCTAAAATCAATAAAAACATATCATCAGGGAAGAATTTAACAAATAATAATGCTGTCTATGAAATTAAATGGAAAAACCCACAATAATTTTTCAAATTGAAATGAGATCTTCTGTTTTAGAGGAGGACTAATAAGTAAGGTAGGACCTCTGACTCCATAAGGTATGCAGTTCACTTCTCTTAGTCTTTAGAAATATTTTGATGGAAAATTTTGAGAAGCACTAGATTAGATCATCTTGAGGGTCCCCTTCAGCTCTTATGTTTGGAAACTCAATTCACAAACCATAAGGTCCCTTTGCCTACTAAATCTGTTACAGAAAACCGGAATAATCAAACCGTACTTGGAGAGTTTGGAGTTACATTTATTTCGCACGGGTCCAGAGGAAAATGTTTCTCAAATTCTGGGCCCCAACATGCAGAAATTTTCTCTATTTATATGTTTTTACCTCTATTATATAGTTTCTCTATTTATATGTTTGTCTCCCAAATATGGGATGTTTCCCACCCCTTTGCAAGTTCTTAAAGGGCCCCTATGTGCTGAGGCCTTGAGACCTCTACCAAAGGCCTGGCCTGGTGCCAGCACTGATAATTTTGTCCTGGGAAGATTTAATGGTGTCTCTGAAGTGAGAATAGTCTCATTTTCCTTATTATTTAAGCAAGCAAACATTTACAGAAGCCAATAGCAAGATTAAAATTTCAAACAGCAGTTTTTATATAAGATGGATGCTTCAAATTGACTTTTCTTGCCCAAAATTAATGATCCCTTCTTAACCATTTGACCATCACTCTCCTCTACTCCCTTGATTCTCAATTTAGTTTTAGTTTCATCTTCCCCAAATTTGTCCTGCACCTGCCAATCACCACTTTTCTTCACTTGGGATTACTATATTTACTTAGAATTCCTGATTCTACCTTCTGCTAATTCTGCTATGTAAGATGCTATATTTACCCAGTTGTGCTCCTTCCTCCAATTATTTAATACTAGAGGCCCAGCATGCATGAAATCATGTGCAAATAGCTCACTGTGAGTCTCACTGTGCAGCTGCAAGTGGCAAACAGGCCAGGGGAGAAGGACAGAGAAGTGTTCCATGCACCTCCTGATGACCAGTCATTTGGTCGCTTCTGCTTGCCTCAGCTGGCCGTTCCACCCATCACTGCTCATAGCTCTCTGCTGCTAGTAGCTCAGGCCCCGCCCTGCCCGCCAAGAGAGCCACTGTTTGTTTGGTCATTACGTCATTAGGGCCATGGGCCTTTTATAATAGAGACACCTTTTACAGTAATATATTTGAAAAAGATATGAGTGACTCATTATGACTGCTTATACTAGTAGTTATAATACTCAGAATATTAAAAAAAACCCATTGTGAAATTCTTTGTAATTGTATTTCTATGTTTTTAAATATTTTATATTTTTAAATATCAAATGTTCCACAGAATAGCAATTTTTTAGCTTAAAAGTATGTAGAAGAGGATGTGGTATTTTAAAATTGAATTAAAATACATTGAACTGACTGAAAACAACTTCTTGCGTACTTGCAAAACTTGTTGGGATTGATCAGTGAATCACAGATGGAAAAGTAAAAAGTTTCATTATCCTTGACATTTCGAAAGGGAAAGAAAAATCATTATAGCTGTCTTGAGAGAAATTGTTTCCAAATTGTTTGTCAGCTATTCCAGATGGCTCTACTGTTTTTTAATGGACTTGATGATATTTTTTAAAGAGCTGGGGAAAATAAAATGAAGTTTTTCTTTCCTGATGTCCCTGAAAGTGAAAGGGGGGTGAAAGAATATTTAAAGAATTGTCTGTTTTAAGTATCTTGGCCACTTGTACCACCTCATTGATAGCATACAACAGTGATTTTATATATTCAGTAGAGGCCTGGTGCATGAAATTTGTGCACTGGGAGGCAGGGGAGGGGGGGTCCTTTAGCCCAGCCTGTGTCCTCTTGTAGTCCAGGATCTCTCAGAGGATGTCCACCTGTTGGCTTAGATCTAGTCCTCCTGGGCCATGTCTGTCCCTGCCTATGTTCGCCCTGTCTTTTTTTTTTTTTTTTTTTGGACCCTTGCCTGTGTATTTGTCAGTCAAGCTAACCCTCTCACCATAACAATGAGATCTGAGTTGAGGACAAATTTTTCCCAAGAAGGGAAGGACAGGTAAATGGAAGGCAGTTAGGTCTTAAGCTTTCACTGCAAATAAAACACTGGGGATCATTTTTATCCTGTGAACTGTCATGATCTGAGTTTTGTTTTGCACCTTATTTTTCAGTATTTTGCATCTAGTATAATATTTACATAAGCCATGAAAAGAGTACTAACATTTGCCTTATACACGTTCAGTAATAATAAACAGACTATATAGAAACACTCAAAGAACATATATAACTGTTAAGACTAATATTAGAAGATAGATAAGACTAATATTAGAAGATAGATAAGATAAACAAACAGATTCTGAGTTCAATATCAATCCATAGGTATACTATACATGCCTTGTTGGTGTCTTAGGACAGCTGCCTATCAGCAGCTTCTTATTCATGTTTGTTGTAGGCAGAGGTGAATGTCATAGACAGGGCCAGATATCTGTTTGTGGTTAGGTGCCAGATAAATTCCTCTCCAATGAAGTTGGAGACTGTCTTTTATTTTATGTTGTTTCCAAAAAACAATATGTAAAGTCTTTGTTTCCTGGGAGCTTACCAAGTTCACCTGATGCAAACTGAGGAGTCAATAGGCACAGTGGGTCTTTGTTTGTAACTAGCATTGGGTTAGAGTTCACAGGGCAGTTTGGGTTGTGCTTCATAGGAATCTTACTATACTACTTATGTGAGTGTCCCACATCCCGTGTGGTTCCAGTTTCAGGGTTCAGGCTCTGGAGGAGGCTGCGCGCAAATGAAAGAGACAAAACAAGAAATAATAATTTGGAAATTAGGGGCCAAGTGAAAGCCCAAGGAAGGACTCTGCCTTGCTATCCCATTTATTCAAGTTTGGGATATACCCATAGTCCTAAGGCAGGCAATTCCAGTAATAGCTCGATGATAGTCTATAGGCAAGAATTTACATAAGACTAAAAGGTGGAAGTTGCTTCAGCTATGCACCTACTGTTTGTCTTGACTACACAGTGGGTGCATAGCTTTGACCTTTGCCAGAACTCAAAGTCTCCAGCCTTCTGGGTTCCTTGTCCATACCTCTCTGCTAGTGAAGACAATGGGCAGCTTCCAGCATACTTCAAGTAAATGTCACCAAAAAAAGTGTCCAACCCTGTAGATAATTTTTATGAGAGTGTTCTTGAGCCAAATTGATGGCATATACCAGGGAACAAGATCTCAAATGATCCCTATCCTAACTTTTTTTTTTTTAAGTCAAGTAGTAATGAATGAAGAATGTTCGGAAGCACAGAATCTATCCATTCTTGGGCATTTGCTGTATTGGTTAAAGGCACTAGTGAGGAGAGAGGTTTTATTCTGTCTCTTAAATATTGTTATGAACTGAAATAGGCTCCTCACTCACACTCATCACTCTTTTAGAATATTTCTCAATCTGAGTTCTCTTTAGTTCTGGGTAACTTTATGTGAGGCTAGCACAACTAGCGGGGGAGATAGTTTTGTTATGCCCAGATTTCCCGATCCCCAAAGACCACCAGGGAGCCGAGTCCGATGCAAAAGCAAAGAGCCTTTATTCAAGCTCGAGCTTGGCTCTCCACCTCCACCGACACAGTGGCAGGATATAAAAAGAAAGCGAGTTTCAAAAGCACAATGATTTTATAGGGGAGGTGGGGCTTCCTTGGACCACTGAGTTGGCCAATTCTGATTGGTTGGGTGAGGGCTGTGGGCTAGTGACGCAAAGGCAGGGTGCAGCTAGGATCTGGTTACACAAAGATAGG
The DNA here is from genome assembly GCA_011751065.1 of Lasiurus cinereus. Lineage (NCBI taxonomy): Eukaryota > Metazoa > Chordata > Mammalia > Chiroptera > Vespertilionidae > Lasiurus > Lasiurus cinereus. The sequence continues at coordinate 10,054,653 of JAAGEH010000012.1, read as the reverse complement.
AAGTGGTCAGCATACTTTTGGCCTTAGGTTAGTTCCCTCTTGCATTCCTATTGGCTGATTTAAGGGCGGGCTGAATAACTGACACATCCTGAGTCAGTCCTGCTCTGCCCTTTCATTCCCTCCTTGTCTTGGAACTTACAGGCCCAATCATGGGACGAACTGCATTTCTACCCTGCCCTCCGTTACTAGAGCCCTGTACTGAGCATGCAGAACCATCAACTGGACCACCCCTTTGAAAGGTCTTAAAGGGCCCCTATGTGCTGAGGCCTTGAGACCTCAACCAAAGACCTGGCCTGGTGCCAGCACTGATAATTTTGTCCAGGAAAGGTTTAATGGCCTCTCTGAAATGAAAATAGTCTCATTTCCCTTATTATTTAAGCAAGCAAACATTTACAGAAGCCAATAGCAAGGTTAAATTTTCAAACAGCAGTTTTTCAATAAGATGGATGCTTCAGTTTCATCAAAATAGTTTGCTCTCTTTCTGTGCTTATCTTTAACCATCTGTAGGGCACTTTACCTGTTACCAACTCCTGGAGCATCTACCTGCACTGGGCAACCGACATGCACTCTCTGATCATCACACCATCCTTGAGAGGTACAGGTGGCTTATCTATACTGGCATGAGGGAGGTGCTGAATTTTAAAGTGAGTAACCTGCCTAAGCCACCACAAACCTGGGCAGAGCCTGGAACCACAGGGAAGGACCTCTGGCTCCCAGCCTCCCACCCTGTGTCCACAGCAAGCTTCTAAGTCAGGATCCCACTGGAGTTTAAATCTAGCCAGGCCCCTTCTTCAAACTCTATAGCTTTGGGTACTAATTTAAAAAATAGCAAATTAATGTTTTTTGCAGCCATATGAAAAGATTCATTCTCTGATCCTCTTCTCCCCAACCCACAATCAGCCCTGCTGTTCCTTTCTCCCAGGTGAATTTGGTTACTCACTTCCCACATTTTCCCACTCAGCCAGGCCCTTCCCTCAGGCTTCAGATCCATAGGTCTGCTGTTTATTGGCCAAATGAACATAACACTTTATAATCAGATATGCATAGAACTAGGGTAGCTTGGTTCTACTGTTGTCTCCATTCAAATAAGATACAACTCCCAAATTTGCTCCAATTCTTATAGGAGACAGTGTATTTCAGGAGCCTTGTCCCCTGCCAACTATCTATGCATTGCTGCACCCTCAATCCCACCACCAATGTTGCTGGTATCAGCTCACCCAGGCCTGTGGGAGGATTACATAATAAGCCATCAGACATATGTGATGTTATTCCCCTTGTCCAGGTTGATTCACACCACAAGACTGAGGGCAAGGAAGCTGGGAGTTAGTGCTTTAGCAGGAATCAAAGTGAAGATCTGTAAACATGTGAGGGGAAGACTTAGAGGTGGCTGGGGATGGCAGTGTAGTTTATGCATGGTATGTTAGGATGTGTTACCTTAAAACTCAGGGCCCATGACATCATGTGCTTTATAATTCCAGCAAGTTCTGCAAATGTGTGGTAAAAGCAGTGCATCCTGGTGGCAGTGCACTATTTTTTTTTCCATAAAGTCACTGTTGTATAAATAAATGTTTAGAGTGTTACATTTCCATCTTCTTCTTCAATATTTCATAAAAGGAAAGCTACATCTATGTGTTCTATACTATACTGGAATATTTTGTCTAATCCTCTCAACAACTCTGTAAGGAGACACTGGTAGATCCATTTTATGGATGAAACTTGGGGCTCAAGTTTGAGACTTGCTCCATCAATATCTAGTAAGACCTGACATGCAAATACAGGGCTCTTCAACTCTACCAACCTTGTTCCTAACAGTTTGCTTCTTGACTATTTATCTGAGTGCAGGTAATCACAATTTGCCAACATGCATTGAGTCTGATTTGGACTTGATGTAGGATGGGGTCAGGGTTTGCAATATAAATGTACTTACAGGTGAGTTTTTTGTTTGTTTGTTTTTCATTTTCTGGTGAGAAAATGACAAGGATATATTGGAGCCTACCTCTGCTCCCAGAGAGCTTTCCTGTTCAAGTGTGATGATTAGGTTAGCTCATTATTTTCTCATTTAGAGGTATCAAGAGTGATTTGTTTTATACAAAACAGCAGTAATCCTTAAAGAATGTATGTCCACTGAAAACCCTGAGCTGAGTGGCTGGGCTTTCCTGGAACTTTTTATGTTGTCACTCTGGCTTTTGTAAAATGTCTTATGAAGCCCTAGCCAGTTTGGCTCATTGGATAAGGCGTCAGCCAGAGAACGGAAGGGTCCTGAATTCGATTCCAGTCAAGAGCACATGCCTCGGTTGTGGGTTTGATCCCCAAGAGGGGACATGCAGGAGGCAGCCGATCAGTGATTCTCTCTCATCATTGATGTTTCTATCTCTCTCTCCCTCTCCCTTCCTCTTTGAACTTAATTAAAATATATACAAAAATAAAATAAAATGGCTTGTGAAATTTTTACTGGTTTATCAGTGTCAGACAGCTGAAGCAAACTGATCCTATTTTGTGTTATAGGATGGTAGTTTGAGAAATTTTTGCATAGCTGATGTGACTGTTGGGGTTCAGAGGTAGTCATTGCCCTATATCAGTGGTCCTCAACCTTCCTAAGGCCGCGACCATTGCATACAGTTCCTCATGTGGTAGTGACCCCCAACCATGAAATTTTGCTACTGTTATGCATCGTGATATAAATAGCTGCATTTTCCGATGGTCTTAGGCGACCCCTGTGAAAGGGTCATTCGACCCCCAAAAGGGTCATGACCCACAGGTTGAGAACCGCTGCCCTATATAAATTGTTTGTATATAAATTTGTGTGTAAATCACTTCGAGGTAGGTGGCATCCAAAAGTAGTACCATTAAGCTGTAAAGATGCAGTTATGGCTTTTTTGGTCTAACTTTTGGGTCTGCCTCACAGGTATGTGCAGACTAATGGGCCAAAGGAAGGAAAGGGGATGGAGTATGAATACTGAAAAGAGACTTCACAGTACTGATGTTTGAAATTTACTGTGAACTGATGAATCAATAGAATAATGGGAAAATGGATAGACATGTGATAAAATAAATTTTAAAAACCTGTTTATCTTGGAACTTAGATGATGGGTATATGGGTGTTTATAATACAATTCTTCCAGCTTTTCAGTAAGTTTGAAATTTAACTTAATATAATATTCAGGGGAAAAAGAAATGTAATAATTCTTAGCTCATAGAAATGTAATCAGCTGCAGAAAACATATTTGTTGTGAAGCTGTGAGCAAGCAGAAACCTCTGCTTTTGATTAGTGCTTTTATTTGTGTTTTAAACTGGTGAGCACCTCTTGCTGCAAATGAAGAATCTGAATTTGGCAGGGATAATGGAATGAAATGTATGCAGTTCTAAGACAACAGCAGCAGTGGTACAATTAATTGTATTATCATTTTGTATTATTGACACAAAACTACTATTTACTGAGCCCCTATCTTATGCCAAACACTGAACTGAGCACTTTTATTAAGCCTTTTATGTCTTCCTTATAACAATGCTCAAAATATCGACAACATTATGTATATTTTATAAATGAAAGTCTAAGATAAGGGAAGTTAAAAGAATACTGCTAAAGATCATACATCTGGTTAAATAGTGCCAGAATTCGAACCTGACATAATCAGATTGCACTATTTCCAACAGACCCTCACTGTCCTAGACAGCAGCCTTGCCTCCAGGAGCTGGTTCAAAATACTAGAGATCTGACCCTGCCCCAGAGATACAGAATCAGAATCTGCATCTTCACAAGCCTCTGAGCTGTGTCTCATCTCTGCTTCTGGTTATCCACTTAATGACACTCAGATCTCCCCACTTGTCTGTCACTCCAATTCCTTCATCTATCAAATGGGGACATCAGTTTTACTAGTGGCTCTACCTGCTTCACAGAAAGACAAAGTTTTTTAAAGTAAAAGAAAAAACAAAGCAAAAAAGAGAATAGTTAAAAGTGGTAGTGAAATCACAAAAGTTGGTGTTCATGCTACCTGTCATTACTAGAACCAATAAGTAGAGACAAGGATTGAATCTTTATGGGCGCTTTATTCAAATGGCCTGAAATCTGAGAAGACAGATGGCAAGTTATATCTTACAACTCATCTCAAGTTGACCTTTTTGTATAAGAAGAGAAGGGTGGTAAAGGTTTGGAATTCAGGAAAAAGTATATTTGAAACTTGGGGAAAAGGTTAATCAGAAAAAGCTGCAGTCCAGCAATTTTCCTAGCACCCCTTCCTTTGCGGACTGTTACCTGTGCTCTGGGCAGCAGGCTCTCTCCCTCAAGCACAATGGCCCAGATACCTCAATCGCTTGCAGTCCTCCTGGGTCAAAGGTCTAAGTGTGTGCGGGTCTCCTGAAGTCAGGGTAGGACCAGTCACACATTGCAGTTCCTGGAAAAACAGCTTTCTACTTGCATTAATTACCAAGCCTATCAACTATGTAACTAAAGCTATTTTTTTTAACGTTTTGAGTTTCTCATCATTAACATATGAATTATTTACCTAGGACATGAGTGTGATGTTATGGCGTTTTCATTTGTGCCCACCAGGTTTGCATGGGTGATAAGGCCATTAGAGCAAGTGTTCCTTGCTCTTAGTTCCAGGGATGTCTTGCTAGAACTCTCACTGCATTCCATCTAAGAAAAGAACCATCTCTGAGTGTGGAGGACTTGATTTTAGGCATGTTTTTTTCAGACATTCCTACACACATTGGCTAAAACCAAATTCACCACCCTGTTCCAAATATACAAAGTCCAAAGCTTAATAATAGGGACCATTCATCGAACTCTTACTGTGAAGTTCTGTGCTCATCTCTTTATATATACTATTTCATTAAATCCTTGCAACAACCTTGAGAGGTAGATATTTTCCCCATTTTACAGATAAGGAAAACTAAAAAAGAAAAAAAACTATTATACATAAAAATTACAAACTCTTCCCCCAAAGTTTCATTATTTGAAACAACTTTATTTACTTATTTTTTATTTTTTTAATAATGTTTGCCTAAGACTCTAGAAAGATCAAAGTTGACAAGTCACCCATGGCTAAAATTAGCTTGTGAAGTTTAAGCTCTGAGGTATTGCATGTCTTCTAAGCAAAAATATAAGCAGAGTCATTTTTAAATGGAGCCACTGCTGTCACACCAGAGGAACTGCCTTGCATGTCTTATATCTCACTTGGAATACTAAAATAACTTTGTGACTGGCCTTATTTCCTTACTTTCTAAAAATATATTCGCACAGATAACAAGAAAGCAGTTATTATGAATACAGGACTGAAAATAAAAAACGGTGTTTAGATAAATGTTATGTTATCTGCACCATAGAATTGCCTTTCTTCTAAAATGCAATTGTTCCCCTTCCTTTTAATAAATACCTATTGCCTTTGTCTCCTAATGGGAACATTATTTGGGCTTCTGGTTGAACAAAAGATTCCAAATAGTTATTTTTATTGATCTCAAATAAATGCTTGTTTGGATGGTCTTTTTATTTTAGGTTAACAGGTTTTTGTGTCTTCTTGAAAAAGAGAAGGAATGAGAATCAAAGAGCTGTTAGGTTTGATCAAGTAATTGAATTGATATCCCTCTTACGGGAACTGGCTTTTCATATCATTTCACTATGGACATTCCATTTGACCACATTTCACTTGCAGTAACCACATTCCATTATCTCTCCTGTGGGTATGCATAAAGAAGTCTCCACCAAGGAAAAGGCATGCCAAAAATTCTTTAAAAGCTGCTGACTCCTGTCACTGGGTGCTAGAGCCATACAGGCTCAGCCATCTGGTATGCAGATGATCGAATAAATTTGTAATCCTTCACCACTCTGGCCTCATGCATTCCTCCTTCAGTGGCATAACAAGAGCCATTTTGGAAAATATTTTAAGAAAACCTAAAGCATTTTCTCTTCTGCAGGATGTTTTTAGCAAAGAAACGATCTTGTGATTTGTAAAACTATTTTTGACAGTTCATAAATGATCATGTTTCTAGTTTATATTGTATAGGGACAAGATATCTTTCCATTGTTTAACTTCTGATGAACAGAGAGCTTTGTGTGCTTGAGTTCACAGTCAGGACCCAGGGAAGGGGTCGTCTGTAGGGTTCCCCAGAAGCCTTGCCTTTGGTCATATGCAGCAGTAGAATCAATCCTGGAGAAATGGCAACTTGAAATCTCTCTTGACTTCTGCTCTATTCATTCTTCTCCATTTGTATATAGAGTTCAGTACATGGATGGCCATAGAAAGTCAGTCCAGAGCTAGATCTTAAGAATTCGGGAGGCATTTGAAGGTGAAGGTCAAAAATACTGGGTTAAGACTCAGACAGACCTGCAAGTAAGTCCCTGGAGTTACCATTTAGTAGAATCAAGAGCATAAGCCTGCTCCTCCAGACTTCAGTTTCTTTCTCTGCCAAATGAGATCAATAATTTTTTTATATTATACTAGAGGCGCGGTGCACAAAATTTGTGCATGGGGTGGGTGGTATCCCTCAGCCCAGCCTGCACCCTCCCAAATCTGGGACCCCTCAAGGGATGTCCGAATACCCATTTAGGCCCAGTCTCACAATCCAAGACTGCTGACTCCCAACTGCTCGCCTGCCTGCCTTTCTGATTGCCCCTAACCACTTCTGCCTGCCATCCTGATCACCCCCTAACCACTCCCCTGCCAGCCTAATTGATGCCTAACTGCTCCCCTGCCAGCCTGGTCACCCCTAACTGCCTTCCCCTGCAGGCCTGGTCCCCCTGCAACTGCTCTCCCCTCTAGGCCTGGGTCCCCCCCCAACTACCCTTCCTTGCAGGCCCAGTCACCCCCAACTTCCCTCCTCTGCCAGCCTGGTCACCCCTAACCACCCTTCCCTGCAGGCTTGATTGCTCCGAACTGCCCTCCCTTGCAGGTCTAGTCCCTCCCAACTGCCCTCCCCTGTTGGCCTGATCACCCACAACTGCCCTCCCTTGTAGACCTGGTCCCTCCCAAATGCCCTTCCCATCTTTTGGTGGCCATCTTGTGTCCACATGGGGGCAGGATCTTTGACCACATGGGGCAGCCATCTTGTGTGTTGGAGTGATGGTCAATCTGCATATTACTCTTTTATTAAATAGGATAGTGGCCTTGTCCCAGATCAGGGTGGGGTTTCCCTTAGGGTGTGGGGCAGCCGTGGCGAGGGGCCTGTGGTGGTTTGCAGGCTGGCCATGCCCCCTGGCGACCTCAGCAGAGCCCTGGTATCTGGGATTTATTTATTTATCTTCTACAGTTGAAACTTTGTAGCCTTCTGCTTGCTCCATGGAGGCAGCCATTTCTGTTGGGATTTATTTATCCTCTATAATTGAAACTTTGTAGCCTTGAGTGGAGGCTTGGGCCTGCCAGGGTGTGTGGAAAGCTTGGCTTCCTTCATCGCTGGGGAAACCCAAGCCTCCCTCCTCCTCACTCCGTGGCCACAGCCATCTTGGTTGGGGTTAATTTGCATATTTGCTCCTGATTGGCTGGTAGGTGTGGCTTGGAGGTGTAGCAGAGTGATGGTTAATTTGCATATTACTCTTTTATTAGATAGGGTACTAGTGGCCCAGTGCATGAAATTCATGCACAGGTGGGTTGGGGAATGTCCCTCAGCTCAGTCTGCACCCTCTCCAATCTGAGACCCCTTGGGGGATGTCAGACATCCCTCTCATAATCCAGGACTGCTGGTTCCTAACTGCTCATCTGCCTGTCTGCTTGATTGCCCCTAACCACTCTACATGCTGGCCTGCTCACCCCAACTGCCTCCATTGCCAGCCTGATTGCCCCCAACTGCCCTCCCAACCTGGCTTGATCACCCCTAATCACCTCTGCCTCAGCCCCACCATCATGGTTTTGTCCAGAAGTATGTCCAGAAGTTCTCCCAGAAGGTCTCTGGTCTAATTAGCATATTACCCTTTTATTAGTATAGATAGCATATGACATACTGCCATAACTATAACATATCTACCAGTATTACTCTATGAGAATACATACTTCATGTGATAGGAAGGCATCTAATACATTATATTGTATATGTTATTAGTAGGAAATACTGTATTCATAGCAATAGTATACACCCTTTGACTTCCCTTCCTGATTTGGGAATGGTTCCCCAGTTCTTTGAACTTTTCCTGGCCCCTGATGTATTTGGAAAGAAAATAGTTCAGAGTTTGGAGAATTATTACTGATGTTTAAATTACTCGAATTCAACTGCCTCCTGTATTTCCAGCCAGATAACAAGAAAAACATCCCAGGGCCAGCACCTTCTATAGCTGAGCTCCAGAGTAAGGGCCTGCAGCCCAGGGCTGGGCTGGTTACGGCTACTGGAAGCACCTTGGGTCTGTCCTGCTGTCAGCCTGGCAACCAGTCCCTCTGTTCCCAGCCTCTTCTGAGCTCCATTGCCTCCTAACAGGGTCCTGAGGCTCTGCCCCCAATCCTGCTACCCTCTCCTTGCTAGAGACCAGGGTGCGGCAGCGTGGGGAGCAGGCATCCCATTTTCATCAAAATGTTCAACTCACGCTTGTTCCACTGGTGTCTGCAGGCGGCCTGGGGGAAGATAGTGATCCCAGAGCCGCTTGCCACCCCTGTCAGAGTTTAGCCACAATGGTCTGGAGTGAGACAGCACTACCAGGCCCCGTGGCTGCGACTTGGACCTGCTTCCTTAACCAGGGACCTGGTGCTGGGCAAGCAGCAGCAGCACTTCATCCCCAGGCAACAGCAGCCCTGAGCCCACTGCCTCTCCCTCTATCCTGTCAAGGTTTGCTTCTCACTCTTGCTTCTCCCACTTGCTAAAAACATTCTCAGTCCATTTGCCATAGTAATCTCCGGCGAGGCTGAAGGGACTGGGCACTGCCATCTTTGAGTGGTATGGTGGTCAATTTGCATATTCCGTCTTTATTAGACAAGATTATATAATTTTATACAATTACCTGTATTCTGAGACTCTTGTAAATACCAAATAAATAACATTACCTAATATTTAATATTTAACAAACATCATGAACCAATGAGTTGGAAAGCAAGTGAACATATAGTAGAGTTTCTGGCCTTCCAAGAGAAATAATACTTACAAATAACTACCATGTAAGGCAGTAAGTCCTAAATAAATGGTACGGAATACCAGTAGGAGATCATAGGAAAGGGTAAAACCTAGGCTCCATCTAATCTGAAAAGATACATTTAAAAAGCTGATGAATATTCTATTGAGACCCTCTACTGAGATCTCCCCTAAAATCTCTACCCTTAAGAGCCCTTACTTTGGAGGATTTAGCATGCTCTCCCAGGGAGAGCACATCCTTACCTTTCCCATCCCTCTCCTTTTCCCTCCAGGTAGGTTACCTTTACACTTATCTCTACTATGCTGCAAGGGCCCTTTCTTTTACATCTGTAACTTGTTTCCTGAGCCCATTTCTTCTACCACTCATTTCTTTTACCTCTGGGTCTTTCTAAATAAACTTTTTCTTATAGTTTGTGTTTTGGCTCTGAATTCTTTCTTACCCAGAACTCAAGTACTGAGTTTGCTGAGCCAAGGTCTGGTCTGACTCCACTGGTCTAACACCCGGTGGTGTTTTCACCCCCAATCAATTTTTTAAGAGACACAAGAACTCTGGACCTATAGGTGAACGTTCCACTTAGTAAAACATAATGATCAAATCCCACTTAGTAAAACACTAGAAACCCAGTGCACAAAATTTGTGCACAGGGTGGGGGGAGGGGTCCCTCAGCTCAGCCTACAATGACACCAGCATCCTATGCCCCAGCCTCTGGCCAGAGGCCCCTCCCTCCATGAGGCCAGAGCACAGGTTGCTGGGCTCACATCACTGGGGCAACCGCCCCTCCCTTCACACAGCTGGATGAGCGACACTGGGCTCACGTTGCTGGGGGTAATTGCAAGTCTAGAGTCCTGTGCCTAGCCTCCTCACAGCCAGGGCACAGGACACTGGCTCCCCAGTCCTCCCTCAATGTGGCTGCGACATGGGAAGCTGGGCTCACATCTCTGGAGCAATGCCGCCAGCATTCCCCTCCCTCCTCCTGCCACTATGCGTGCCACCATCTTGGTCATGGAGTGATAGTTAATTTGCATATTACTCTTTTGTTAGATAAGATGATGATGATCAAATCCCACATGTCTATAGCTAAAGTCAGATTGTGGGTGGTGAGCATGTGAACTTGGAGTGTACTTGTCTAACTGGAATTATAATAGGTAGAAAAACGTCCTAGACTAGGTTGGCCCAAGAACACTGGGATTAAACTGGATAAGCCTCTTCCATCCTCTGTGCCTCTATTTCTAGAAAGCACTTTGGAAGGAACTATGATTTGTGAGAAAGAGCCTAACCAAGCCTCATCTTTGTAGAATACTTAAGTAGATTCCCCCTTATTGTGCTTTCAAGGTCTGAAGAGTTAAACACTGGCCCTTGCTCTCTTTTTCACTCCCCACTAATGGATTTATTTTGTTGTTACATTTTATAAAGGGACCATTATCTAGTTCTGGAAAGGGACAAATATCATGTGCATAAATTAGCATACAGAGACTTGAAAATGGAAAAGTGCCAAAGTCTTCCAAAGAGAAGTACAGATAATTGTCTACAAGACTGAGTAGATTTCATGAGAAAAGTAAAGGAAACAATTTCCCTCATTGCTTGCCACTGAAAAGAAGATAAAAGAACTAGAGAAAGGATAAAAGTATCAAAAAATAAATAAAAGATGCATTCATGGGAAAAGCTGGTTTGATCATTGAAAGGGCAATAGGTGGAAAAAGTCACACTATAAAAAAACAAAAAAACACAACTGTGGAAAAAAGAATGGAGCAATAGTCATGAAGAACAGTGAGATCACATAAAAACTTTGAAGAGTAGCCTGGGGGAAAAAAGCCTTCATGACTTTAACATGAGGACGCTATTCTTACTACTTCTGCAGAGTAACTGGCATTTGGGGACTAGAGATTTGTGTTGCTTTTTTTTCAAGAACCCAATTGTTATGTTAATATGCTGGTGGCTATGGGTTAAGTACTAACTTTGAATAAAAAGTGTTGTAAGGAAGGAAAAATTCCCAGCATCCTATTCTTACTTGGATTGCTAAACTCTTTAGGAACTTAAGACTTCATACTGAAATTCTAAGAAATAATTAATATCATGGCAGATATTTCCAGCATTGTGCAAAAACAAATACAGCTTCAACTAGGGCAGTGTTTCTCAACCTGTGGGTCATGACCCCTTTGGGGGTCGAACGACCCTTTCACAGGGGTCCTCTAAGACTATTGGAAAACACCTATTTCCCATGGTCTTAGGAACCAACACACCGCTCCTCGGTGTAGCAAAATGTAGCAATGTAGTTTACTGTTGTTATATTAAGACTGTTACCCATGCTATACCACGATTCAAGACAAAATTTCATTTATTTGTAATTAGAAATAAATATTTCACAATATATAATTACATATTGTTTTTGTGATTAATCACCATGCTTTAATTATGTTCAATTTGTAACAATGAAAATACATCCTGCATATCAGATATTTACATTATAGTTCATAACAGTAGCAAAATTACAGTTATGAAGTAACAATAATTTTATGGTTGGGGGTCACCACCACATGAGGAGCTGTCTTAAAGGGTCGCGGCATCAGGAAGGTTGAGAACCACTGAACTAAGGACTCTCTCCAATGGGTGGTTTATGGGTTGGCAAGGCATACTGGACTAAGATTAGGCACAGGAGCCCATGTGGAGCTAAAGGCAGACCTCTTTTACAACATAGCATCACTGCACAACTCCCAAATGCTGATCTCTGTGCGTTTATCTGTGCCTTCTCTACTAACACTGGCTTCTCCTTAGAGATCATTTCACTGACTTAGCTCTTCAAATACTTTGTCTGGTACAGAGTGAGGCCAAAACCTATGGTACTCAGGTTGAAATGGCCTAATAGTCAATGCAGTATTCACTTTTTTTTTAATTTAAGAATTATTAAGTCATTTGTTGGATTATTATTTTTTTCTTTATAGGAGGCAGCATCTCCTTAAATTTCTAAAACCTCCCACAAAATTATCTTCCTTATGATCTATTGCATCCTGATAGCTGATTCCAACTGGATACTGAGAGAAAACTAAAAATGGAACTAATTTACACTAATTTGTGATTTATTCATGACTCCTTAAAAGTTACAACATTTTGTCCTAGCTGATGTGGTTGGTTATTGTCCTGTGCACAGAAAGGCTGCTGGTGGAGTTGTGCAGAAAGCAGCTGATTGATGTTTCACTCTCACATCAATGTTTTCTCTCTTTCCCTCTCTTTTCTTCTCTCTCTAAAAATCAATTTTTAAAAATCTTTTTTTAAAAAGTTACAAAGTCTTTCAGATTGCAAAGTCTTTTCTGAATTGCAAATGAGCATGTAGCTGCAAATGATCTCACACCTTCTCCAACACCCCACCTGTTATCATCTTCCTCAGTTTGTTTTCTAACTTCACAGCCTATTTTCTCACTTCCACTGCTATAGTCACATATCTCCAAAAAGTTCTACAATGTGACTTTTTTTCAAAGTGTCTTTTATGGCAGTGACATAGGAGTTTGGTTAAAATGCCACAAAGTTATGTCCATGTGGTAACCACAATGTTTACAAATCTAATAAAGAAAATCTGTGTAAATGATATAAAAACATGTGAGTCAGAAGATTCTAATAGAGCAGTTCACTTCCCAGGAGAAAATTAGTTCATTTAAACTCATTCTGTCATTAAGATATCATTTAGGCAATGACACTAGATTCCAGAATCTTTTCTGAGCCCTACTTCAGTGTACAGTATTACAAATGGACAACCAAGGGGTCCAGGCTTCTCGTCACTACTTAAGCCAATTAAGCAGGGGCATGGTTGAATCATATATGAGGGTTTATTCCAGTAATGCCAGCATTATGGGAGAGCAGCAGGTCATCCATGAAAATCTGCTCTCCAGCCCACCATAAGTCAACTGCTTGTATTGAGTAGAAGGACAAAGATTACGTGGGGAAGTAGGAATTACAGATAAGGGAAAGTAGGCATGCGATAATCATTACAGGTTACAAGTCATGCGGCCTGGAGTGATGGGGAGTAAGGTATATTATTTAGATACACAAAGACAATAGACAGTTTCAAAGGTAAAGATTGACCTTTGTCAAGAAAGTTGCAGGCCTAGGACATGACTACTCACCATGCCCTGTTTTACATTAGCAACTTTTACATTCAGACCAGTCTTTGTGGTTATTTTCAGTCTCTGAGTTTTTGAGCCCTGTCATGTGGGCCGCCTATGAACTTTTCAGATTTAGTGTGTGGTCCCTTTTTCATCCACAATTATAATATCTAAGTGGTATCTAATTTACAGATTTTCAAACCATGGTTCCATCAAACATTGATTTCAACAACATGATCTAAGGTTTAACACTGCTAAAATGAAGAATGGCAGGAAGGGTAAGTGACAGACCACAAATCCAAAGGTGACTATTTAGGGCAGATGTCCCTACTGCTAAACAAACCACCATGAGAAATGAGAGATGATCCTCTGAACTGGGCATCCCCAATCCCGAAGGACTCAAAGCCAAATGGATGAGGAAGGATGAGGAATCTTCTGGCCTAGCGCTAGGACTTTTGAGACTAGAGACTTTCAAGAAGTCAGTGAGAGAGAGTGGGCAGAAGACTCTAGATGAGTGGAATTGTGGAACATCACTAACCTAGAGAAGACTGTCTGGTGTGGGATGGAAGGTCAGCAATGGAGAAGGAGAGATTCCCAGTCCATCATCCTTGTTGGCTGGCTGTGGGGGACCCTGTAAGGGAGGGAGACCTGATCAAGGCTGGCAATCGAGTCACTCCTTACTGCTCTCTGAGTAACAACTCGGGGTGACTGAAGCCAGGTCAATGGCTCCCCATCCCTGTGGAACCCTCCCAGATTTTAGCATCAAATGTTGGGTTGTCAAAGGAGGAACGCATGAGACCAGAGTGGTGAGGGATTCCAAATTTATTCCATCATCTGCACACCAGGTGGCTGAGCCTAGATGACTCCAGCACCCAATGACAGGAGTCAGCAGCTTTTAATGGACTTTTGGCAGGCTTTTTTCCGGGCAGAGACTTCTTTATGCATTCCCGGAGAGGAGATAATGAATGTGGTCACCACAAGTGAGATGTGGTCCCAGCAAAGGGAATATCCATAGTGAAATGACCTGAAAAGCCAATTTCCAGGGAGAGGTATCAATTCAATTGCTTTATCAAACCTAACAATTATTAGCTGAGAAAATGGATGATGTTCAAGTAATAAACTATTATAGAAAGATATGCATCAATCCTTCTGCCTTCGAACAAGTTGAGCATGTACCAGCCAGGATTTAGCCAGTGAAAGGAACTATTCTAGATATTTCAAGTAGGAAGGGATATAGCCCAGGGACACAAAGTTTCAAAGACCTATTGAAGGTCAGAGGAAGTGAAATGCAGGAATTCAGGAAGTGCAAGGACTAAAAGAAGCTATAGTTGATGACATGTCCTTAGTGCAGTGGTTCTCAACCTTCCTAAGGCCGCGACCCTTGCATACAGTTCCTCATGTGGTGGTGACCCCCAACCATGAAATTTTGCTACTGTTATGCATCGTAATGTAAATATCTGCATTTTTCGATGGTCTTAGGCGACCCCTGTGAAAAGGTCGTTCGACCCCAAAGGGGTCGCGACCCACAGGTTGAGAACCACTGCCTTAGTGGCTGATGCTAAGGGTATTCCAGGTAGCCAATTGCAAAATCACATCTACTGTCTGCAGAAAGACATGCTCCTAGCTGCAGATGCCAATGGGGAATATTGTTTATCTCTTTTACCTTCTAAAATCCCACTTGTGGGCTTCTTATTGACAGAATATGAACTAGAATTTCTGTTAAGAGAAGAGTTTTTGAAATGTAGTTTCCTGGCCTCTAGCCCCACCTAGAAAGTGAGAATCCAAATGTGCAGAGATGATTTTGATTGTTAACAAGCAGTAACAGGCATAGCATATAAGAATCTGGTCAGGTCAGCATCCCTTTGAAGTGGTGTTTTAGGTCCTGAACAGCCCTTCCCAATAACATATTATGCAATTATGAAAATGGTCTATATTTATGCTATCCAATATGGTAACCACTAGAGTCATGTGACTATTAGACACTTGAAAATGTGGCTAATACAACTGAAGAACTGAATTTTTAGTTTTACTTAATTTTAATTTATTTAAATTTAAACTTAAGTAGCTACATGTAGCTCATGGCTACTACCTTGGGCAATGTAGATCTAGAACTGTCTTTGGTCTTATGCCCCCTCTGCCACTCCTTTAAATGGAAGATATTGCCTGATCTGTCCTGAAGTGGCCATGATCCTGCCATCTGAATATTTGTACTGTATTTGTGTGTCCACGGTATGACTATCTAATGGAGTTGGGGGAATGATTTCACTGAACTAAGAAAATTGATTCTCTGACTAATTTTTGTGCCAGCTTGCTAATAAACATTTGCTGTATATTTGGTTAAATTCACTCTGAGATTTGCTTTCACCTTAACATACAATGGTAGCAAGGTAGCTAGGGAGACCACTAATATTTACCTACAGAATTTGATAAATGTGACAGCTAATTAGCCTGATCAGTTTGCAACATACACTTTTCTCCCAAAAATGTTTCCAAAAATCTTTGAAATCTTTGCTCTTAGCAAATATTAGCAGATGACAAAACAAAAACTGCATAAATATTAATATAAAAATCAAGGGAAGGTGGTTGCCCTCCACTGAACACTTCTTTTTTTTTTTAATTAATTTTTATTAATTTTTTATACATATCTCCCCATTGCCCCCCCTCCCTCCCAGGCATACCCCGACCCCCCAGTGTCTGTGATCATTGGTTATGTTTATAAGCATGCATAAAAGTCCTTTGATTGATCACTTATTTACCTCACCTAACTTTAATCTTTCTGCTATAATTTCACAGTCTGTTTGATGCTTTATGATTTTTGTCCTCCTGAGAATTATCAGTCTACTCCCTTTCTGTGCTCCTGATTCTATTATATTCACCAGTTTATTCTGTTGATCAGATTTTTAATTCACTTAATTTTTAGATTCACTTGTTGACAGATGTGTATTTGTTGTTCATAATTTTTTGTCTTTTACCTTTTTCTTCTTCCTCTTCTAAAAGGGTACCTTTCAGCATTTCATATAATACTGGTTTGGAGTTGATGAACTCCTTTAGCTTTTTCTTCTCTGTGAAGGTCTTTATCTGCCCTTCAATTCTGAATGATAGCTTTGCTGGATAGATTATTCTTGGTTGTAGGTTCTTGTTGTTCATCACGTTGAATATTTCTTGCCACTCCCGTCTGGCCTGCATCGTTTCTGTTGAGAAATCAGCTGACAGTCGTATGGGTGCTCCCTTGTAGGTAATAAACTGTTTTTCTCTTGCTGCTTTTAATATTCTCTCTTTGTCTTTTGCTCTTGGCATTTTAATTATGATGTGTCTTGGTGTAGTCCTCTTTGGGTTCCTTTTCTTTGGGGTTCTGTGTGCTTCCTCGACTTGTAAGTCTATTTCTTTTACCAGATGTGGGAAGTTTTCAGTCATTATTTCTTTAAACAGGTTTTCAGTATCTTGCTCTCTCTCTTCTTCTGGCACCCCCACAATTCTGATGTTGGTACGCTTGAAGCTGTCCCAGAGGCTCCTTACATTATGTTCACATATTTGGATTCTTTTCTCTTCTTGCTTTTCCAGTTGAATGTTTTCTGCTTCTTTATATTTCAAATTTTTGACTTGATCCTTGCCTTTCTCTAGTCTGCTGTTAGTACTCTGCGTAATAGTATTCATTTCAGTCAGTGTATTTATTATCTTCTCTTGGGTCTCACTAAATTTATCCATCTTTTCTAGCATATTCTTGCAAAACCTTATAAGCGTGGTTTTGAACTCTATATCCAGTCGTTTTTTTTCCTCCATTTCTTTTGCTTGTAATCCCTTCCCTTGTCTTGGCATTTTCACTGTGCCGGGGAAACTTCTGTGCTGGATTCAGCCGCAGAAGCCTCTGCTGAGCTTGGGAGGGGTGGAGTCTCAGGGCTTAAGGGACCGCCTTGCCTTCCAGTCGGCCCCGCCCTCCACGGCCCCCGAGTCTCACGTGACTGGGTAATGGCTGGAGCGGTCCTTGTGCCCGCGCACCCGCAGCGCCTCCAACCGCTGCCTTTCCGGCTCCCCTGCGAACCAGGACCACACGAGTCTAGGTCCCCAGGGTTTCGCCCAAAACAGGGGCCCAGTGGACTCAGAAGTGGCGCAGTTGGGAGGGTCTGTCTCCCGCCCACTCGCGAAAGCCAGCGGCACAATCAGCAATCCGTCCTCCGCGTGGTGCCGTGCGCGACCAGACCTCCGATCCTTTGCAACTCCCCTAAATTTCCGTGCACTTCTCCCTTTTCACAGTCCAAACTCCCCCCGTAGGAGTTTCGGCTGGATCTGGGGTTTAGTGTCGTAAGATAAGGGGTTCAATGCCGTAGGGAGTCTCCGTTTCCCTCCCGCCAGAGAAAGCCAGCCAGGTACTCCGGCACCGCTCTCTCAGCGCGCTCCGTCTCCGTACCTCAGCTTTTTGCAGCTCCTCTGGGTCTCCGTGAGCCCCTCTCTTTCCCTCTAGTTGTAGAACTTCCACTCAGCCAGCTTTCGTGTGGTTCTGGATGATGTCTGTTCTGTCTTTCAGTTGTAGTTTTGAAATTGTTGTGCGAGGCAGCAGTATAGGTGTTTACCTATGCCGCCATCTTGGATTCTCCTCCTGAACACTTCTTTTTAATGTGAGCATATTTGAGAGTATTTTTTAAAAATTCATACATATAACACAAATGTCCTATGTATAAAATGGTTCCTAATTTATGTGGTTGAATCTACATTTCACACAGCCCAATATTCTACAAAAGAACCCTGAATACTAAGTGTACTACCACTTAGACAACCTTAGGTCTATTTGCTCCATATTTAGGCATTTTAAGCTCTTTTTTATTTAGTCTCCCAAAGTGCCTAGAGTCATATTAAACCAAGGCATGTGCTTTCATGAATACATGATACATACTTTCTGCCATACTAAAAAAGAATATTAGCAAATGAGATTGTCTATCATTTATTTGCCTATCAGATAAAAAATGATGGTTTAAAGTTACTATTTTTCATTTTTCTTACACTTGAACATCTTCTAGTTTAACTGTCTTTCTGCATTTAAAAAGTTGCTCACAAGATCTCAAAAACTAGTGTTAATTATTAATTTAAGAAGTCAGTATATCATGGAAATTGTCACATTATTTATTCATGGAATTCCATTTACACAAACATTTATGTCCTCATTAATTATCTCTTTACTTGAAGTTGGATAACACAAACTTGGAATTGTTATAAAAATGCCATATATATAAGCCAGTCAGAGAAAGGTAAGTATCACATGATCTCATTCATATGTGCAATCTAATCAACAAAATAAACTGATGAACAAAATAGACTCAGAGATACAGAACTGTGGAACAGACTGATGAATTTCAGAGGGAAGATGAGGGTGGGGGAATTGGGGGATGAGAGATTAACTGGGGAACTTATATGCATAACCCATGGACCCAGACAACAGTGTGGAAGGGAGAGGTGGGTGGAGTGTGGAAAGGGTCAATATAGCGGGGGGTGGGGGGGCAGGGGGAGAAACAAAGGGATCATCTGTAAACTTTCAACAATAAATATGATAGATAGATAGATAGATAGATAGATAGATAGATAGATAGATGCAATGGAATGCTTAAAAAAAAAAGAATGCCATAAATGATATCATAAGAGGAAAAGCTTAAGAAAACCAGTCACTGGAACATTTGCTTAGTCTGCAAAGCCTCCTATAAATGCCTTCTAAATAACTCTTCAACTTCAATACAATTAATATTTATACATGGGACATCAGGATTAGTGATTTGCAGTTTCAATGATTCTTTGTAGACATTCCCTCATATCACAGCCACTTTGCATTGGATATTCGCTTTGCTGTTAAACAAGGGGCAGATTGGAGGTAGGGCACCAGGGTGTGGAATGTGTGTCAGTTCATGGGGAAGGTCTCTCCATATTGCTCAGCATAGAGGTCGGGTGTGGGGGTGGAAAGCAGCTTCTCCTTAAATGCCTGTAAGAAAATAAACTGTATGAATTACAACTACTCAAGGGAGAGTGGGGAGAAAAGCCAGAGAGGGAAGAAAGACCAAAGGAAGAGACTCAATCCAGAAACAGTGGAGGTCTCTTTGAAGTACTATTGGAACCCTGTCATTCTGCCTCTACATTACCATATAAATGCATTTCTTATTTAGGGGGCTCCCTCATTTTGCCCCTGATAACCCACCAATCAGACTGTGTATGCATTGGTCCTACTGGCACAGCACACTTGTGGGACTTACAAGTGAAGATAATACTTACTGATTGATGCGATAAAATGTTACTTTTATATTAGCCCTCAGATTCCAATGGCAGGTGCTTAAGTCTCATTCAGCTTCTTGTTAAACCATATGAGGCTTTAATGCAAAACTAAAGACTCATCAAGCCAATGGAAAGCTATCAGGTCAGTATGCTGCCATGATAACTTAATCCATATTAAAATAAATCCATCACTTTATTCAGTTCAATCACCAAACCTTTTGTTCTTAGCTGCAAGGAGGACTTAGATTACGATAAATGTCTATCTTCTTGGGTATTTCTAAGACAAGTGGGTGCTCCCCAATTTTCAGTGTCTCGATAGAGCATTATAACAGTGCACAATCCATGTATTGAAATGATTTATGAAAATCTTTATTTTCTCTCTGCCCATGGTAAAGTTTGATGATGCTGAAACATTCTATTTTTGATTCTTAAATTGGAAAAACAACCCAATGAATGAGGAATCATAACCTATTAGAAACTTTTGCTATTGAATTACTTTACATGGATTGATGATGGAATTGGTTGCCTTTTTATAAGAGTAATTAAAAGGACTTCTGGATTTTATTTCCTAAATAAAATTGTATTTCCTAAAGCAAGGCTTTTGATGCTTTGAAAGGCAAAGTTGGCAAGGGGTGTGTGTGTGTTTTTTTTCTTTTTTCCTTATAAGCAGACTTGAAATTGTTCTTGGAATCTAACTTTAGATTGCTTGAGAGAGCTGTGACTACTAATTACTTACAAGCACACACCATGTTTTTTTGTTATATTGCTAATATTGATCTCCCCCCGCCTACCACCCTACTTCCCCTCCACACACACACACATACACACATACTACCTTTATCTAGGGATGCAGAAGGACACTACTAAGGCTCCCTTCACTTATCTCTTTGCAGGCTTGTTGATTGGTGCTGGCTGCACCCTCTACCCCTTGGGCTGGGACAGTGAGGAAGTTCGGCAGACTTGTGGCTACATTTCTGGCCAGTTTGATCTGGGTAAGTTCTTTTCATAGAAGGCACTCCTTTTAGAGAAGAGCCTATCTGATCTTTTATAGGAACAGAAGGTGGAAAAGGAGTGGGGGAGAAAAATATATGCCTGTATTGCAGCCAGAGTCATGTGTAACAATACCAATACGTTCATTGATTCTTCTGTCTTAGTGAACAGTCATTGATAATCCACTGTTTGTCTGAATTATGGGAAATATTATAGATACAATGAAAATAAATAATCCTTGCTCTGAAGTGTTTATATTTATTAATTAATTCATTCAAAAATCATATGTTTATTACTCATTATAAATGTTAAAAATAGTTGTCTATGGAATTCCCATTCTATCTGAGAAATAAAGCAAACAAAACCACCAAGGAAATGACAGCAAGGGCTTTGCAGTTTATAGCAATTTCCACTCTAAAGCAACAGGCAGCTTTATGACAGGGATAAGAATCAAACTGCTATTTGAAGAAAGTGACCTGTGTCACTTTCTGGCAGTAAACAGAAATACCTTGCTGGCAAGGATTATTGTAGAGCAAAGGCACAGGGAAAAAATGAAAAGAGTTCATCAGGGAGACCATACAGAAACTATAGAGGCGGGAATTCACACATTGATGAAGGGGCTCATGAATTTTTCTATGTACTAATTAGAATTTTTCAGATATTTATCACTTGTAGATATAATGTATTCTGCTTAGCAATATATAATTTTTTTAATATATTTTTATTGATTTCAGAGAAGAAGGGAGAGGGAGAGAGAGAGAGAAACATCAATGATGAAAGAGAATCATTGATCGGCTGCTTCCTGCACGCCCCCAACTGGGGATTAAACCTGCAACCCAGACATGTGCCCTTGACCAGAATTGAACCTGGAACCCTTCAGTTCACAGGTTGATGCTCTATCCACTGAGCCAAACTAGCTAATGCTCAACCTATAATTTTTTTTCGTACTACATGGTTTCACCATTATAAGTTGTAATGATGGGATATTTCAGTTGGTTTGTAAATCTACATTAATTTCACTTCCTTATTTCTTTCTTATGCTAGTTTCTGTTATTTAAAGATATAGTATACTAGTAATGAGTAGTTTAATTAATATGTCTTTTCCTAATTGAATTATTTTCTTAGGATATTTTTCTAGAATTGGTGTTATTAGAACAAAGATATGAACCCATAATATTTATCGTATCGCATTGCTATACGATAAATATTTTCCTCTAATATGTGGATAGACAGATTGTTTTTTACCTTCAGTGCATAGTGTGTTACTAGCTTAAACGATTTTTCACATTAAATATTTACTTTTAGAATAAAAATTTTGAGGAAATTGATCTACTGGCAGTATTACCATATTCCAAATTGTTTAAAATAGGTCTATGTTAGAACTTCTATGAAAAAATTGTTTCTATTAGATAATGGGGGGGGGGGAAATGGAGAGATCTGATACCATATCAAAGGTCTGAGTTTGAAATTAAGCAATTTTTATTTGACTCTATGGATGACAAACACCCTGCTTCACTCAAAATAGCACCTCCTCTTTTGGTAGAGAATATTATGCTCTAAACGCCACCTACTCTGCCCAAATGCAAACTGCCCATTCTTCTTCTTTGATGATGAAGCTTTCCTAAGGCTGGGTTCATTTGTGCTTGCCATAAATTAACTGAATTGGAAAATGCTGGCATAAAGTTGACTATCAGCATTTTGTTTTGTTTGTTTTTGGAAATCAAACTGTGTCCAGGGGTGATATTTTAACATCGTGTTTAGCATTTTCCTTTCTCTGGTGTTTGAAGCTTTCCTGGCTGTTTCATACAGGTCTCAACTTGATTAGAATATTGTTCTAGCTGATCTCTCTTGTTACTGTGTGTTGCTATACTAATCATCAGGTTATAATGAAATGGAGAGCTTGTTGTTTATCTTCATTACTGCATCCCAATGTTCTATATCTTCACAGCATTGTGGATTAAAAATGTCAAACTTAAACTTACAAAAACACCTCTTGCTTCTTTACTAGTAATAATAATATGTTACTAAACTCACTGAAGCCATTTTAGTAATTTAAAAACTGTAATATCATTTTAATTTTTGCCTTTTATTTATAAATTAGTGGCCTGGTGCACAAAATTCATGCATGGGGGCAAGGGGGGTGTCCTTCAGCCCACCCTCTCCAATCTGGGATCCCATGGGGGATGTCTGACTGCAGGTTTAGGCCCAACCTTGTGGGATTGGGCCTAAACCGACAGTCGGACATCCCTCTCACAATCTGGGATGGCTGGCTCCTAACCACACACCTGCCTGCCTGCCTGATTGCCCATAACCACTCTGCCTGCTGACCTGCTCACCCCCAAGTTCCTCCCACTCCACCCCCAGTCTTCTAGCCCTCAACTGCCCCCACTTGCCAGCCTGCTTGCCCCCAACTGCTCCCCCCACTGCTGGTCTGCTTACCTCCAACAGCCCCCCCCTGCCAGCCTGATCACCCCCAACTCTCCTCCACTGCTGTCCTGCTCATCCCAAATGTTCTCCCGCTGGCCTGCTTATCCCCAACTGTCCCCCTTTACTGGCCTGCTTGCCCCCAACTGGCCATCCCTGCCAGCCTGCTTGCCCCCAACTGTCTGATTGCCCCTAACTACCTCTGCCTTGTCCCCACCATCATGGTTTTGTCCAGAAGGATGTCCGGAAGGTCTCCTGATGTAATTAGCATGTTATCCTTTTAGTAGTATAGATAGAGACCTGGTGCATAGGTGGAGGTCGGCTGGTCTGCCATGAAGGGGTCCTAGATCAGGGTGGGATCCCCACTGGGGGTGGGGCTACCCTGGGTAAGTGATTTGGGACCACTTGCAAGCTGGCCACACCTCCATGGGGTGAGGGTCCCCACTGGGGGCATGTGGCCAGCCTAGGTGAGAGGCGAGGGCCATTTGGGGACAGTTTGCAGGCAGCCAACCCCCTGGCTTTGTCCAGAAGGATGTCCAGAAGGTCTCTTGGTCTAATTAGCATATTACTCTTTTATTAATATAGATTTGTCTTAGACTGCTAAGAAAAAACACACAAAACAAAACTGGCATCATTCTATATAATAAAAGCCTAATATTCTAAGTATCCGGTCACCAGTTCAACCAAACAAAGTGAAATATACTAATGATATTTTAAGACCACTCAACCACTCACTATGATGTGCTTTGACCATCAGGAGGCAGATGCTCTGACCAGTAGGTTAGCTTGCTGCAGGAGTCCAGCCGATGGAAACTGAGCAAGATGGGCCAAAAACACTATGGAGCTCTCTTGCAGTTCCTCCCCAGCTGGCCAACCTCCATGTCCCTCCTGGCCCCAAACATGCACCAGTGGGATCTCTCAGCCTGGCCTGCACCCTCTCATAATCCAGGGGATGTTGGAGAGCAGGTTTCTGCCTGATCCCACAGGTTGAGGGACCCCAATGGTGCACAAATTTGTGCACTGGGCTTCTAACTTACACATAAAATTTGTTTCTAGGTCCCCAGAACAAGCATTTGGAGGAGTGCATTGAGATTGCTTTATCCAGATTACTATTATTTTGTTATCTTTATTTTAGAAAGAAAATGTAAAGAGAAACTGTAGCATAGAGATATCACTATGCCTGTCTCATGGACTGCCTATGTTTAATATCTTTAAGAAATTATTATTGTTTCTTGAACAATAATGAAGGCTGAACTTCAGTGAGTGAGTGAAATCACAGATTATGGAACAAATTTGAGTTTGGGAAGCACAGCATGCATGTGAGGGTGAGCATTCTCAGTAAGGAGAGCTCTGGGCCTCACTTTTAGTGGCATACACCAACCTCTGCCACTTCTGAGAATCCTAGCTTACTTCTGCCTCCTCTCAAAGGAGAGAGTGTGTGGCCACATATTCCTACCAGAGGTTGGGAAATGTTAATGATAAGGTTCATGCCCTCCTTATTGTGGCATATGGGTCACTTTCTTGGCATGCCTTATTGAAATTTGTTACTCTCTAGAGCATATCCTGTAAGAAATCATTGCTTCTGCTTCCACATAAAAGATTATTTAAAGAACACATTCATTCAGTCACTCAGCCAACAGGTATTTATGGAGTACTGCCAGTGTGCCAGATGCTTGGGACCCGGCATCAGCAAGTAATTTTAAAAGACACTATTCATGGCTCCCAGGGAACTTAAAATGTAGCAGGAGTGGCAGATAGTCAAGTAGATAATAGACATGGGAAGTATGTTAGAAAGGAAAAGTGTCAGACAAAGCAGTGGGCACTGTGATTACTTTGCCAACATTATCCTGTTCTAGTTGGTGACTCCAAACCAGAGGCTGGCAGACATTTCTTTAAGAGACAGATAAGTAAATATTTTCAGTTTTATTAACCATATATTCTCTATTTTAACTACTCAACTCTGGAGTTGTAACATAAAAGGCACTTCATGTATGAGTGGGTATGACTATTTTTCCAATAAAACTTTATTTACAAAAATAGGAGCTTATACTACAGTGTGAAGCCCCCTGATTTCAACCAAAGCATAACCCTAACATGCCAAAAACATCTTCATTGCAGATGTGTTCCTTTGTTGATCCCTTCAGCCCCCAGGTCAGGGCTTAAGTCAGTCCAAGACTGTGCACTAAGCAGTCCTATCTAGTTATCCTATAGTATGCTACTAAATACTACAATTTTCTTGTTGTATAGTGTTGTAATATAAGGTGGCAAGCACTGTAAATTAATTTTCATTACCCCACCTTTTAACACTAGCATAAGATGGGAAGCCTTAAGACTATTTGGGTCAGTAAGATTAGAGGAAATGTTTCCAGAGACTTCTGAGGAAAAAGGGATCACGTGCCTAAGGGAGAGGCTCCAGAAGCTATGTTCTCCCTCCCACTGGTTGTAATCTCTAATCAGCTGGAGGTGTAGGAAGATCAGCCTGGTGGGCAGAGACTTCATTCTTGTAAGTAGTCATCCCTGAAGCAGGTCTTCCCTAGGAATTTCCAACATAGTTGACAACACAGTAATTCATTTCCTTATCGTGTAAAGTTTTAGGCATGCTTTCTCTTATTTGCAGTTAAACACAGCCTGACTGGTATTTTATTTGGTTATATCATCATTCAAGGGGACATTGCCTCATCTGGGAGCTTCCTAAGGAAGTATATTATTTTTAGCTGAGCCCTTAAGAGAGTGTAGGAAGGTGAAGAGTGAGTGAAGGCATTTTTCAGGGTGGCTTGAGGGATAGGTTTCAGAGTCAGGAAGAAGAGCCAGGAAGGAGGCTGTGACACTGCAGATCTGCTTTAGGGACTGCATCCTTGTTTCAACCAGTTTTAATTCCATATTATCAGCCATGGTAAAAGTAATATTTAGTATAGAGAGAGTAGGTGCGGCCTCCCTGGGAAAAAACACTTAAACTGAATCCAGAAATGTAAGTAGTAGTTAGGCAAGGAAGTGTCTTCATAAAGAGTTCACATGTGGGATTGTAATGTAATATGATAGGAATCTAATAGAACCTACTTTTTTAAATGCTTCCTTGCTTTAGAAAGGTGATTTTGGGAGTTTTGTTTTGTTTTTGTTTTTTTACCTATTTTGAACACAATTTTATAAGGCTATTGAATATTTCTCAAGAATTTTAGAATCCAAGATGGCGGCATAGGTAAACACCTACACTGCTGCCTCGCACAACAATTTCAAAACTACAACTAAAAGACAGAACAGACATCATCCAGAACCACAGGAAAGCTGGCTGAGTGTAAGCTCTACAACTAGAAGGAAAGAGAGGGGCTCACAGAAACCCAGAGGAGCTGCAAAAAGCTGAGTTACGGAGACGCGCGAGCTGAGAGAGCGGGTGCCGGAGTACCTGGCTGGCTTTCTCTGGCGGGAGGGAAACAGAGACTCCCAACGGCATTGAACCCCTTATCTTACGACACTAAACTCCAGATCCAGCCGAAACTCATACGGGGTGAGTTTGGACTGTGAAAAGGGAGAGGTGCACGGAAATTTAGGGGAGTCGCAAAAGATCGGAGGTCTGGTCGCGCACTGCGCTGCGTGAAGGACAGTCTGCTGACTATGCCGCTGGCTTTCGCTAGTGGGTGGGAGACAGACCCTCCCAACTGTGGCACTTCTGAGTCCACTGGGCCCCTGTTTTGGGTGAAACCCTGGAGACCTAGACTCGTGTGGTCCTGGGTGCAGGGGAGCTGGAAAGGCAGCGGTCTAGAAACACTGTAGGCGCGGGCGCACAAGGACCGTTCCAGCCATTACCCAGTCACGTGAGACTCAGGGGCCATGGAGGGCAGGGCCGACTGGAAGGCAAGGCGGTCCCTTAAGCCCCGAGACTCCACCCATCCCAAGCTCAACAGAGGCTTCTGTGGCTTTGCAAGTCTGGTTTCACAAGGCTGAATTCAACACAGAAGTTTCCCCGACATAGTGAAAATGCCGAGACAAGGGAAGGGATCACAAACAAAAGAAATGGAGGAAAGAAAACGACTGGATATAGAGTTCAAAACCACGCTTGTAAGGTTTTTCAAGAATATGCTAGAAAAGTTGGATAAATTTAGCGAGAGCCAAGAGGAGATGAAAAAGGACCAACTAGAGATGGAAAAGGTCCAACTAAAGATGATAAAAGACCAACTAGAAATTAAACATATACTGACTGAAATAAAAAATATTATACAGAGTCCTAACAGCAGACTAGAGAAAGGCAAGAATCAAGTCAAAAATTTGAAATATAAAGAAGCAGAAAACACTCAACTGGAAAAGCAAGAAGAGAAAAGAATCCAAAAATGTGAACATAATGTAAGGAGACTCTGGGACAGCTTCAAGCGTACCAACATCAGAATTGTGGGGGTGCCAGAAGAAGAGAGAGAGCAAGATACTGAAAACCTATTTAAAGAAATAATGACTGAAAACTTCCCACATCTGGTAAAAGAAATAGACTTACAAGTCCAGGAAGCACACAGAACCCCATATAAAAGGAATCTAAAGAGGACCACACCAAGACACATCATAATTAAAATACCAAGAGCAAAAGAGAAAGAGAGAATATTAAAAGCAGCAAGAGAAAAACAGTTCATTACCTACAAGGGAGCACCCATACGACTGTCAGCTGATTTCTCAACAGGAACGATGCAGGCCAGATGGGAGTGGCAAGAAATATTCAACGTGATGAATAGCAAAGACCTACAACCAAGAATAATCTATCCAGCAAAGCTAACATTCAGAATTGAAGGGCAGATAAAGAGCTTCACAGATAAGAAAAAGCTAAAGGAGTTCATCAACTCCAAACCAGTATTATATGAAATGCTAAAAGGTGCTCTTTTAGAAGAGGAAGAAGAAAAAGGTAAAAGACAAAAAATTATGAACAACAAATACATATCTATCAATAAGTGAATCTAAAAATTAGTGAATTAAAAATTTTATGAACAGAATAAGCTGGTGAATAGAATAGAATCAGGAGCACAGAAAGGGAATGGACTGATAATTCTCAGGGGGAAAGGGGTGAGGGGTATACAGGGAGAGACTGGACAAAAATCATACACCTATGGATGAGATCAATGGGAGGGAGCTAAGGGCAGAGGGAGTGGTGGGAGCTGGGTGGAGGGGTCCTATGGAGGGGAAAAAAGAGAAACAAATGTAATAATCTGAATAATAAAGATTTAATTTAAAAAAAATTAAAATACATGGATGCCATGTGGAGTAGAATCAGGCTTTGCCATGGATAGGGAAAGGTCGGTGGCGTTTGAGTGGCTGAGAAGGGTGTGGACTCTATGGTCAAGGCTGGGGTTTGGCAAATGTTTTCTGAAAAGGGCTGGATAGTAAATATCTTAAGCTTTGTGGGTCCTATGCTCTCTGCTAAAACCACTCAACTCTGCTGTTGGAGCATGAAAACAACAGAAACAATCTGTAAACAAATGACTATTGTTGTGTTCCAATAAAACTTTATTTGCAAAAAAAAAAGAATTTTAATATTTTATTAAGTGTAAAGCTTTGACACAATTTTTCAGAACTACTCATTTTTACAAATTAAAGATTGTTACTCTATTTACTTTGGATCACACTTAGGTATGAAGAACCAAGGAATAGGTTTGAGTACATATCTTTACAACAGCGAAACAAGAGTCCACACAGGCTGCATCATGAATTTCTAATTTCCCAACTGAAAATATATAACTTGCCTTTACGGTAGCTCTCAACCTTTAACATTAGAATCAAATGTAGCCTTGTTGAGAATGTGGATTTTTATTTTCTGTACCCCAGAATTTATGATTTTCTCATTTGTGTTATAAACAAATATCCCAGGTAATTTAGGTACAAGTAGTCAGTGCATGTACTTTGAAAAATACTGTCCTAATTTATATAGAAATTTAATTTTTTTATACTTTGCTAGAATTTAGCTTAACAAATATTCATTTTTTTAATATAAATTACAATGTTCTAGAATTAGCTTACAAAAATCTGGCTCCAACTGGTTTAAATAAACAAAGACATTTAAGATACCTTATTGCTAGAAGGCCAGAGCTATGGCAAGTTGACCAATCTAGAGGATCAAAGATATTGTCTGTCTTCATGTTGGCTTCATCCTGAGGCCAGTTCTCCCTTTCATCATAAGATGACTGCATTTGGCACTAAGCATCTTGTTCATGTCAAATAGGAGAAGAAGAGCTTTTCCCCAGTAATGGACTAAAATTCTCTGTCCAGTTAGGCTAACTTTGCCATGTGTCCACTCTTGAATGAATAGCTGCTGCCAGGGAATAATATGTGCTAATTGGATTCTTATTATGGTCAGCTTAGACGTGTTCACAGTTGTGTAGAACGAGATTAGACTGAGAAGCTGAGGTATTTAGAAACAGAAGATGAAGCTAAGAGGAGGAGGCTTCTCAGAATGTTTTTTTTTGGATGTCAGGGCCCTTTATTTCTTCCATCATAAATTCCACGGTTATGGTCAATAATGGTTTATGCTGTTTAAGTGTTACCAATGGTAATTTTATTTATTACTTTTTAAGAGAGTGGAATAGTACAAGTGATGAGAATAATATATAGTGTAGCACAGCATCTTCACATAACCGAAGCTAAAAAGATGTTTGCTACTATTAAACATATTATTTATGCAGGACTATTTTAAGAGAATATTTGCTGGTGAAACTTTACTCTTCCTTTTAGATTTTATGACTGCAAGTTTAAATTGACACATAAAGTCTTAATAATCACATTTTCTAATTGATTTAGTTCATGCCTCAAAGATATTTTTTTCTACCAAAGATTTTTCTAATTATATTCTTACTAGAGGCCCTGCACATGAAATTTGTGCCTGGGTACAGTCCCTAGGCCTGGCCTGTGATCAGGACCATCTTCTCCAGCTGCCTGCAGCTGGCCCCACCTCCACTTCCCCACCCCTACCACCACCCACCCCTGGTTCCCCATTTGCTAACAGGTGATCAGGTGATTGGGGGAAGGGACTGAGACGTTGGCTGTTCCAGCCTGCTTCCTGGCCCTGCCCTCACAGTAGGTGGTCATTGGGCAATCGGAGCCTGCTGGCCAGGGAAAGGGACCAAGAGGTGGTCAGTGCACCTCACAGTGACTGGTCTAGCGGTTGTTCTGGTCATTCTGCCATTAGGATCAATTTGCTTATTACCCTTTTATTATATAGATAGAGGCCTGGTATAAGGGTGAGGGCTAGCTGGCCTGCCCTGAAGGAGGCCCTGGATCAGGGTGGGAGAGTCCTTACTTCAGGGGTGGGGCCAGCCTGGGCGAGGGTCTGAGGGTGATTTGCAGGCTGGCCAGGCCCCCAGCTTTGTCAGAAAGGATGTCTGAAAGATGTCTAGTCTAATTAGCATATTACCTTTTTATTAGTATAGATGCTCAAAAGTAATGTTTCACTTAATTTGCTTTGCCAATTTGCCAAGTGGATTTGAGTAATTATTGCTTTCATTTTGTTATTTAACTTGAATGAGAAGCCATCATGTTTCTTGTTCTTGAAATTATGCTCTTTGGTTCTCAAGAATAGTACCATAAACTCTAAAAACTCAGGACCTCTTTATGTTGTAAAAAATGAGAGTCTGTTCTTTCATATTTTCAATCCAACGAGATATCTCTTCTCTAGTCAGAACAGTGACTGTCCCACATCTTTGTATACTTGTTATCTTTAGCTCTGTGACTCCTGACTAATATTAGCTCTTCTCTCAAATCTAACTGCCTTTGAGAAAACTGATTTGCAAGTTCTTGGGCAAGAATGGGGAAAAGATAGAATTTGCTTTTTGAATTTTTCAATCTAGGTAACAGTGGGGGCTTCATTAGCTGAGTGACCCAGTTTTCCTGGTGTCCACACAGAAGTTTCTGTTTCTGCCAACAACAACAGAAGAAGCTATGGTCCGCTTCTGTGATAGGAGCACAGTTATGCACCAGAGTGGGACTTGTCAGGGAAGTGCTTGCAAAAGCAGCAGTTAGTGTCCACCACTGGGTTCTGGAAGAGACCCCTAACATTTGATGCATTCTAGTTATTGCTTAAAATAAGCTTATGATCCCATTCTGACATTGCTTTTGGAGAGACTGGGTAGTAGTAAAGTATTGAATATGCATTGAGTTTTAGCCAAATATAAAATTGTTAGAGCAGCAATGGCTTTTTACTAGACCTGTTCCAAACTTTTGACACTTAAGGCCAAGTCACTGAAAGTCACTTACAAGGCTGTGTTCCCTCATGCAGACAGCGAGTGCAAGGAGATGACAAAGGAAAGCCAGGCAGCGGCTATAAGTTAACCAAGAACCAAACTGAGTAAGCCCACGGGGACCCAAAGGAATACTGTGGAATGTGACACCAACTGATGCTGGGAAATTCCCTCAGGCAGAGGAAGCCCAGCCTGGCCAGTGGTGAAGTGAAAAATCCTTTCCTCTTTAATCACCAACTCTTCATCCTCTTGCCTTCATGTTTTGCCATATGCACTCACAGCTGAAACTGCCTGGAACAGCTTTAATTGCACACAAAAATCCTGAAGTCTTTTTCTTAGGGAGCACCTTTCTACATATCAGCTATTAAAAAACCCTCCTTAAGTGGGACATGTTGTTTCCCATGGAGTACATAACCACTCAGTCCTAGGAGGCCTGAGAAGTTCTGTGGGAGAAAATGTGCCCTCTGTGCCTGTGCACTGCTCTGGTCCTCTGGGGGAGGTACCTGGAGGATATGAAGTCTATGCTCCATTCCCAGTCCACATGGCTACACTTGTCCTGCACACATACCCTCCTCACTTACCATTTTCTGTTATTTCATCATTCATGCCTGAATATCATCTTTATTATCTGTAGGCTATTTGCTCTGGGTTTTTTTGTTTGGTTGGTTTTTGTTTTTTGGTTTTTGTGGTTGGCTGTGGTTGGTGGGAATAGACTGTGACCCAAACAGGGTCACAATTA
This sequence comes from Lasiurus cinereus, assembly GCA_011751065.1. Lineage (NCBI taxonomy): Eukaryota > Metazoa > Chordata > Mammalia > Chiroptera > Vespertilionidae > Lasiurus > Lasiurus cinereus. The sequence goes on along the minus strand of JAAGEH010000012.1, from coordinate 10,022,910 downwards.
TCCTCAATTATCCTGCTGTGTGCTGAACTCAGCAGAGCAACATGTACAAATGTCATGTAAGAGGTGAGTGAATACTACACAATGCAAGTTGTCATGTGCAGGTTTCTCATTTTGCAAGTCATATGACCAACATATTTATTGAGTTCTTGTTCTTATACTTACAAATGTGAGAGTTGCCCACTGATTTTACACATGTATGTATATGCATGCATATGTGTGTGTGTTTGTGTATAGATAACTTTTAATTCCTATTTGTTTACATTTGATTTTGAAATAATTTCATATTTATAGAAAAAATGCAAAAATAATATAAAGAATTCCCATATACTCTTCCTCAGAACCCCTTAATGTTAAATTTCATCATATTTACTTTTCATTCTTTCCCTGCCTTCTGCTCTGTTCCCTCTCTCAGATACAATGCCCCTCCAACCATAGATAGTTAAGTGAATAATTCCTTAAAATAACATTATTTTACATAGCAGTACAATTACCAAAATTAGGAAGTTGTCATTGACACAATACTTCTTTCTAACTTATGACTTATTTGATACACTTTATGTAAAAAAATTGTGCATGAAAGAAATGGAATTTACTTCTTTTTCTTTTATAGAGTATTGCTTTTTCTGGACTTTATTTTAGCTTTACGTATAAAATAACAAACACAAAGTAGTATTTAAACTCTTCAGATGCTCAAAACTAAAAAGAATGCTAGCTACCCATACCTACACTGTAATGTGAGAAATTATTAATAATTACTATTACTATAATCATTATTACTATAATTATTACTATGATTAATAATTATAGTAATAGTAATAATAATAAACAGAGCTGTCTTTTGTCTTTTTCTCTGATACATAGTTTAGGCTTAGTATGACTAAACCTCATATCAAGTCCAACTACTGTTCTATCTCTCCTTCCCTTTCATGAAGTTGAGCAGTTAAGGAAAGTGTGACTTCAGATCAATACTTTCTGATGAATACCCAAGTTGAAGATAGCTAGCACCCTTTCCTTGAGGCACAATAATAGCACTTGGGTAAAACTCCTCTTTTTCCTCAGCTCCTTATCTTAATAGTGGAGCTATGGTGGCAAGAGAGACAAAATATAAAAAATTAAAATTACAATTCTTTAGCAAGATTTTGGGGGGAATCCAGCAGAGAAATTTATACCATTGAATATAATTGAAAGAATCTATAATTCAGGGCTTTTCCCTAAAATATTAAATCCGTGTAACATGTTCTGATATTTGAATATGGTCCTTGAATAGCCATCATTGCCCCTAATGTACTCCTCTGTATATCTGTCACCTTACTCCTGCTCCAGCTACAGAGTGAATGGAGCTGTACTGGGTAAAATTTATAAAGATGATATATATTTTCCTATCAAAATTCACTGTAATATATCTCCTTAGACATAGTGCTGTTGTTGCAGAAGACCAAAGAAATACCAAGCACCCTTCCTAGAGAAAGGGAGGGACCTCATTTATTAACACTACTGAACTCTGGGAATAATTTCCAAATCAAAGTGAAGAAACAAGTGAAGAAGGCTTCACTTTTTATAACTTTCAGGGGTCTTTGTCTTGCAGATATGGTTCGCCTTCTTTCATGGGCTTACAGGAAGGCCCCCAGGTGTTGGGGGTCCCTAGGTCATATTGGATGATCTGTCCTGGGGCCAGCAATAACGACCTCCCCGCCCCTCCTTCCCCTGCCCAGGGCAGTGCATTGCTCACAGTTTTTATGGCTTGATGGTGCCTTTCAAGACCAGTTTCCTCTTCATTCCCCTCCCCCACCTCCTTGTCCCACAAGCTTCCTTTAGCCTTGTAGAGCAATGACCATGGAATGTTACGGTGACCAGGGGTGATGACTGCCCTTAGCTACTTCCTGCTGGAAAGGGATGATGACCAAGGGGTTAGCATCCTTCTTCCTCTCAGAGAGGTTTGTAGGGAGTTCTTCTGGTTTGTAGGACCATCTGAAGTTTAAAAGCATTCCCATCCAGTTCGCAGGCAAGCAGAGGTAAGCAGTGGTCCCACACACATAGAATGTTTCTGCAGGGGGCACCAAGAGTAGGTGGTATTTTCAGCTTTGGGGGTAGAGTTGCATAGTTCATCTGGGAGGTGACCTGTTGGATGTTGGCCCTGCGTACTGCTGAAACAAATAGGAGCAACATTAGTTAGCTGCACATTTGTTGTGACTGGTCCTATTATTATTTTTCCGTCCAATACAATCCCCCCGCCCTCCCACGTTCATTTGGTAGTAGAGTCGTAACATGCCACAGGCTGATAAGTATAGCTAACAAAAATCTGGCTGATTGGATTTTCTCATGGACTATCCAGTCTAGCATATTTGGGTAATGAGTTTCTAAGTAAGGAGCAAAGGATGGCATGACAAGGTGTAATCCAACAATTTATGATAAGGCCTTTGTTTCTTTGTTGTGTGAGGAGCAGTAATTTTATGGTGCTTCTGTGTCCCACAAGAGCAGATGAGTTTTCCTGGTACTAGTCTCAGATTCTGCTGGCACTCATAAAAAGACAAAATAAGAATTATTTGATAAAACCAGTGATTATCCAGAAATACTAGAGCATGTTACATTAGGAAGACGTAAGAAAGAAAGACTAGTGTTAGGGAGAATTCAGCAGGGTGTTATCTGAATTCCTTGGAGCAGGTTGCTCAGCCAGGTCTGCTGTCTTCTTGAAGGTGATCCGCAGGGGGTGTTTCTGGTCAGAGGTCACCTTCCACTCAGACTGGATGTCACTCAGCTGGTGGGCTGCTTTCACCCGGGAGTGGTGGATCCAGGTGTTTAGTCCTGCATCCTTAAGAGCTGTGGGGGTGATTAATATGACTGGATAGGGTCCCTTCCAGGTAGGGTGGAGGGGCTTCTTTTTCCAATCCTTTACCCAAACCTGGTCTCCAGGTTTATAAGGATGTACAGCTGTTCCTGGAGAGATGGGTAGTAGGTCAATAACCCACCTGTGGACCTCAAAGACAAGTCCTTGTAGTTGTTTCTGGATTTCTAAATTCCCTATTTCCCTCAAATCTCCCTTTGGCCAAATTAAGGAAGGGAATCTACCATATAAAATTTCAAAGGGAGAGAAACCTACCCTGGCCCTTGGGGCTCAGTGTACCCGCAGGAGTACAAGAGACAAGATATCTGTCTAGGTTAAGGTTGTCTCTTAGAATAGCTTAGCCATAGCTTGCTTTAGAGACCAGTTCACGCACTCCACTTTCCCTGAACTCTGAGGCCTGTAAGCTGTATGTAGGTTCCATTTAATTCCTAAAGCCTTGGCTACCTGTTATACTATTTCTGCTACAAAGGCTGGGCCATTGTTGGACCCGATGGTCAGAGGCATTCCATACCATGGAATTATTTCCTTCAGCAATGCCTTAGTGACTTCTCTCGCCTTTTCCGTGCGAGTGAGATATGCCTCGACCCAGCCTAAAAAGCTGCAAAGACTAGCAGGTATTTATTTCTTCTGCTAGGCCCTATTTCTGTAAAATCTACTTCTAAGTCCTCAAAAGGAGCTTGCCCATAGCGCTGAACTCCTATCGGTCCCACGGGACCCTGTTTAGCATTGTTCTGAGCACAGAGGAGGCAATGCTGAGAGACTGAGGCACACAAGGAGGATAGACGGGCAATTGGGTAGTATCTGCCTAACAAAGCTTCTAGGGAAGTCCTCCTTAAATGAATAAGTTCATGCTCCTGGAGGATTCCCTTATGGGCTAACTGTTCTGGGACATAGACCCTATGATATGGGAGTACCTACCAGCCTTCCATTGTTCTCTTGCCCCCTTCTTGCTGGGCCCATGCCTCTTCCTGAGGAGTGTACTTTGGAGGTTCAGGTAATTTGGGGCCAACATGATCCATGAAGGTGCTGCTTGTTCTTTAGCCGCCAGCTTGGCTGCAGCAGCAGCACGCTGGTTTCCTTCTGATACTGAGTCTTTCCCTTTCTGGTAACCTTTCCCTTTCTGGTGAGCCTTTGCAGGCTCCTGGACTGCTTCTAGTAACTTTAAAATCTCATTCTGATTTATTATTTCTTTTCCTCCTGCTGTCAAGAGCCCCCTTTCCATATATATATGGCCCCATGGACATGCAGGGTAGCAAAGGCATAGCGCAAGTTAGTGTAGATGTTGTCACGCTTATCCTTACTGAGTTTTAGGGTTCTTACTAGGGCCCAAAGTTCTGCCCACTGCGCTGATCATCCTTCAGGCAGGGCCTGTGCTTCAGATGTCTCAAAGTTTGATAAAGCTGCATATCTAGCTTGTCTTTTTCCTTCATCTAAGAAGCTGCTGCCATCTGTGAACAATACCAAGTCCACAATTTACAGGGGCCTATCCCTTAGGTCTGGCCAGCTGGAATGAACCTCCTCTAAGACTTCTAGGCAATCATGCTCAGGGGCCCCCTCAGCGATGGATATAAAGGTGGCAGGAGTAAGTGTCTTCACTGTTTCTAATTGTACCCTTGATACTGAGTCATTCAAGCATGAGTCAGCGAGTGCTGCCCCCTTGCTTCCATCAGGGTGACAACAGCATGAGTTACTTTCACATTTAAGTTTTGTCCTAAGATAAGCTTTATCCATTTCCTTGACTAATAATGCTATGGCTGCAAGGGCCTTGAGGCACAGGGGTTACCTAGAGGCAACTGGGTCAATCTGCTTGGAGAGATAGGCTACTGATCTTTGCCAGGCCCAAACTCCTGGGTTAGAACTCCTAGGGCTACCCCGCTGTCTCGTGAACAACAAGATTAAAGTCTCGCCTCACATCTGGTAGCCCTAGTGCCAGGGCCTCAGTGAGCTTTGCCTTTATGGTGATGAAGGCTTTCTCCTGTTCGGGACCCCAGTTGATGGGTGCCTTCTCTTCTCTTCTTAAAGCTCCATAGAGAGGCTTGGCCAGGTCTGAAAACCCTGCGATACAAATTCAGCAGAATCCTGCCACTCCCAGGAATTCCCAAATCTGCTGCTGGGTGCTAAGGACTGGGATGATACATACTGCCTGCTTCCTTTCAATTCCTTGGGTGATCCAGAAGCCTAGATACTTGACTTCTTTCTGACAAATCTGTGCCTTTTTCTTAGATACTTGATAATCTGTTTCAATTAGTAGTCTCAGAAGAGCTCCTGTTCCCTCCCAGCACTGAGCTCATGTGGAGGTGGCCAGTAGGAGGTCATCTACATGTTGGAGTAGAACACACCCCAAGTCCTGTCCTGGGAATTTAGATAGATCAGATGCTAGTGCTCCACTAAAAAAAGTAATGGAGTTATTGAACCCTTGTGTCAGTCTAGTCCAGGTGAACTGCTCCTTGGCCCCTATAATTGGGTTTTTCCATTGAAAAGCAAAGAGAGGCTGACTGGAAAGTGCTAATCAAAAACAGAAAAAGGCATCTTTCAGATCTAGGCATGTAAACCATTCCACCTCTGATGGGATGAGTCCCAGAAGAGTGTAAGGGTTTGGCAGTGCCGAAGGCATGGTTATAACAGCCTCATTAACAGCCCATAGGTCCTGCACCCGGCGGTATTCCTTAGTCCCAGGTTTTTTGACAGGCAAGAGAGTCACATTCCATGGAGACCTGCATCATTTAACAAGTCCCCACTGAAGCAGCCTTTCTAAAGTAGACCTGGATTCCTAGGTATTTTCAAGATGTGTCTTTCATACGATATGACATTTCTTTTTTTCTTTTTCTTTTTTATCCTCATTTGAGGATATGTTTCCATTGATTTTTTTTCCCCTTCCTTTTGACCGCAGGCTTGGCCCCTACCGCTCCAATCCCTGGCTCAGCCTGAGGCTTTAAACTTGAGCAGGGGGCCCACACACCTCCAATAGCTGGCTCAGAGTAACCTGGGTGCCGAGGATGTTCCCGAGACCCAGGTACATATGCAAATTATCTCCCATATTTGTTGGTTTAATTTGCATGCTCGCTCTGATTGGCTGTGGGCGTAGCAGAGGTATGGTCAATTCACATGTTTGTCTATCGTTTAGGTAAGATGACACATACAACTTAACAAGTCAAGGAATTGGATTTGCCCCAGGAAGGTGGTAGTGCAGGGAGGGTAAGAGACAGCTTGTGCTGAGGTCTCTATTCTTGCTCTGGGCCTTTCAGGGAATGTCAGAGTTTGGGTGGGTTGGTGGATGGGATGGGGCAGTTAAGCCTCTGACACCTGAAGCAACTTCACAGACCCTTGTTGTGATAAAGAAAAGCAAAAATGATTTTATTCATTTGCTCTTGTCTTAAATTGGGTTTCCCAGAGCAGATCCTTATGGGGATTCATGTCCAAGTAATCAAGGAAATGATCCAAGGAAAAACTAGTTAGGAAGTTGGAAAGCAAGGTAATAAAGGAGTAAAAACTAAGTAAGGGTTTATTTTTCAGGTGAGGTCCCAGCCTCAGTTTGAATTCTCCAGAGCTCTGGAACATTCATTGCACTACAGAGTTTGTGCCCCCTGGAGACAAGAAAGCAGGTTCACATTTATGCCAGGGGGCACTTCAGCTCTCTGAATATTGAACTAAAGTAGCTCTATTCTCACAGGTTACTGATGAGGTTTACACATTTGTATAAAGTGTTAGGAGCAAAGCAGAAACTGAAGGATGAGAGCCCAGAGCCAGCAAAATGATCCAAAGAAATTGGGTAGAACATACACATCATCTGCTGCAGTTCCCCTAAAGTTTGAAATGCTGCTATTTTATTGACTTCCTTGCTGAAGAATATTCTCCTCTCTCTCTCTCTCTCTCTCTCTCTCTCTCTCTCTCTCTCTCTCTCTCT
>JAAGEH010000012.1:9935510-10016154 GCA_011751065.1 Lasiurus cinereus | reverse complement strand
TCTCTCTCTCTCTCTCTCTCTCTCTCTCTCTCTCTCTCTCTCTCTCTGATCCTCTAGTAGTCAATTCTTTAGTGGCTTCTTTTTTCATCTTTATTCAAGACTAATCACATATACTATGCTCAAATAATTAGCCTCACCAGCTACTTTTCTCAAGAAAGTATCCAATAATTAAGGAAGACATAATCATTATGCTTTTCATGTTAGGTAATGGAACTGTTTGTCAGTCAATAACTTATTATTAATGAACAATTGGTTGTGTTCTATGTTATGAGCCCTTTGTTAAATGGACTGACCACAAATTTTGCTGACTTTGTAAAAGGTTCTAAAACTTGCCATTTCTTAGTCACCTATTAGATTTTCTTCCTAGATTTATTGAATCTAGTTAGAAAATAATTCAAAATGGAATATTCCCAAGAGTCACAGTCACATTAGCCTGTGGTTATCAGCAAATCTGATCCATGAAGGGATTCTGTTACCCTTGAAAAATTCTTACACTATCTATCAGTATTAATGGAGGTCATTGTTCCAGTGAAACCATCCCTAGGTAGAGATGTGATCTTTCAGGAGAAGCTATCATCCTATTCAATTTTAACACACAACGCATGAGATTGTAAATGCATGATTACTTCTCTCCAAAAGTTCAGTGCCAAGATAGTATTAGAGTGGCTCTTAAAATAAAATTCTGCAATTACTGTATTTTTCAAGGACAGGCTCGTTGCCTATTTTGCTTCCTTTCTTTCTAGTTTTCTCTTTCCTCACTTTGAACTCAACATTTATTTATTGAGTGCCTATTATGAGCCAGGCACTGTTGTAGGAGTACAATAGGGAACAAAATATACAACGATCTCTCCTAATTGACACTGAAATTAAACATATGCACAAGGTATTTACAAACCATGGAAAAGTTCCACATAAGGCAGGCAAGTGAAGTGAGGGGTAGAGTGGCTGTGATGAGGCAGGTGTGGAGTGGGAGGTATCTTTGTAGAGATCATTTGAGAAGGAGTCAGATCTGTAGTGATCTGGATGTAAAATTTTCTGGGTAGAAGGAATAATGAGTGAAGCACCCAAGCCAGCCACAGCCTGATATGATACAGAGAAGGCAGCCAGTGTGGCCAGAAAAAAAGATGAGGGAAAGTATTTAAGAGGTCTTAGAAGAAGGCAGATATCAGCTTATTCAAAGACTTACAGGCATTGAAAGGAGATTGAATTTTGGAGAATTCATAGAGGACTTTCTTTAAGTTAGAGAGGGACTTAACATTCTTTAAGAAAGCTGCCTGTTTTGTTGTTTGCGATGTTGTAAGTAGAAGCAGGGAGACCAGAAAGCAATGAGGGTAGGTAAGACTTCCCAGAGGTGCTGCAGACATTTGATAAGTGATATGACACTGTATGAATTTTGGAGAGAGAACTAGAAAGGGCTTTGAAAAAGATATTGAAAAAGAGAAATCAAGGATGGCATGTAGGTTGAGAACTGAATAACAGCTTATTATATGTGTACATAGGTAATGCCCTAGAGTACTTTTGAGATGTGGAAACCCTTAATCAAATTTTACCTCTCTACTTATGGTGACAAGCCAATGACTCACTTAACTTTGCCTCACCTAGCCTTCTAATCTGTAAATATGTCACATGCTACCTACCCCTCTAGTAAACATCAACAAAAATATGAAGTCAAATTGGATGCTACACCTGTCTTTATATACTTTAACTAGAGACCCAGTGCACAAAATTTGTGCACGAGGGTAGAGGTGTCTCTCAGCCCAGCCTGTACCCTCTCTAATCTGGGACCCTTCGAGGGATGTCCTACTGCCTAAATGGGATCAAGCCTAAACAGGCAGTCATCCCTCTCACAATCCAGGACTGCTGGCTCTCAACCTCTCACCTCCCTGCCTGCCTAATTACTCCTAACTTCTTCTGCCTGCCAGCCTGCACACCCTCTAACAGCTCCCCTGACAGCGGGATTGACACCTAACTGCTCCCCTGCCAGCCCAATAGGCCCTAACTGCCCTTCCCTGCTAACCTGGTCACCCCTAACTGCCCTCTCCTGCTGACCTGATCACTTACAACTGCCCTTCCCTGCAGGCCATCTTGTGGCAACTATCTTGTGTCCACATGGGGGTGGCTTTCTTGTGTGTTGGAATGATGGTCAATTTGCATATTATTCTTTTAGTAGATAAGAGTGAGGCATTATTAATGAACAAGATAAAACTACCTAACTTATAAAAAAGCAATATAGTTTTCAATCTATGGCTTATTGTATGTTCAATGAATATGAAATTCAAGTATGTTGGTGCATGTGATTATGTCTAATATAATATGCAAATAAGAACAAAAGAAAAGAGAGGAAAACAGTTGTTGGAGTATTTTCTGATCAGATCATAAGACTAAAAGACTGATTAAAATTGGTAAGGAAAAGACAATGTTACATGAGAGGTATAGAAGCCTTCCATAGTGTGCACTCTGAAAGAATAACATGGATGCTATAAAAATAAAAATGATTAATTAATAGATAAACCCATTTAATTATCTCAGGATATTTTGAGTCAGTGACTTTTTATTCTTACAAGTTGTACAGGTTTGAATCCTAGCTCTGAGGGCATTTTGGTTGCTTCAAAGTTTTGGAAATTATAGATAAAGCTGGTATTAAAATCCATGTGCAAATTTTGATGTGGACATAAGTTTTCAGCTCCTTTGGATAAATAACAAGGAGTGTGATTGCTGGATTGTATAGTGAGAATATGTTCAGTTCTTTAAGAAAACTGCAAACTGTTTTCAATGTGACTGTGATATTTTACATTCTTACCACGAATGTATAAGATGTTCCACATCTTTGTCAGCATTTGGTGATGTCAATGTTCCATATTTTTGCCATTCTAATAGTTGTGTAGTATCTCATTGAATTTCCCTGATGGTATCTGATGTACAGCATAATTATATATGCTTATTTGTCATTTGTATGTCTTCTTTGGTAAGATATTTGTTAAGACATGTAGCTCATTTTTAATGAACTTGTTTATTTATTTGATTGTTGAGTTTTAAAAGTTTTTTTTTTGGTCTATTTTGAATAATTAGCTCTGTCTTTTGCAAATATTTTCTCCCAGTCTGTGGCTTGTATTCTCATTCTTTTGATACTGACTTTTAGTTTTTAAATTTTAATGAAGTCCAGCTTATCAATTAGTTCTTTAGTGGTTTTTACCTTTAGTGTTCTATTTGGAGTCATCACCCTACTCGAGGTTATCTAGGTTTCATTTAAGTTATCTTCTAGGAGTTTGGGGTGTTACATTTAGATCTATGATTTATTTTGAGTTAATTTTGTAAAGCGTGTAAGATCTGGCCCTAACCAGTTTGGCTCAGTGGATAGAGCATCAGCCTACAGACTGAAAAGTTCATATTCAATTCCAGTCAAGAGCATGTACCTTGGTTGTAGGCATATTCTCAGTGGGGGATGTGCAAGAGGTAGCTGATCGATGTTTCTCTTTCATCGATGTTTCTAGCTCTCTATCCCTCTCCTTTACTCTGTAAAAAATCAATAAAATATATATATTTTTTTAAAAGAGTGTAAGGTCTATATCTCATTTCTTTTCTTTTCTTTTATTTGTTTATTTGTTTACTTACTTATGTATTTATTTATTTTACACATGGGTGTCAGGTTGTTCCAGCATCATTTGATGAAAAGACTATCTTTGCTCCATTGTATTTTCTTTGCTTTTTTGTCAAAGATCAGTTGACTATATTTATAGGGTTTCATATCTTGGTTCACTCATCTGCTCTATTGAGCAAATTGTCTATTCTTCACCAATTACTGGAGATTTAAGGTAAGTCTTGAAGTCAGGTAGTGTCAGTTGACTAACTTTGTTTTTCTTCCTTAATATTATGTTGGCTTTCTGGGTCTTTTGCCTCTCCTTATAAACTTTAGAAACAATTTGTCAATGTCCACAAAAAGCTTGCTGGGATTTTTATTAAGATTGCATTGAATCTATAGGTCAAATTGGGAGGAACTAACATATTGATAATATTGGCTCTTCCTTTCTATGAACATGAAATATCTCAGCATTTATTTAGTTCTTTGGTTTTATATATATTTTGTTAGATTTACATCTAATTATTTTACTTTTTGGGTATAAATATAAAAGTATTATGTTTCCAATTTCAAATTATACCTGTTCATTGCTGGTATATAAGGAATAATTGACTTTTATATATGACCCTTGTATCCTACAATCTTGCTATAATTGTTTATTAATTCCAGAGTATTTTTGGATTCTTTCACATTTTCTACATAGACAATTATATTATCTACAAAGACATGTTTAGTTTTTCTCTAAATTGTATAGCTTTTGTTTTCTTTTCCTGCCTTATTGCATTAATCAGGATTTCTAGTTCATATTGAAAAGGAAAGATGAGAGAATACATCCTTGCTTTGCACCTGATTTTAGTGAGAAAGTTTTGAGTTTCTCATATTAACTATGATATTAGCAATAGGATTTTTAAAGAATTTTTAAACAGGTTGAGAAAATTCCCCTCTATTTTACTGGCAATTTTTGTCATAGTGAGTGATTTGTCAAATACTTTTCTGCATCTATTGGCTTGATCATGTATATTTTTTAGTCTGTTGATGTGATGGATTGTATTAAGTAATTTTCAAATGTTGAACCAGCCTTTATGCCTGGGATAAATATCACTTGGTCTGGTGTATAATTCTTTTTTTTCTTTACTGATTAAGGTATTACATATTTGTCCTTATGCCCCCGTTGCTCGCCTATCCCCCAACTCCTACTCATGCCCTCACCCCCCTGGTGTCTGTGTCCATTGGTTTTCCTTACATGCATGCATACAAATCCTTTGTTTAATCTCTCCTCCTTACTTCCACCTTCCCCTGTGTATAATTCTTTTTTATATGTTGATAAATTTAATTTGCTAATATTTTGTTGAGGATTTTTGGATCTATGTTCATGAGAGATGTTTATAATTTTCTTTTCGTGTAATATCTGAGTCTGGTTTTAGTGTTAGGGTAATGCTGGCCTCATATAATGTCATTGATTTTTACTCTAATTCCTATTTAGAAACCTATGTTTCTAAAGTGGAAACAGGTAATTAATATTAGATCTTTTTTCTAATATTTGCATTCAATTTTCTTCTAAGTGCTATTTTTACTGAAACCTACAAATTTTGATAAGTTGTATTATTTTCACTTAGTTCAAAATATTCTAAAATTTCTCTTGGTATTTTTTTTTGGCACATGTGTTATTTAAAAGTGTGTTTAATCTCCGAAAATTTGGGGGATTTTCTAGTCATTTTTATGTTATCTATTTCTAATTTAATTCCATTGTGATCTAAAAGCAGACATTGTATGATTTATAGTCTTTTAAATTAGTTAAGTTTTTTTATGGCCCAGAATCTTGGTGAATATTTCATCTTCATTGAGAAGAATGTGTATTCTGTTGTTCTGAGATGTAGGCTGTTGATGTAAATTATATTTAATTGATTAGTGGTGTTGTTGAGTTCAACTATATCCTTATAGGCTTTTTCTACCTGCTGGGCCTATTCATTTTTAATAGAGGGGTATTGAGGTCTCCAATTATGATAATGAATTTATCCATATCTCCTTGAAATCTTTCAGTTTTTGCCTCACATAGTTTGATGTGCTATTGCTAGGCACATACCATTTATGGATTAGTATGTCTTTTGGGAGAATTGACTCCTGTATCATTGTTAATGCCTTTTGTTATCCCTGATAACATCTTGCTTAGAAGTCTGCTTTCTCTGTAATTAATATAACTGCCCGTTTTTTGTTTTTCTGTGTTTTTACTAACTGTATTTTTAGTATTGTGGATGTTATTATTAGTACAAGTACTAAGCCAAGTCTGAGAGATCATTTGTACCTTGTCATTATGTTCTCATTTACATGGTGCTTTAAGTTAAAGGTGAATGTTGACCTCAGAAGAACCTGAGAGTATTTCTTCTCCAGTTCAAACATTTAACAATTACATGTAAATAGCAGTATTCAATTCAACATAATCCTTCAAATGGGTCTCCTCCATAGAGTGATCCTTTTCAGAAGGATTGTATCTATTTTGAATTTTTCCTAAGGTACCTCATTATCATATGAGTTTGGTTGATTTAAATTAGATTTGATAGCTTTATCTTTTCTATCCTGATTATTGCCATTCTTCCTTTTCTTCATTAAGACTGTGGCCATTGGAGGCAGGAGGCATAGGCTTTAAGATCTTTCTGAAATGCAAAGAAACCATTCTTGAGTTCTTTTGTCTTGAGTTAATTTTCAGCTTGTGTTTTCATTCCATTTGATTGCATATGCCACATTTATAGTGGGTATTTCAATGTCACTTCTCTACAGTAGTAATACACGTACAAAATCTCCTACAAAATAATCTGATCTGTGCCTGCTTTCTCTCCCCTTCTTGTGTCTCTAGGTAAGTGTGAAATCGGCTGGGCCTACTACTGCACAGGAGCAGGTGCTGCTGCTGCCATACTTTTGTGCACATGGCTAGCATGCTTCTCTGGCAAGAAACAGAAGCAGTATCCATACTAAGATGGAGCCACCAACAAAAATGAGAGGAGAAGATGGGCTGAAGGGGTTTGGAGGTACTAAAAAGTCTGGCTACTTTCAACAGGTGGAATAGTGGTTCTAATTAATACAACACTAATGAAATAAAATCCAATGTAATCAGAAACATTATATATTGTGGAAGGGTTGTACAAGATTTATAAAAGAAAGAGCACTTAGAATGATTTTAAAAAAATGGACCAAAGCCTAAAAATATTGAGGAGGTATTAGTTGTTTCTATTCGATAGAGTATTATTAATGTAGAACATATATGCAGGCAATACAAATCTATATATGCACACAAGGGTTTTAGATTTTTTTTAAGATAAGGACTCAGATCATCAAAAGGGCTAATAGAAACAGTATTATGTTGAGAAGTCAGCTAACCTACAGATGTTCCCTGTAGGTCATGGCGCTTCTGAAAGCACACAGCATATAGAGACATACACATTCACACATATACCCATGCACAAACATATAAAGTTGTCACAAAGACTGTACAGAGGTTTAGGTATGCATTACTCCTCTGTTTTTAATACACATTTAAAATGCTGTATTGTCACTTTATAAAGCATACATTAAACCTAATAAATGTACCAATAAGCCACTCTATCAGTATTTTGTACATTCTGCATAAACTTTTTATGCCCTCAATATGTTGTCACTGTTTATGCAGACCTTTACAGTAAAGGCTTTATGTTTCAATATTATTCAAAACATGCTACATTTTTCTGTGTAGCTTCTGCTATGATATACTTATGAAGTAAAGGGGAATATTTCAATCCTTTTTTTCAGGCATTAGATCTTGTTTCTTTTGTCTGTTATTATACTGTGCTGTACCACATCTATTTCAATATTCACTTTGTAAAAAAAATGCTATTTTGTTTGTATTTGAAAAACCTGTGAATAAACTCTCTCTTTAATCAATAACTAAATGTGTCATAGAGTCTTAAGTTATCTGATTTGCTTCTTTAATCTCATGAATATAGCTTTTTGACTCCAATGGTCCTGTAAATTTTTCTTTTTCTTGTAAGGCCTCAGATTAATTCATGGAATATTAAAGGTAAATATGAGATAGTTCCTGCTTTCAACTTCAATTCTTTGCAACCGGAATTCTAACTTCCCATTCATTGCACTTAAATCACGACTACATTTTTATGAGAAAAGTTTCTTGTTTGTTTAAGATTACTTTTGAGAGGGTAGTGAGAGCCAGCTCATGGTTCAGGGGGTGTCTGGGCCGACAGTCTCCTGAATGACAAGAGAGTCACCACAAGCTGCATGTGACCTGCTGCTCCTTTGCTTTCTACATGTGCTATATCTTCAGTACTTCTGTGCCAGGGAAATTTCACACCTCTCTTGCAGGAATCTTGGCCACTTGAGAAAGATTATCTCACATTCCCGATCCCAGCATAAAACCTTGGCTAAAGAGAAAAGTTTTGACCCTTTCATGACTCCCTAACAGAATCAAGTCCTTCAGGAGCCAAGATTTGCATACTGGATGAGATGGATCAATTGTTTTATTAGGCAATGCTGAGATATTGCATTGATTCTTTAAAAAAACTTCAGTTATAGTTAGTTTCTAAATTATATACTTTCCACATTTGGCTACTTATGCATATAACTATATTTTCTGTTCTCTCTATATAATCATCACTTTAACTTGAATATCATGCTTGCTTCCGGTATTTTTAATCACCCAGAGTAAGGATTCATGCTGCCCTAAGAGAACAATGCAAGAATCTGGCCAATAAATTTCTGGGCTTTCTGAGGCTTTGTTGCTATAGTAAAAGTCCCTCTATTCTCAAATATTTAATTCATAATGTGATAAATGTTACTTGATTGTGTCTTGTCTACTGAGCAGGGGATTCACCACTCTGGGTTTCCTGCAGAGAGGGTAAGATGGCACTTTGCTTCCTCAGTTAGACCATCATTTTCCTGTACTGCTGGTGCTTTTCAATTTTTTTTCATGGCACATTTCCTGTTTCAATAGTATTATGACTTCTTAGCTTCCATTATCAAGTTGAAGTCCTCTATGGAATTCATTAAAGGTCTAATTTCTAGAACAGATTTAATGACAACCTTATCATTTTTATATAGTTTTAATGATTTTTTAAAGTTTATCTTTATTGTTGAAAGTGTTTCAGAGGTTCCCCTTTTCCCTCATTGACTCCCTCCCCTGACTTCTATCTCCTGCCCAGGCCTATTGTCTGTGTCCATGGGTTATGCATATCCTATCTAATAAAAGAGTAATATGCAAATTGTCCATACCTCCATTACACCCACAAGCCACATCCACCAGCCAATCAGGAATGAATATTAATATTAATATTCAAATTAACCCAACCAAGATGGCTATGGCCACAGAGCGAGCAAGAGGCCTGGGTTTCCCTGGCAATGGAGGAAGCCAAACTTCCTACACACCCAGGCCAGCCATGGACTCCACTCAAGGCTACAAAAGTTTCAATTATAGATAAATAAATCCCAAATACCAGGGCCTCTGCTTGGGTCGCCAGGGGGTGTGGCCAGCCTGCAAACCACTGCAGGCCCCTCACCCAGGCCAACCTATGTCCCAAAGGAACACCCACCCTGATCCAGGACACCCTTCAGAGAAAACCAGCTGGCCCCCACCTGTACACCAGGCCTCTATCCTATCTAATAAAAGAGTAATATGCAAATTGACTGTCACTCCAACATACAAGATGGCTGCCCCCATGTGGATACAATATGGCCACCACAAGATGGCCAGCAAGGGAGGGACCAGGCCTGTAAGGCAGGGCAGTTGGAGGTGATCAAGCCTGCAGGGGAGAGCAGTTAGGGGGGACCAGGCCTGTAAGGGAGGGCAGTAAGGAGCAATTAGGCTGGTAGGGGAGCAGTTAGGCATCAATCAGGCTGGCAGGGGAGTGGTTAGAGGGTGATCAGGCTGACAGGCAGAAGTGGTTAGGGGCAATCAGGAAAGCAGGCAGACAAGCAGTTGGGAGCCAGCAGCCTTGGATTGTGAAAGGAATGTCTGACTACCTGTTTAGGCCCAATCCCAATAGGGACATCCCTCGAAGGGTCCCAGATTGGAGAGGGTGCAGGCTGGGCTGAGGGACACACACACACCGTGCCCCACCCCCCAATGCATGAATTTCATGCACTGGGCATCTAGTATGTATATAAATTCTTTGATTAATCTCTTCCACCCACTCCCTCTTCCTCTCTGAGGTTCGTCAGTCTGTTCCATGCTTCAAATGTCTCTGCATTTATTGTGTTTATTTATTTTGTTCATTATGTTCCACATATAAGTGAGATTATGTGATATTTATCTTTCTGTGACTGGCTTATCTTACTTAGCATAACTACCTGGAGAGTAGTTTTTATGATTTTATAAATTAGTGAACTTCACTAGATTAAAAGGTTGATCACTTTGACATGATTACATGTTTATCAAAAGATAAAACTTTATATCTCAAATTCTGACTACTTATATATGGTGGGTTTTTTTAGAGCAAACAAAGGATATTTACTCAGAGCTTTCACAGTGTCATCAATCATCACTCTATTTGGCAGAGACACAAATACATGCAGAGATGTAAATATTTATTGTGAGGAAAAAGAGAATGCTTCAGGTATGCCCTGATTGGAGTTTGTTGAATTGAGGAAGCTGTAAGCAGACTAACTGGTGTGTAATATGTGATTGACTAGAAAACAATATTTGGCTTTCTCTTATTATTCCTAAATTGAAAGTGTAGACAAAAACTAAAAAAAAACTGAAAAATATTAACCAAATCTTGATTGGTTTGGGCCAATTACTCTAAGATTATATTGGAGTAATAATACTTTCCTGGGCTGGTTACTATGAGCAGTAGGTTGGTTTCCTAGACAGGCTTAGTTTTATGTTTATACTAAAGACCTGGTGCACAAAATGTGTGCACTCAGAGGGGAGGTGGTGTCCCTCAGCCTGGACTTTACTCTTTCACACTCTGGGAGTCCTCATGGAATGTCTGACTGATGGCTTAGGCCCCCTCCCTATGTAGCAGCCGTAAGCCATCAGTTGGACATCCTTAGGGCTACCACAGAGGTGAGAGAGGCTCCACCACCACTGCTGCGCTAGCCAGCCATAAGCCCAGCTTCTGGCTGAGCGGCATTTCCCCTGTGGGAGCACACTAACCGCCATGGGACAGCTCCTGCATTGAGCATCTTCCCCCTAGTGGTCAGTGTGTGTCATAGTGACCAGTTGTTCTGCTGTTCATCAATTTGCATATTAGCCTTTTATTATATAGGATATAATCTACTTCTAGTGCATTTTTATATTAATCTCTCATCTCTAGCACCATTTTATTAGGTAGGTTATAAAATGGCTTTGCAAGAACATTATGAATACATATTTCTATGTGCTTCCCATGTAATAGTTGAACTGTTTTTAATCCTTTTTATTAATGGGTAATAAAAAGAACACTTTTACTGCTTCAATTTCAACAGTAGTTATCAGTCTATTCAGGTATTCTGATTCTTGCTGGTTGACTTTTGGAAGATTCTATTTTTCTTGGAATATGTCCAGTTGGTCAAGGTTGTCCAGTTTATTGGAGTACATTATTCATTTTTTTTATGATCATTTATATCTCTGTGGAGTCAGTTGTTGCTTTTGTTTCTGACTTTGTTTAGTTGGGTCCTCTCTTTATTTTTTGGTGAGTCTGGCAAGAGGTTCATTGATCTTGTTTAACCTTTCAAAGAACGGCTCTTGGTTTTATTGATCCTTTTTGTTTGTTTGGTTGGTTAGTTAGTTTTTTTGTTTTTTGTTTTTTTTGAGGGGGGGTCTCTGTTTCATTTGTTTCTGCTCTGAGCTTTATTATTTCTTTCCTTCTGCTTCCTCTGGGCTTTCTTGTTGCTCTCTTTCTACTTCCTTAAGTTGTAGGGTTAGATAACTTATTACCAGTTTTTTTGAGGTAGGCCTAAAGTGCAATGAACTTCCCTCTCAGGATTACTTTCATTGTGTCTCATAGATTTTTGGTAGTTGTTCTTTCATTGTCATTTGTTTCCAGAATGCTTTTTATTTCTTCTTGGATCTGTTTGGTAACCAATTCATTGTTTAATAGCATGCTATTTAGCCTTCTTATGTTTGTTTATGATTGTTTTTATTGTAGTTGATTTCTAATTTCATACCACTGTCGTCTGAGAAGAAGATATGATTTAAATCTTGTTGAATTTGTAAAAACTTAGCCTGTGTCCTAAAGTGTGGTCTATCTTTGAAAATGTCTCATGTGCACTTGAGAAGAAGGTATATTCTATAGCTTTGGATGAAATGTTCTGAAGATGTTAACTAGTTCCATCTGATTGAGTGAGTCATTTAGGATTGCTATTTCTTTGCTAATTTTTGTCTTGAGGATGTATCCAGTGGCATCATCAAAGGGACATTAAGGTCCCCTACTATGACTGTATTGCTATCGATCTCTCTCTTGATATCTTCCAGAAATGTTTTTATGTTTTTGGATGCTCCTGTATTGGGTGCATATATGTTTACCAGAGTTATATCCTTTTGTTGTATTGAGCCTTCTAGTATTTTAAAGTGGCCTTCTTTATCTATTGTTATGGCCTTTATTCTGAGGTCTATTTTGTTAGATATAAGTATTGCTACCCTAATTTTGTTTTCATTTCCATTTACCTGAAGAATTTTTTTCCATCCCTTTACTTTTAGTTTGTGTGAGTTATTTGTTCTGAGGTGAGTCTTTTGTAGAGAGCATATATGGGTCTTTTACAATAATCCCTTTAGCATTTCTTGCATTGCTGGCTTGGTGGTAATAAACTCCCTTGGGATTTTTGTGTACGTGAAGCTCCTGAATTCACCTTCAATTCTGAATGATAGTCTTGCTATATAGAGTATTCTTGGATTCAATTGCTTGTTTTACATCTCTTTGTATATTTCATTACATTTCCTTCTAGCCTAACATATTTCTGTTGAGAAATCAGTAGATAGTCTAATGGGAGATCCCTTGATGACCTTCTGTCTATTTCTTGTAACCTTTAAGATTCTTTCTTTGTGTTTCATGTTTGCCAGTTTAATTATGATGTGTCTTGGTGTGGGTCTTTTAGGGTTCATCTTGAGTGGGACTCTCTGTGCTTCTTGGATTTGTGTGACTTTTTTCTTCCCAAGTCTGGGAAGTTTTCTGTCAGTTTCTTCAAACAGATTTTCTATTCCTTGATCAACTTCCTCTTATTCTGACACCCCTATTATGCAGATGTTGTTTCTTTTCAAGATGTCCCAAAGCTCTCTTAGACTCCTCCTGTTTTTTAATTCTTTTTTCTGGTTGCTGCTCTGCTTGGGGACTTTTTCTACTTTGTCTTCTAACTCACTGATTCAGTCCTTGGCTTCTTCTAGTTTACTGTTGAAACCTTCCATTGTGTTTTTTTTATTGTAGCTATGTCATTCTTCATTACATCTTAATTCTTATTCATGTTGGTAAACTTCTCATTCAGCTCCTTATAGTTCTCACTGAGTTGTGTGTATTTGGCATCCAGATGTTTGAGCATTCTTCTAACAATTACTTTGAATTCTTTTGTTGACAAATTACTTGCCTCCATTTCATTTCTGGAGATTCCTCCTTTCCTTTCCTTTTGGGGTTGTTTCTTTGTCTTCTCATTTTTACTATCCTGTTTTATTTGTTTTTATGTCTGAGATTGAGCTGCTATGCCACCCATGTTTTTGTTTTGGTTTGTGTTTGTGTGTTGGGGGAGTAAGGGTTGGTCCTATGTATTTGGTGATTTATGTGACCCAGTTATGTGGTCTCTCAGATTTCCTGAGCTGGGTGTTCTAGAGTTATTTTGGTTCTCCTGAGGTAGTTGGGCCTTAAATGTTAGTTTCTCTTTTGTAGATACAGTCTCCTCACAAGTTGTCTGACAATGTATTTCACCTTTGGCCTCGTCGTGCAAGCTGTTGTAGATGTGTTTATGGTTCCAGCTCTTGTATGGGTTGCCTGAGGTCTCACTGGTGTGCATCTCACCATGAGGTCCCAGAGCCCATAGCAGGGTAGCAGAGATACTGGAGCCCACAGCTGAGGTAGTATGACTCTGGCCAGTGTGTTGTGACTATTACCCAGGTGGTGTTGGTGAGTCTCAGGGTACCCCTCCTGTCAAGACACATGAATCCCTGCAGGGATCCCAAAACCTGTGTCCTGGGAGGCAAGCATCCTGGAGTCTGTGGGTGAGACAGCAGGACTCTGGCCAGGGTGGTTTTACTCTGTGAATCACGAGAGTGTCCAGGGGCCAGCATCTGGGTATGGGGAGGTCACAGGTTCTGCTACTGAAGCAGCACAACAGAGGTATTCAGGAGCCAGCAGCCAGGATTTGCAAGTTGAGCAGAGTCTGCAGCTTAAGCAACATGGATTTGGCCAGAGAGGTGTGCACTCACTATCTCACTGAGGAGTCTAGGAGCCAGCAGCCTGGGATGCACAGGGTCTGAGTCTGAAGCAGTGTAACCAAGGGGGTTCAGGAGCTGGCAGCTGGTGAAGAGGAAGTTGCTGGGTCTGCAGTTGAAGTAATATAGACTTGAGCAGAGAGACGTACACTCCAGGACTCACTGAGGGGCTCAGGACCCAGCATCTGTGAGGCACAGGAACTGTGACAGAAGCCGTGTGGGCTTGGCAAGAGAGGCATGCACTCCAAGGCGTGCACCCAGGCACAAGTTATACAGGGTCTGCGGCTGAAGAAGTGGACTTGGCAGGAGGGGCACACACCCCAAGACTTACCAAGAGGTCCAGGCACAAGATGGGGGTTGAGCAGGGTCTGCGGCTGAAGCAGCATGGGCTTGGCAAGCGGGCGTGCACTCCAGTACTCACAGGAGCTGGCAGCTGAGGAGACTGGAGTCCTGGGGTCTATAGATGAAATAGCGGGTCTTTGGCCAGAGTGTAGGGCCCAGGAAGGTGTCTGAGGCCAGTCTGGGTGGTGATGAGGCTGGGCTCCTAGTCACAGCAGCTCTCCTTTTCAAGATGGTGTGGTTTCTGTGCCAGAGTCTGCTGCCTAGAAGTGCTTGCAGTGGAGCAAGGACTCCCCATCCAGGACAGCCTGATCTGCCAGCCCCAAGACTCCTGCAAGATCTAACTGTCCCTCAAACACACACACACACACACACACACGTACAACATCCACACTCACACACACACACACACACACACACACACACACACACACACACTATATCCACACTCGCACACTCTTCCCCCCTTTTTTAAAACATATGTTGATTTTTTACAGAGAGGAAGGGAGAGTGATAGAGAGCCAGAAACATCGATGAGAGAAAAACATTGATCAGCTGCCTCTTGCACACCCCCTGACTGGGGATATGCCCGCAATCAAGGCACATAACCCTGACTGGAATTGAACTCGGGACCCTCCAGTCCGCAGGCTGATGCTCTATCCACTGAGCCAAACTAGTTTTGGCCACACTCTCCCCTTTCACTCCCTCACTCACTCACACTTTCTTCCTCACTGCTGTCCTGCCAGCTGCCATCTTTACAAATGCCCATTTCTTAAATCTATTTCTTCATATGTTCTAGGTGCCTTTTCTATACACTGTGATAATATCATTCACTTTGATGACTTTATTTACCATATGTGGACAGTGATTCTCAGTGTGGACTTGGGGAACCAAATCTTATCAGATATAGCAGGATGCTTATAAACTCTACCTTCAGGACCCCTTATGTGATGGTGTTGGTGCAAAGGGTAGACCTTGCCTTTGAAGGAGGTATAACAATATACTAGTAAACCTAAATTGAAATTTCCTCCTGAGCTGGGCAGTGGTAAAAACATCCCCCATTACAGTGGTCAGTAAACTGCATTCGTGAACCACATACGGCTCTTTGGCTTCTTGAGTATGATTCTTCTACAAAATACCATGGCCTGGGCAAGTCTATTTTGAAAAAGTGGTGTTAGAAGTTTAAGTTTAAAAATTTGGTTCTCAAAAGAAATTTCAATCGTTGTACTGTTGATATTTGACTCTGTTGACTAATGAGTTTACCAACCACTGCCTCATTACACTATGATTGCTAATACCAACAGTAAATAGTGATATTTTTAATGTTATGCTCCCTATTTAATCTCACAGAAACTCTGATATAGATATACATATTTCTCTCATTTTATAGATGAGGAATCTGAGATTCAGAAAAGGTAAGTAATACAAGGATTATACCACTAATTCTTGCAGGACTGAAATCTGACAGCAATGCCTAATGAACTGGTAACAGCTATAGTACATACAGCATACATTCTTATACTGTCCCATCCAAAAAAAAAAAAGCAATGAAAGGGACACATTTAAAACAGCAAAAACAGGTTAGGGATGGTTATTACATTGTAGAGCTAAGAGTGATTAATCACCCCCACAAGTTGTCCACTAAAATATGACATTACTAATTATCCTGATGTTATTTTTGCTTACTTTGTTTTATGGCTAGAGTTTTGGGTTTCAGAGCAGTAGCATCAGATTCTCATTTTAATGTTATAATAAGAATGGGCATTAAAATTCAGCTGAAGCGAATGACACTTCACTTCAATTTTTAATTAATTAATTTTTTTTTTCTGAGAACCAGCTCTTGGTTTCATTGGTCTTTTGTGCTATATTTTTAGACTTTATTTCATTTATTTATCTCTGATCTTTGTTATTTACTTCCTTCCTACTACTCATTTTTTGTTTTATTTTTCTAATTTCTTTGGTGTAAGTTAGATTGTTTATTTGAGGTTTTTCTTGTCTTTTGAGGAAGGCCTGTATTGCAATTAATTTCATGCTTAGAATTGCTTTTTTGCTATATCCCATAAACTTTTTGATCATTGTGTTTTCATTTTTGTCTCAAATTATCTTTTGATTTCTTCCTTTTTTAATTCATTAATAATTTAGAAGCATGTTTTATAGTCTTGAGTAGCCTTTATTTTAATGTCTATTTTGCCTAATATAAATATTGCTACTTCATCTTTTGTTTCATTTTCATTTGCATAAAATATCTTTTCCTATCCTTACTTTCAGTCCATGTGTCTTTCTACTTGAAGTGGGTCTCATGTAAACAGCATATGTATGGGTCTTGTTTCCTTATCCAATCAGCTAAACAGAAACAGATTTATAGATACAGAGAACAAACTGAGGGTTACCAGATGGGAGAGGGATTTGGAGATAAATGAAAAAGGTAAAGAGTATTAGAAGTACAATTGGTAGTTAAAAAATACTCATGAGGATATGAAATACAGCATAGGGAAAGCAGTCAATAACACTGTAGTACTATTGTGGTGCCAGATGGGTAGTATATTTATCTCAGGGATCAATTCATAAATTTCATAAATGTCTAACCACTAAGCTGTATACCAGTGGTAGGCAAACTGCGGCTTGCAAGCCAACATGCAGCTTGTGAGCCATGGTTTGCCTCTCTGTTGACTAATGAGTTTGCCGACCACTGGACTAGACTAAATATTACCGTGTAGTTGGAAGCTGTGAGGATTAGGCAATTGTGGCATATTGTGTGCAAAGAGGTAAAAGGTAGTAGTATATGACAGTGGTCAGCAAACTCATTAGTCAACACAGCTGCAGTTTGCCAAGCACTTCTGTATACATAAAACAAATCTATATGTATAAAAGGCTAAGCAACCATCCAACCATCCGACTGGCTGGTAGGTATGATGCACACTGACCACCAGGGGGCAGAAGCTCAATGAAGGAGCTGCCAAGCTGTGGTGACTTGCCAGTGGAAGTTCTCGTGTGACGTATCCCAGAATCAGAGAGGAGAGTGTCCGATTCCTTGCAGGGCCATGGATTTCACCTTCGGCCATGGGTTATGTTGTTGCTGGGCCATGCGACACCCAGTAACAAAGTAATACCTCCTATTTGTATGCCTTTTATTTTTTTCTCTTGCATCTCCACATGGGGACTCAGGTGAAGGGGGACTAAGGGGATCCAGAGGCCCCGGTGCTGACCAGGGTCCATAGGTCAGCTGGAACTTGCCCCTCCTTGCCAGATGTTCACACTTCTATCACCAGCCAGGCCTAAGGCCCACACCCATGCATGAATTTCATGTTTTGGGCCTCTACTATTGAATAAGAATAGTGAAAGTGGAGAAAAACTGGTGGCCAAATAGGCAGACCTATCATGCACCTTGTCCCAGGGTCAGACTAGAAATACAAATAAATAAGAGAACATTGACCTGAAATTACCAACTGAGGTCCAGTTAATGAGGAATTTATATCAAGGAAGGACAGAACACACCTGGAGACTGGTAGAAAGGGTGAGTTCATGAAAGAGCTGACCCAACTTCCAGGAGTAGCAGGCCAACAGGCTAAATTTTGGTGGGAACACTGGGCTATAGGAGGTTCTTTTCCTTCAGAAGGCCCAGAAACCAGGCTGGGCTCTACAGACCAGAGCCACAGAGCCAAGACTCACAGCCCATGTAACAACCAGTTTTTAAAGGCGGCAAGGCTGTTGGCTGTAGGTGTCTAGAGTTGGTGGATCAGAGCTGGTTGAAGAGAAAGGTGCAATTTGTTTAGTTTGTGTGTATATATATATTTATGTTTTTTAACCCAGAGCATAGGAGTTTTCATTTGCAGCTATTCACCCAAGGCAGTGGTTCTCAACCTTCCTAAGGCCGAGACCCTTGCATACAGTTCCCCATGTCGTAGTGACCCCCAACCATGAAATTTTGCTACTGTTATGCATCATGATGTAAATATCTGCATTTACCAATGGTCTTAGGCGATCCCTGTGAAAGGGTCTTTCGACCCCCAAAGGGGTCATGACCCACAGGTTGAGAACCGCTGACCCAAGGCTTTGGTGCAGGGAGGGGGAGGTGCCTGAGGAGATGCTGTGGTTAGAAGCATGGCAGGGAGACATGGAAAAGCAGTAGCCAGGAGCATTTGATTGTAGGCCCCCAAACCGAAACAGCCATTTTTCCTGACAGGAGCTAGTCACTCCCGGTAGCCACAGGGCAGGAATCTATGGTTAAGTTGATTAAATGTAAATTAAATCAATACATAATAGTGGGGGGAAATATCAGTTTTCCTCACACGTATTGCTCAGTGGTTAGAGCACTGGCCAATGGACTGAAGGGTTGCAGGTTCGATTCCAATCAAGGACATGTTCCTCAGTTATAGGCTCAATCCCCAAACACAGACAGGATGCAGGAGGTAGGCAACCAATTGATATGTCCCTCCCACATTGATATTTCTGTCTATCTCTTCTCCTCCCTTCCATTCTCTCTAAAAGTCAATGGGAAAAAATATCCTAGGATGAGGATTAACAACAACAATCAAAAAAAAAACCAATAATAATTAACACAGTATAATTTTTAAATAGACATTTACTCATGTGTTCTCTATCACCAAATTATTTGCAAATATTCATCTGTAAAATCCATTTTTTGTGTAACATATACTCTTTTATTGCAAGTCCTTCATTTTTTCTTATATTTTCTTTATTTCTTGAGTTTTTGTATTAATGCTGTCAATACTGGCCCTGATTTCTGTTTTTCTTTTTTCAATTTTGTTAAACATATGTGGGGTGATTCTGATTAATAGGATTATATAAGTTTCAAGTGTACAATTCTATAATACATTATCTGTATATTGCATTGTGTTTACCACCCCAAAGTTAGGTCTCCTTCTGTAACCATATATTTGACCACCTTTACTCTATTCTACTCCCCCACTCCCCCCCAACAACAATTTCTAAATGTTCTCCTATTTAGTTGTATTTCCAGTCTGACCCTGGGACAAAGTGCACAATAGGTCTGCCTATTTGGCCGCCAATTTTCTTCTGCTCTAATAACTACAATGTATACAATGGAAAATTACTCAGAAAGATGAAATACTGCCATTTGCGACAACATGAATGGATCTTGAGAATACCATGCTAAGCAAAACAAATCAAACAAAATATGTGAGGGCCATGTGAGTTCTCATATGTGGGATTTAAAACAGAAAGGAACAAATGATCTCTATCACCAAATTATTTGCAAATATTCATCTGTAAAAACCATTTTTTGTGTAACATATACTCTTTTATTGCAAGTCCTTTATTACAGACAAGAGTGTGGTGAAATTATATTTTTAAAGCATTTTAGCGTAGCTTTATTTCGATTCAAGACATAAAGAACAGCCACACAGAATATAGCATTCAATAAAAATATTTTCACACAAAGCTTTTAAGGTCAGTTTAATGGATATGACAAACACACTAAAAATTGAGGTGGTTTTAAGATAAATCAAATCACTTTAGGGTCATGATTTAAAGCAACTTTTAGCAAAGCTTCGTTTAATCCATTTTAGTATTCAGAATATTGCTTAATATAACAAACTATCTATTGAAAAGACACTATGTAATGAGTACGCAAAGCTGGGAATGGGATGCAAAATAGCACATGGGTGGGCATGAAGTCTTCCCAAAAGTGAAAGCAAAAACAAGGAGGAAGGTAAAATTGTGTGTTGTGTGGGGGTGGAAGTGGAGAGGGTGGGGGGGAAGTGATAGGCAGAGAAGAGTTTTTATACAGAAGAAAAATCACTGAAAGACAGAACATAAAATGGTGCTTTGAGTAGTCTAATACAGCTGGGGAGTCAAATGGTTGTAAGAGGTAGAAGTTAAAGATGCTGGAGTGATGAGAAGAAAAACAGATTAATAGGCATTATGTGCTTAATATCATGTAATCCATGGGGTTACGGTTGATAGCAGGGAGATTTTGGAAGACTTTCAGCCTGAAGGTAACATGGCTAGATCTATACAGTAGAGAAATTACTCTGGTTCCATGTGAACAAATAAAGGATCAAGAATAAAGTTTGGGGCAGTATTTAACAGGCTGTTGCAGTAATCCAAATAGGAAGTGATGATGATTTGAACTAAGGAAGGAGTTTCTAAATAAGGTGATAATTTGAGAGATATTAGAAAAGTAGAATA
The DNA here is from genome assembly GCA_011751065.1 of Lasiurus cinereus. NCBI lineage: Eukaryota > Metazoa > Chordata > Mammalia > Chiroptera > Vespertilionidae > Lasiurus > Lasiurus cinereus. The sequence continues at coordinate 9,995,692 of JAAGEH010000012.1, read as the reverse complement.
AATAAGTCAAGTTCGCTGGTTGGACATGGAGAAGAAGGAAGAGAGAAGATGACACCAGGTTTCTAACTTGACATTTGATTGGATGCCACATTATATCCATTATGAAAGGGCACACAGAAGGAAGAGGAAGGTAGGACAAAGTTGAGTTGGAGGTCACTATATCTGTTATTTCTAATACAATAGAAGGTCCTCAGATCTGAGACTTAGGAAAATATATTAGTTTTCCACTGCTGTGTAACAAATTACTAAACAATGAGCAACTTAAAACAGCACCTATCTTTTGACTCACAGTTCTGTGGATGAGAAGACCAGCTGTACTCTCCAGGCTAGGTCTAATCTGAAAGCTCTGGAAGAATTTGTTTGCCAACTTTTTTAGGTTTTTAGAGGAATCTGGTAACTTGTGGTTGAGTGCCTGATGTCATCGTTTCCTTGCTGACTGTTAGCTCAACCAGAGACTGCATCCATCAAACCAGCCAAAGCACATGGAGTCTTTCATGTACTTTGGATCTTTGCGATGTTCTCTTCTCTTGCTACCTGAAAAAAAACTCTGCTTTGTTTTTTTATATTTTTTGGTGTGTGTTTTAGAGGATTGGGCATTGCTAATATTAGAATAGTTGCACTTATTTATTTTTGTTATTTTTATTTAATTTATTGAGATGACATTGGTTAATAAAATTATATAGTGTTCACTTATACAGAGAATAGACTGAAAGCTGTCAGAGGGGAAGGGAATTGGGGGCTAGGTGAAAATGGTGAAGGAATTAAGCAAAGCAAAAACAAAAACAACTCAGAGGCACAGACAATAATATGGTGATTACCAGAGGGAAAATGGGATTAGGAAGACAGAAGAGGGTAAAGGGAGAATAAGTGATGATGGAAAGAGACTTGATATGGAATGGTTCCATAGTAAAATATACAGATGTTGTATTATAGAAAACTCTGCTTTTTAAGGGCTCATTTGATTGAGTCCAGATAATTGCCATATCTTAAGGTCCAATGACTTGGCATAATTAATTACATATGCAGATGGAACTTTCCCTATAATTGACACCTATTATTCTTCATTTTCATTGATTAATTTCAACTTTTTCTTTAAATTCTCTCCTGTTTTAGCCTGGTCATACTGCTCAGTGTTTTAGCATTGCCCTATGAACCCGGAGGTGACAGTTCAATTCCCAGTCAAGGCACATGTCTGTGTCAAGGGCTCAATCCCCAGTATGGGACATGCAGGAGGCAGCCAATTAATGATTCTCTCTCATCATGGTTCTATCTCTCTCTCCATTTCCCTTCCTCTCTGAAATCAATAAAACTATTTTTAAAAGAAATGGATGCTTAAATAAATAAATGAATGATGAGCTTCTCACTTAGTTACTTCTTAGTACTAGAAGCCTTCCATGGGACCAAGAGCCTTCACCAAACCCTGCCTAGGTTATGTTTCTAAAGCCCCACCAACTATCCTCTTCCATGCTAGTCCCCTTTTCCCAGAGTATGGACTCTCTTCTTTTGTTCACAATTTTGATTAAGGATTCCTGACATCAAGCATCTCTGCTGCCTAAAGATCTCTGGGACAGCTGAAGCTGACCTCCCTACTTTACCAGGTCTCAAGAACTCCCAGCCACTTCTTTCAAGGGCCAGATCTTCAATTGATGCTACTACTGAGTCAGAAACCATATTTTTATCCTGATTCTTTGTTTGCTGATTCTATTGAAATTCTAGTATGTCTAGAAGCTCAGCACATTGTAATTTTGACACAATGCGATGCCGTAATATTTGGTTTCCAGAGTTTAGAACAGGTAATTATATTAATGCTATCTGAAGTTAGAATTACATCAGAATCACACATTTGCTGATTAGGTAATATGGATTTAATAAGCCTATGGTGGTGCTAGGGAATTTGTATTTTCAAAAGTTCCACACGTGAGCTCTCTGATGAATACCTCAACTGTGAGTCATTATTTTTAAATCATGTGAGTTCTATTGACTTGAAAACACAGAAGTAAATGTAATTTAGGTGAAGAAATCAAGGACCATTTGAAGGAAAAATGATTATCTATATAATAAAAACAATGAGCTTGGAATCATTAAGGTCCTTTCCAACTTGGAAATTCTCAGATACAATATAGAATGCAAAACCTTTCAAAGTACTGGGATTCATGATGAAACAGGGAAAAACACAACTTTGGGTCAGACAGATATGACTGAATTTTGCCTTAGTCATTTATTAGCTATGAGGCCAAATTATAAAGTTCTCTGAAACACAGCCACATCTGAAAAATAGAGATGATACTGGATCTCTGTTACATTTGTTATAAACTATAAAGCAATAATATAATATAGAGATACAAATTGTATTTACTCCCTGGGTTTGATGTGAGTATTGAATGAGTTAATATACATAAAGCAGGACTGTGCATATACAAGTGTTTATTGTTATTATTTTATTACTAGAGGCCCAGTACACAAAATTAGTGCATGGAAAGGCAGGTGTCCCTCAGTCCAGCCTGCACCCTCTCCAATCTGGAACCTCTTGAGGAATGTCCAACTGCCTGTTTAAGCTCTATCCTACCAACTGCTCACCTGGCCTGCCTTCCTGATTGCTCCTAACCACTTCTGCCTGCCAACTTGATCACCCCATGTCCACTCCCCTACCAGTCTGATTGATACCTAACTGCTCCCCTGCCCGCCTGATTTCCCGTAAGTGCCCTCCCCTGAAGGCCTGGTCACCCCCAATTGCTCTTCCATATAGGTGTGGGTTCCCCCAAAATGCCCTTCCCTGCAAACCCGGTCACCCCCAACTTCCCTCCTCTGCCAGCCTGTCACCCCTAACTGCCCTCCCCTGCAGGCCATCTTGTGGCAGCCATCTTGTGTCCACAGAGGGCAGCCATCTTGTGTGTTGGAGTGATGGTCAATTTTTATTAGATAGGATTATCTTAAAAAATCTAAACAATGACTAACACATACTAAATACCTATAAATATTAGCCTCTTTCTCTTCACCAACCCTCTGGATAATTAACCTACCAAAGGATTTTGAGTACAAACGTACTAATCTCAATGAAGGTGTCAAATTGGTTTTAACTGGCTGATTTTGAACTCTTATCTCTGAACTCTTATAAATTATTTCTTCTCTTTACAAGTAATATGAATGACACTCACTCCCCACTTAGTACATAAAGCTCCTTCACTGAGCATTGTTGACCTGATACCTTACAGGCAAGATGCTCTCTATTTTTTTGTGGGCAGGATAATCAGGTTACTATGGGAAATGGCAGTCATAAAAGACAAACGAGTATATTGTATGGTCTGAATTAATATCAGCTGCTGCCAAATTAAAAGTGAAACTACAAAAACATTTTTCTAAGCACAAACAAAGCAGTCTTAACAATGCTGTTGTAAATTAAGCCATGGGGAGTTACAGGTGTTCACTCATTGATTTGAGCAGATTCAATTACCTCTAGGAATATGCTATGCTAGACCTTAGAGGATATGAATGGATTTTCACAATCATTTCCTGGAAGACTGATTGCATGCTACTTCAGCAGAAATATAACTGAACAGATGTGAAACACAAAATCTTGGCTGTGGAAGCTCATCTGGTCCCTCTCGTTTTAATCATGAGGAGACTGAGGTTCACAAAGGTTAAATGTTTTCATGCCAGTGAATTATGAGTGTAGGCATTTTATTTTCACAAAGGTAGATAATAAAAGCTATAGAATGGACTGTCTGGCATCAAGTTGAAAAGCATTGAGTGGCTTTCTCACAGTGGTGCTCACAGAAATCATTGCTACTGTGCGGGGTATAGGATGTGGAGACACAGAGCTGACTGACTGACAGCCATTGCTGTTTGCTATGCCCTGGTGATTCTCAGAAACCCTGCCCCACCCAATTTACAACTCCATGCAAACTGTGCACAGCGGCTTTTGCATATGAATGGCCTGTTCTTTCGCAGCCTAACCTAACAAATTGCAGCTGGATAAGAGAACTCCAAAACTTCCAAACCCCAAACAAAGAGGAGAAAAATGCAGATCTCACTGTAGCTTCTCTTGGGGGGGGCCTTAGGCAGTAGCTGACTTTTCACCTCCTTGCATATCCAGGAGCCAGTGTACCTAGTGGTCAGTGTGAGACAATACCAGATTTCAACTCCTCACATCCATAATTGATACACTCAAGAGGCAGACTCAGTGAGCACCAAACCCCCACTGAAACAAGTCCTGCCTCATAAGGGTGTCTCCAGCATAGCAGTTCTTCCATTATAGACACAGCGGGTCCTCACAGCCAATTGGCCGGGAGGTCAATTCCTCCCAATGTATCAATAGCAATTAAGGCTTAACTACAACAAGACTGTGCACCAAGCCCACAAAGGGGTGCACCAAGAGTGTCCACTTCAGGTGATTGGGGAGGCTGAGTCACTGGGCCCTATATGACACCTACCACATAAAACCACTTCATGTATATTTTAAGGATAATTTTTTCTTTTATAAGAAAAACTATTACTTTAAGTAGCTTAGGCATTGTCTGCTTGATAATGATTCAACATATGGTCATATTAAAACTTTTACCAATCTCTGGCAAGATTGTAGGGGCCCTTGAACATCCTCCACTCCACAAAATATATAATTCAAAATAAAAAGAATATTATACCATAAAATGTATATAATAAAGTGCAACAAAATTCTGATTCACCCCCCTTCCCCCTTCATGACCAGTTTATTGGTATTTTAAAATATCACGTAGAGCCCAGCTGGTATGGCTCAGTGGCTGAGCATCAGCCTATGAACCGAAGGTCACAGTTTGATTCCTGGTCAGGGTCCATGGCTGGGTTTCAGGCTTGATCCCCAGGAGGGGATGTGCAGGAGGCATCCAATCAATTATTCTCTTTCATCTTTGATGTTTCTATCTCATCCTCTCTCTTCCCCTCTGAACTCAATAAAAATATATTTTTTAAAAATATCATGTAGAACATTTTCTCCTTTTTGATACTCATGTCTTCTGAAAATTCTTGGCCAAATTTCTCTTTACAGACCTTAAACTCCTAAATATTTACCAGACTGATAATGAATTTTTCCCTTCTTTTGAGAAATAACAGAGACTAGCAAATCTGTTGCATACAGTACTAAAATAAATCACACAGTGAATTTCTATAAAAGATAAATTTTTCATTGTTGCAATTAGACAGATTGAGATAATGCATGCAAAGTTGTAAGAAATCAATGCAGTATTACTTTTAAAAAATTTTGAGAGGGATCTGTTGTTTCTGCCTTAAAAAAACAAATCTGCTATATAATAAAGAAGTAATATGCAAATTGACCATCACTCCCACACACAAGATGGCCTCCCCCATATGGACACAAGATGGCCATCAGGGGAAGGCAGTTGTGGGCAATCAGGCCTGCAGGGGAGGGCAGTTAGGAGTGACCTGGCTGGCAGAGGATGGCAGTTGGGGCTGCCAAGCCATCAGGGGAGAGCAGTTGGGGGGACCAGGCCAGCAGGGGAGGGAAGTTAGGAGCAATCGGACTAGCAGGGGAGCAGTTAGGCATTGATTAGGCTGTCAGGGGAGTGGTTAGGGGGTGATCAGGCTGGCAGGCAGAAGCGCTTAGGGGCAATCAGGCAGGCAGGTAGGTGAGAGTTTGGGAGCCAGCAGTCCTGGATTGTGAGAGGGATGTCCAATGCCCACTGGGATCGGGCCTAAACGGGCAGTTGGACATCACTCGAGGGGTCCCAGATTAGAGGGTGCAGGCTAGACTGGGGGACACATACACCACCTCCTTAGGCCCCCCCCCATGCAAAAATTTTGTGCACCAGGTCTCTAGTATGGTAGTAAATTTTGGACTTCACCATGTCCAATCATTTGTACTCCAAAAGAGGTAATAAAATTGATCCCAATATCTACCTCATCTGGAATCAGATATTTTGTTATAAATCAGACCATTTGTATATGTGCCTTAAATATTTAGGCTCTATTTCTTTGGGACAATTGAAACAAAAGGAGAAATCCCATTGAAACCAGACAAAAGTGTCCAGCTGCCCTTTGTGGTACATTTACTAATCAGATAGCTAGCAATTTAAGAAAGCAATTGGTATAACATTCAGAAAAGATCACTCTGACATTTCATTTCAAGTTAGCCCTTATAAGTTTAGAGGGTGGGAAAAATCTAAGTTCCCAGGGTCTGCCTTCTATCATTGTCCTTACAAAGATTAGCCTCGGAAAAGATTAGCCCAGAATGCTATCTCCTGTCAGATATTTCCTGTCCTTGATCTGTTCTTGAAATGTGTTTTCTTTTTAGTGTCAGGATCATCAGGCTCCAGGCTGCCTTATCTACAGGGCCTGTTATCTTTGTAAAGCATCCTTCAGTTTCCCAGGGTCTGTAAGAAAATCTCTTCTTTTAGTGAGTACCTATTAAACAACTATTTCTGTTACATGCCCCCTCCCCTATCACCATCAGTAAAGGGCTGAAACTAATGTGGTACCGTGTTGGTTACATGCTAGGCATAAGATTATATAATAGTGTTTGGAGGGGGAAAAAATGGATATGAGCAATAGCCCCTTGACTGATGGCTGGATCTCTTGGTGACCAGAATCTCCTGCTTTATTTATTCATTTTAATTTTTATTTTTAAGAAAGATACAATTAAGCCTAATCAACAGAAGGTATGACTCTAGTTTTAGCAAGTACCCAAATGACTGATTCATTGGTGTCTTGGACAGGGACTTAGATTGCTTTTTATTTTTCTGGAGTGGTGTCTAATAAATGATATTACAAGAAAAAGACTGTAATATCAGGCAAAAAAAAAGAAGGGGAGGAGAATGAAAAATAGAGCAGAAGAAAGGGGAAAAGGGAGAGTGAGGAGAAAGAAAGAAGAAAAATGTGGGAAGTGGAGGAGAAAATTAAGATGGAGAAAAACCACAACAAAGGAAGAAAAGCTGTTGAATGGTTGAATATAAATTATGTACTAGATACTCTTATTATACAAATTCTTCCTACAGTCTCAATAAAAAAAAGTGCATTTTTATCTTCATTTTATAGAAGAGGCATCAGAGGCTGAAAGTCCAATAATTTTCACTGGGTCACCAGTTCTCAGAGTGATATACTTTTCATCTCTGTCTTAGTAAAGTATGCCTTGGTGTCTTCAGATGGATTTCTTAGTTTCTACCCTTTCTATGTCCACACAAGCACAACTGTGAAATTTCAAAAGGTAGGAAAGGTCAATGCTAAATCTTGTGCAAGAATGAAAGAACTATGAAGTAAAGTAGTATTTTATAACTTATGTTGAAAAATTTAACAGCACTCTAAAGAAGACATAATTCATTATTACAAAAGGCCTACCAATTGAAACCAAAGCATTTTTTACCATTTTATTTTTAAAAATTTGTTAGAAAACATTTTTACCCAAACAATTTAAATAATATTTCTCTTTTATTTTTTTTTATAAAAGATACTTTTACAAACTTAAGTAAATCTACTCATCTATTGCACTGAATTGTGACTAATCTGTGCAGCCAGCTCAATTAAAATTGCTGAATTCTTAACCTGGCTCGTGGCTTAATTGGTTGGAGCATCATCCTGTACACCAAAATGTTCATTTCCCCATCAGGGTATTTACCTATGTTGCAGACCAGGTGCAAGTTTAGGAAGCAACTAATAGGTGTTACTCTCTGTCTTCCTTCTTCTCTCTAAACGTATCGTCAGGTAAGGACTGAAAACAATCAAACAAAAACTGCTGAATGTTGTGTATAGCCTAAAACAAGAAATGTTGTTCTTGTTTTTGTCAACTCCTTTAGAGAAATATGCTCATCATCAAATGATCACAACCTGTGTATAGAACACATTTTTATAAGAGATTTTAGAAAATGCTTTTATTAATTTGTTAGGGCTGCCATAACAAGTACCACAGATTAGGCTGCTTAAACAACAAAAACTTATTTTTCATAGTTCTGGAAGCTAGAGTTTAAGAACAAATTCTGGAGTCCAAGATCAAGGTGCCAAAAGAGATGGTTTCTTCTGAAGTCTCCCTTCTTGCTTTGCACTAGGTAAGGCTAAGGCTGTCTCCCCTGCCAATATCTTCACATGCTCTTCCTTCTATAATCTAATTAGGTCTGAGTTGTAATTTCTTCTTCTTATAAGATCACCAATCATATTGAAGGGCCCACCTTTATGACCTTATTTTAACTTAATCACTTTAAAAATGCTGTCTCCAAATATGGTCACATTACAAGGTACTGCAGTTGGAACTCCAACATATTATTTTTCACAGGGCTCAATTCAGTTCACAGCAATGCTGAATGCTTACATTTCTTCCATGAGATGGTTCATAAAACAATGAAGCTAATAACAGTGTTGAATATCTCCACTCAGCAGGGAAGGTCTAACACTGCCCCTAGTAAACCATGTGTTGTTAGGTTAGCTTGAACCTATTAAATTAGATGAAATTCACCAGGAAGATCCAAGTCTAGCTTTGTACTTTCCAAAAGGAACTCACAGATTTGATGCAGTGAGGGATCATGTTCTTTTGTGACTTATTCTCTAAACATGTCCCAGTCTCATGAGCACCAGAGGTTGTCTACAAATGTAATAGGCAAAATAGTACCAAATAAGCCTTTTTATCATCTCAGAACTGTAAGAAAAATAGCGCCTTTCTAACCATGAGTCATTTCCAGGTACCACTGAGCAGGTATAATTGCTGTAGGGTTTGACCTTGGTGCTAACACATGAAGAGCCTTCCTGCTCGTAGAAGAGGAAAGTTCTCTGATGAAAATGGATTTATGGTGTTTATGGAGGAGCTGGTCTCATTAGGAACCAAAGGCAGCTTATAGTATTCTGAATGCCCCAGAACAGGCCTGCTGTGTAAAACTGTCCCTTGAAATTATGGCATTGTCTTCTGTCTATTAGTGGTGTAATTAAGAAGATAAAATAAAACACTTCTGACAGGTGTTTTTGTTTCATGACTAAGAATTGATAGCTTTTTACAGTATGTTTTATGAGCACACATAACAGTAACTCACTGGAATATGCACTGCAGTGCTGCTGCTTCAAAGAGACACCGGCAGAGGGGTCAGACACAGATTTAATTTGACATAAACATCCCTGTTTGTCTAAAGCCCACATGCAAGGGAGAATCCAAGATGGTGGCATAGGTAAACACCTACACTACTGCCTCGCACAACAATTTCAAAACTACAACTAAAAAGAGAGAATGGACATCATCCAGAACCACAGGAAAGCTGGCTGAGTGGAAATTCTACAACTAGAAGGAAAGAGAGGGGCTCACGGAGACCCAGAGGAGCTGCAAAAAGCTGAGGTACAGAGATGAGCATGCGGAGAGAGCGGGTGCCAGAGTACCTGGCTGGCTTTGTCTGGTAGGAGGGAGACAGAGACTTTCAACGGCATTGAACCCCTTATCCTACGAAATTAAACCCCAGATCCAGCCGAAACTCATACGGGGGGATTTTGGACTGTGAAAAGGGAGAAGTGCACGGAAACTTAGAGGAGTCACAAAAGATCAGAAGTCTGGTGGTGCACACAGCACTGCACGCAGAAGACAGACTGCTGATTGTGCTGCTGGCTTTCACAAGTGGACGGGAGACAGACCCTCCCAACTGTGCCAGTTCTAACCCCACTAAACCCCAGTTTCGGGTGAAAACCTGGGGACCCAGACTCATATGGTCCCGGAGCACAGGGGAGCCAGAAAGGCAGCAGTCTAGAGGCACTGTGAGAGAGAGAGAGCGTGCATGCACACAAGGACCGCTCCAGCGATTACCCAGTCACATGAGACTCAGGGGCCTTGGAGAGCGGGGCCAACTGGAAGGCAAGGCAGTCCCTTAAGCCCTGAGACTCCACAAATCCCAAGCTCAACAGAGAGGCTTTTGCAGTTTTGCAAGTCTGGAGTCATAAGGCTGAATCCAACATAGAAGTTCTCCCAGCATAATGAAAATGCCAAGACAAGGGAAGAGATCACAAAAAAAAAAAAAATGGAGGAAAACAAACGACCGGATATAGAGTTCAAAACCAGTTATAAGGTTTTGTTTTTCAAGAATATCCTAGAAAAGATGGATAAAGTTAGCGAGACCCAAGAGGAGATTAAAAAGAACCAACTAGAAATGGAAAAGGTCCAACTAGAGATGGAAAAGGTCCAACTAGAGTTGGAAAAGGACCAACTAGAAATTAAACATACACTGACTGAAATAAAAAATATTATATACAGACCTAACAACAGACTAGAGGAAGGCAAGAATCAAGTCAAAAATTTTAAATATAAAGAATCAGAAAACACTGAACTGAAAAAGCAAGAAGAAAAAAAAATCCAAAAATGTGAAGATAATATAAGGAGCCTCTGGGACAGTTTCAAGCATACCAACATCAGAATTGTGGGGGTGTCAAAAGAAGAGAGAGAGCAAGATATTGAAAACCTATTTAAAGAAATAATGACTGAAAACTTTCCACATCTGGTAAAAGAAATAGACTTACAAGTCCAGGAAGCACACAGAACCCCAAACAAAAGGAATCCAAAGAGGACTACACCAAGTCACATCATAATTAAAATACCAAGAGCAAAAGACAAAGAGAGAATATTAAAAGCAGCAAGAGAAAAACAGTTCATTACCTACAAGGGAGCACCCATGCAACTGTCAGCTGATTTCTCAACAGAAATGATGCAAGCCAGATGGGAATGGCAAGAAATATTCAATGTGATGAATAACAAGAACCTACAACCAAGAATAATCTATCCAGCAAAGCTATCATTCAGAATTGAAGGGCAGATAAAGAGCTTCACAGATAAGAAATAGCTAAAGGAGTTCATCATCTCCAAACCAGTATTATATGAAATGCTGAAAGGTACTGTTTTAGAAGAGGAAGAAAAAAAAGGTAAAAGATAAAAAATTATGAACAACAAATACATATCTATCAACAAGTGAAGCTAAAAATTAAGTGAATTAAAAATTTGATCAACAGAATAAACTGGTGAATATAGTAGAATCAGGAGCACAGAAAGGGAGTGGACTGATAATTCTCAGGGGGAAAGGGGTGAGGGGTGTACAGGGAGAGACTGAACAAAAATCATACAACTATGGATGAGGTCAACGGGAGGGAGGTAAGGGTAGATGGAGGGTTGGGAGCCAGGTGGAGGGGAGCTATGGTGGAGAAAAAAAGAGAAACAAATGTAATAATCTGAATAATAAAGATTTTAATTAAGAAAATAAAAAAATTAAATAAAATTTAAAAAATAATAAATATATATATAAATAAATAAAGCCCACATGCAACTGGAATGCTCAAAGTGAAGAAGACAAACTTCCCCTGACTACTATCTGCTTTAGGCCACATTTGCTGGAAGCTAAGAAGACAATGTGAGACAAAGTACACATTAAATTACCACAATCTGTAATGAGCCCCTGTCCCTCCCAACTTATGAACTTATGAAATAACTAATAAAATGATAAAAGGTAATTTGATCTATCTCATTCTGGCTTTCAATTCTGACATTATTTACAGTTGCTGTGACGGTTTAGAAACCTGATCTCTTTTTTAAAATTTTTATTGAACTTGTTGTGGTGACATTGGTTAATAAAATTATATAGGTTTCAAGTATGTGGTTCTATAACACATCATCTGAATATTCTATTGTGTGTTCACCACCCAAAGTCAAGTCTACTTCTGTCATCATTCATTTCCCCTTTACACTCTTCTAACTGTCTGATTTCTTTTAGAATTTCTATGGAGAGAGACACTCCATAGAAATAGAATTGAGAACATTCTAAAATGTATTACAAGTTTAAAAAGAAAAAGTTGTTTAAAAATATATTTATTGAAAAAGTTGCCCAGAAAATTTATTTTCTCCCAAAATTGGTTTGTATATTATTCAATATTTTATGGGATAGGGGCAGAATTATATTCATTTTTAAAATGCATATATCTGAGCCCATTTCTCCCTTTTACTTATTCTCATGCCTATAGAAGAGGGTGTTACTTATGAATAAACTAAGTTCTGGGAAATAGCTTTATTTTTTGTGTCAGAAAATAAGAAATAACTTTTTTATTTTGAGATCAATAATAAATAATGTAAGATACACTTAGAATATGAGTCAGGCCAACATACTGATTATTTTATCAACAACAATTCTAAGTGGTACTTTATAGTATGAATTAGGTTGAATTGAACTTCATTACATTAGACACAGCAGTTAAAAACTGTACAAAATCTCTAAATTACAGTATGTTGAAATGAACATGGTTCACCCACACTAGTTCATGAATGATGACCAAGAGGATAACCCTGGAGTTGGCCAGATATATCTAGTATGAGTGACACCCAGGGAATGGTTTTAAGTAAATGCCACATTTTTACTACCCTGGTGACCTTAGGAAAGGTAACTTAAGTATTTTATCTCTCTTCCTACTTTATGACATTTTTCTCACATTTTATGATTACTTCTATATCATGAAGTCACTTGAGGTATAATATCTCTCACATTTATCTCTGGAGTAATCTTTCTTCTAATTTTCAGACCTTTTATTTTTATCTAAGATGTATAAGTCTATAAAAGAAGTACGAGTGTTCTAAAACGTGCATCTTCAGAACTAATTTCATTATCCTCTCTCCCTGTAATTCACTCTTTAATATTATTATTATTATTATTATTATTATTATTATTATTATTATCTAAAGTTTCACATATGTCTTCTTTTTCCCCAATTGACCCCCCCAGCCATTCCCACCATGGGCAAGCTTCCACTGCCCCAGTGTCCGTGTCCATTGGTTATGCTAATATGCATGCATTCAAGTCCTTTGGTTGCTCTCTCAACCTACCCCCCATTTGTCTCTGGATCTCTTCTTGTTCATCAAATTTTATATTGATCATTATATTCCACATATGAGTGAGAATATGTGATATTTATCTTTCTCTGACTGGTTTATTTCACTTAGCATAATGCTTTCCAGTTCCATCCATGCTGTTGCAAAATGGTAAGAGCTCCTCTTTTTTATAGCGGCATAGTATTCCATTGTGTAGATGTACCACAGTTTTCTAATCCACTCATCTGTTTATAGGCACTGAGGCTGTTTCCAAATCTTAGCTATTGTAAATTGTGCTGCTATGAACATAGGAGCGCATATATCCTTTCTGATTGATATTTCGGATTTCTTGGGATATATTCCTAGAAGTGGGATTACTGGGTCAAATGGGAGTTCCATTTTTAACTTTTTGAGGAAACTCCATACTGTCTTTCATAGTGGCTGCACCAGTCTGTATTCTCACCAGCAGTGCATGAGGGTTCCTTTTTCTCTCAATCCTTGCCAGAACTTGTTTGTTGATTTTTGATGATAGCCATTCTAACAGGTGTGAGATGGTATCTCATTGATGTTTTGATTTGCATCTCTCAGATGATTAGTGACTTTGAGCATCCTATATAATAACGAGGTAATATGCAAATTGACTATCACTCCAACACACAAGATGGCCACTCCCATGTGATCAAAGATAGCTGCCCCATGTGGACACAAGATGGTCAGCAGGGGAGGGCAGTTAGGGGTGACCAGACCTGCAGGGGAAGGTAGTTGGGGGCAACTGGGCCTGCTGGGGAAGGAAGTTGGGGATAACTGGGCCTGGAGGAGCGGGCAGTTGGGGGTGACCAGACCAGCAGAGGAAGGCAGTTGGGGCAACCAGGCCAGAAGGGGAGGGCAGCTGGGGGCAATAAAGCTAGCAGGAGAGAACAGTTGGGAGTGACTGGGTCTGCAGAGGAGGACAGTTGAAGGTCATCAGGCTGGAAGGGGAGGGCAGTTGCGGGCAAGATCAGGCCTGCAGGGGAGGAAAGTTGGGGGTGACTAGGCCTGCAGGGCAGGGAAGTTGGGGTTGGCAGGGGAGTGGTTAGGATGTGATCAGGCTGGCAGGCAGAAGCAGTCAGGGGCAATCAAGCAGGCAGGCAGGCAAGTAGTTAGGAGCCAGCATTCCTGGATTATGAGAGGGATGTCCTACTGCCAGTTTAGGCCCGAGCCTAAACTGGCAGTCGGACATCCCCCAAGGAGTCCCAGATTGGAGAGGGTTCAGGCTGGACTGAGGGACACCCCTGTGCACCAATTTCATGCACCAGGCCTCTGGTCTGTATATACAAAACCCTAAGCGACTATTACAACCAGTTGAGCCTGTCACTATGATGCACACTGACCACCAGGGGGCAGATGCTCAATTCAGGAGCTGCTTCCTGTTGGTCAGTGCACTCCCACAACAGAGAGGCTCATGGCTGGCAAGTGAGCTGCAGCAGTGGGAGCCTCTCCTGCCTCCAGCAGCAGCAGCAGCAGGCATAGCGAGATGGGAATGAGCAAAAATGGCACGGTGCCTGGTCCAGCTCAGGCTCCTCTCTGGGCCTCTGCCACTTAATGCACTGCTACATCCCTCGGGGGATGTCGGTCTGCTGGTTTCAGCTGATCCCCTGGCTGTCTGCCCTGCAGGGATCAGGCTGAAACCAGCAGCCTGACATCCCCTAATCCTAAGGGGTCCCCACTCATGCCCTCACACCCTGGTGTCTGCTTCCATTGGTTAGAGAAGCCCAGGATTGATCCATGTTGCAATATGAAGTTTTCTAGTTCCTTTTGGTCAATACTACCTGAATCCCATATGCTCCCATCATATTCAACAACACTAATACATTTAATACCAAAGTGATGCAAATGTCTCATAGAGCGTAGGCCACATTACCAAATCCCTGAACAACAAATGTTTTATCTCAAATCCTGGTATCATTCCTAAAATGTTCATGTAAGTAGCTTCATTGGTGAAGTTTTCAATCCCATGGAACATTCATTCCCTGACCAGAAGCAGAAATCTGTTCTTAGACTCCACCCTGACTGGTGGGCTTACCAGTGACACAGGCATAGTCATTATTATAGTGACTGAAGGATGGTGAAGCAGCTAGATGTTATGAAGATATATCACTGTCGTTTTATATGGGCATGAATAGGAGTCAGCAATTGACATCTCTGCCTCACCCATGGTCATACCTGAAGCAGACCTGTCAGTGCCAGGACCAATAAAGCCATTCTTTGCCAATTCCTTGTGATCTTTTCCAGTTCATTATCGGTAGAGTAGTTCTTGGGATTGATGTTAACACCAGCTTTGATACCCCTAAATGGCCTATCAACCACTGCACACATGAGTCATCAGAGAAGCCAAAGCGTTTACTTCGTCACTCACATCAGTGCTCTAAGGAATAACTCCTTTGCGAGGGCTGCCGTGTAGGCTGTGCTGGCCCGCTCGGACTTAGATGACCTCCCAGGAGCCTTGGTGGCAGCGGACGGGGAAGGACAGGCTCAGCACATGGTTACAGGGCTTGATAATCGTCAGGATGCCACGCACCTGCTGCTGCTTCTGCTCTTGAGGTCCTCCGTCAGCGTGTCCTCCGCGGTGCTGGTGCTGCGGTGAAAGAAGCCCTCCTCCATCTTAAAGAAGCTGGGGTTGTTCTCCTGGTAGGTAGGGGCGGGCTGCCCACGGCCTGGCCCAGCAGGGCTGCGCCGATGGCTGCAACTGGCACCTGAGAACAGCAGTGCTTCACCCAGGCAGAGGTGCAAAGCGGTGGGGCTGAGGCTGGGGACAATGGGAGGGAGGAAGGGCCCAGCGGGCTGCTTTTTTAAGCCACAGCTCCCTACCTTCCTAGCTGTCCCTCCCCATCACCTAATCACAAGGATGGACTTTGGGGAGGGAGCTTCTGAATGGCAAGGTGGGGGCGTGCTTCGAACACTCTATTTTCCTTATTCCTTGAGATTTTCTTAACCATTTCTTTCATTTCTAAAACATTTGTGAAAAGCAAAGGTATTTTTCTCCCTTCTTATCTCAAGCCAATTGCTCCCTAAGAAGGAGAGCGGGTTCATGATAACTAAACTTTAAGTCTGAGACTGAATTGGGTCCAACAGACAGTTTTTATTTACCTAAAAGAAACGACATAAATTTAGATTACTTTTTTCTTTTAACAACTGAAAGACTAGTCTTGTCATAAAATATAAGAAATGAACTCAGAAAGGCAAAGGAAAACTATCTTTGGAAGATCATGAGTCAGACTATTTTAACCAAACAAAATTCAGAAGTGGTTGCTTTCAGAAGATATTAAGCCCTATAGAATATACCAAACCTGCTGATTTCATCAGGCCTGTTCTCTCTACATACTAGATAGCTAAATAATAAGAAGTAAACATGACAGAAATTGCATTCCCTTGTCACTCAGAAGAGCTATCTGCTCCTGAGCTAAAGCCATTTTCTATTAAACTCACCAGCGGACTAATTAAAGAATGACTAGAGGATGGTGAAGCTGCCAGATGCTATGAAGATATATCACTGTCTTTTTATATGGTTAGGCAAACATTTAATTAAACCTGCAGGTGCTATGTCTGCTCTACTCACCAACACAGCTAAATACCATTTACTGAGAAAATCATTTCCTATTAGTGTTTTTCAAAGGACTTTGCTGAAATATTTAATGCCTTTGTACGTGATTTAATTAAATGCATCAGTAATTACATTAGGGTGACTTGAACTTGACTTTCCTTGGAGTCTTGTGTCTCCTCATAATTAATCAAACATCTCCTCTTTTGTTATATAGTATTCTTATTTGTAGAAGTCAAATTACAGAGAGCCTAGCTTTAAGAATGGGTACTCAGCCTGTCTCTGACATTTTACGAGGGTGTAATTTTTAATACATTTAAAAGACCTCTTTTGAAGAAAATTAGAGAAATCTGAGAGGAGATGAAAATGAAATGCAATCCCAGGGTTTGCTTTTTATTGAATGCTTTTTAAAATATTTTTTATTGATTTTTTTGAAAGAGAGTAAGGGAGAGGGAAAGAAAAACATCAATATGGTGCAGCCTGCACACCCTCTACTGGGGATCAAGCCCACATCCATATTCCCTGACCATGAATCAAACTGGCAAACTTTCCTGCACAGGATGAGGCCCAACCAACTGAGCCATCACTGGCCAGGGCTGTTATGGAGCTCTTGCCAATGACCAGAGAACTCTGTGGGCCTAGACTGACCACTCTCTTCAAGAAAGTTTATAGCCATTTTCTTTTGTAACAGAATGTGTTTGAATTTTGAAATTATACACATTCTTTTCTTTAATTGAGCGCAATATTTTGAGCATCAGTGATTTTAACCAGAAAACATTAACAACAAATTATAACTATTAATGGATGCTAACTTTGGGCCAGAATGGAGGCCATTATTTTAATCGAGAATATAGTCTCTTCCATTGATGGGTTATTTAGCTAATTTCTTAAGGAACTTATGCAGTGCAAAGGAGAAAGGCAGGGTTTAAAAGCCATAGGTCTGAGAATAATCCAAGATGGCGGCATAGGTAAACACCTACACTGCTGCCTTTCACAACAATTTCAAAACTACAACTAAAAGACAGAACGGACATCATCCAGAACTACAGGAAAGATGGCTGAGTGTAAGTTCTACAGCTAGAAGGAAAGAGAGGGGCTCACAGAAACCCAGAGGAGCTGCAAAAGCTGAGGTACGGAGACGAGCGCACTGAGAGAGTGGGTGCCGGAAAATCTGGCTGACTTACTCTGGCGGGAGGAAAACGGAGACTCCCAACGGCATTGAACTCCTTATCTTATGACACTAAACCCCAGATCCAGACGAAACTCATACACGGGAGTTTGGACTGTGCACAGAAATTTAGGGGAGTTGCAAAAGATCAGAGGTCTGCTGGCGCACACGGCGCTGCACAGAGGACAGATTGCTGATTGTGACGCTGGCTTTCGTGAGTGGGCGGGAGACAGACCCTAACAACTGTGCCACTTCTGACTCCACTAAGCCCCTGTTTCCAGTGAAACCCTGAGGACCTAGACTCCTGTGGTCCTGGTGCACAGGGAAGCTGGAAAGGCAGCGGTCTAGAGGCATTGTGAGCGTACGTGCGCACACAAGGACCGCTCCAGCGATTACCTAGCCACATGAGAATCAGGGGCCGTGGAGGCCAGGGCCAAGTGGAAAGTAAGGTGGTCCCTTAAGCCCTGAGACTCCACCCATCCCAAGCTCAACAGAGGCTTCTTCGGTTTTGCAAGTCTGGTATCATGAGGCTGAATTCAACACAGAACTTTCCCAGGCATAGTGAAAATGCTGAGACAAGGGAAGGGATCACAAACAAAAGAAATGGAGGAAAAAAACGACTGGATATAGAGTTCAAAACCATGCTTATAAGGTTTTTCAAGAATATGCTAGAAAAGTTGGATAAAGTTAGCGAGAGCCAAGAGGAGGTGAAAAAGGACCAACTAGAGATGCAAAAGATCCAACTAGAGATGGAAAAGGTCCAACTAGAGATGAAAAAGGACCAACTAAAAATTAAACATACACTGACTGAAATAAAAAATATTATACAGAGTCCTAACAGCAGACTAGAGAAAGGCAAGAATCAAGTCAAAAATTTGAAATATAAAGAAGCAGAAAATACTCAATTGGAAAAACAAGAAGAGAAAAGAATCCAAAAATGTGAAGATAATGTAAGGAGCCTCTGGGACAGCTTCAAGCATACCAACATCAGAATTGTGGGAGTGCCAGAAGAAGAGAGAGAGCAAAATACTGAAAACCTATTTAAAGAAATAATGACTGAAAACTTCCCACATCTGGTAAAAGAAATAGACTTACAAGTCCAGGAAGCACACCGAACCCCAAACAAAAGGAATCCAAAAAGGACTACACCAAGACACATCATAATTAAAATACCAAGAGCAAAAGACAAAGAGAGAATATTAAAAGCAGCAAGAGAAAAACAGTTCATTACCTACAAGGGAGCAGCCATACGATTGTCAGCTGATTTCTCAACAGAAACGATGCAGGCCAGATGGGAGTGGCAAGAAATATTCAATGTGATGAATAGCAAAAACCTACAACCAAGAATACTCTATCCAGCAAAGCTATCATTCAGAATTGAAGGGCAGATAAAGAGCTTCACAGAGAAGAAAAAGCTAAAGGAGTTCATCAACTCCAAACCAGTATTATATGAAATGCTGAAAGGTACTGTTTTAGAAGAGGCAGAAGAAAAAGGTAAAAGACAAAAAATTATGAACAACAAATACATATCTATCAACAAGTGAATCTAAAAATTAAGTGAATTAAAATTTTGATCAATAGAATATACTGGTGAATATAATAGAATCAGGAGCACAGAAAGGGAGTGGACTGATCATTCACAAGGGGTACATGGAGAGACTGGACAAAAATCATACACCTATGGATGAGATCAATGGGAGGGAGGTAAGGGCAGAGGGAAGGGTAGGTGCTGGGAGGAGGGGTGCTATGGAGGGGAAAAAAGAAACAAATGTAATAATCTGAATAATAAAGATTTAATTTAAAAAAAAAGAAAAAGAAATTACATTTGTAAAGGAAAATAAAATAAAATAAAAGCCATTTATCTGCTTCCTGACTCAGCTGGGTCACCTGAGTGCTGTAACAGCAAAGTTGTTGAGGTCATTTGCCTGAAAGAAGTGGCAGGATATGGCAGTAAATATAAGACAACCATCATGTGCCTGAATTTGTGCTATAAATATAACCCAAAGAGTTTTGGATTCCATTGGCTGCTTGGCATCCTAGCAAGTACTTACCATGTATGACCAAACCATCAGTTTTCCTTCAGGCTTTCCAGTACCAAGGCTGTTTCCCTCCTACAAAAGCTGATACCATTTCAATGGATAATATTTATATTGTGCTGGTGCTGGGGCAGCATGCTGGGCTTTGGGTTTTCTTTCTTGCTTAAGATCTTGAAGGAGCCTGCTGGTATGGCTCAGTGGTTGAGCGTCAATCCATGAACCAAGAGATCACCGGTTTAAATCCTGGTCAGGGCACATGCTTGGGTTGCATGCTGGATCCCTGATGGGAGATGTGCAGGAGGCTGCCAACTGATATTTCTCTCACTAAAATAAATGAAAACATATTTTTTTAAAAAAAAGAATCTGAAGAGAAGCAGCAGCACTGTAGGTTACTTGATGTAAAAAAAAAAAGTATCTGAAGAAAGTTTTCTTAGAGGAAAATTGTGATATTGTCAGTTTGATTAAGTGGATATTTTTTCATACTGGTAATGGAACAGTTTGGTGCTTTACCAGCTAACTTTAGAATAATGACCACCCTCAATAAAAAAGTTTCTAAAGTCAATAACTGATAATGCCCAAAAAATAATAAAGGAGGCATACAGGGAAAGTATGAAACAGTGAGGGCTTGAGAGTAGAGCATTATTTAGTGAGCCTGCACCTTAGTGTGCACTTTCATCCATTTTATTTTAATAATGTCAGATTGTTTGGCTCTGAAATCTGTGGAATTAGCTTTTATCTTTTGAGGTTTGTTGTTTACTTTTTGTTTTTTTGTTTTTAAGGAGAACATTCACCATCCCATAATCACATCACCTCTATGTCTTGACAGCATGGAACACAACCACTAATATACTATTCTCTTTCACATTTTTCACTTGGAAATAAACTAACACATAACCTAAAAGGACAGATAAACAGATTGAAGTGGGATTTCTTGTAAGCAACTTGATGGGAAATTATTCCTTACCTGGTCTGTTTTAAATCAGTCCTCAAAGTGTCCCACTTTCTGAATATCAAATTGACTCTCCAAAAAAAATAGGCAACCAATCAGAAGGTTACCACTTGGCTTATGCTTTTCTGGTTTCAAACACACAATTTACTGAAACTTCCCTAATGGGAACAGTCCAAGAAAATGTCTCTTGTGAATGCAGCTTCACAGTGTATTCTGTCACAGACATATGCTGGAAATCTTCAAATACAAATAGGTATGCTACCTATTGTTCTTTCAGTGGGTCAACTAGTCAGGTGAATTCCCCATTCTTTCTAAAAACACAAAGTAAACAGGTTTGCGTTCTTGAAAATCTAATTCAAAAAAAAATTAAGTAGCTATGGTGACATAAATGAAGAGTCATTCATTATCCTGTGAGTCTAATAAAGAGAAAAAAATACTAATGTTAAAAGTCAGTTTCAGGAAAGTAATTGAAAATTGCTCTTAACTATAAATATGGCACTTTTAAACCTCTACTTTGGAGGAAATGGGTTTTTGATTAATTTCCCAGCAAGAAGGTCATTTATTTTTGCTTTCTTAAGATGACTGGTTATGGCTAAGGATGTGATTTGTAACTTTGTATTGTGATAGGTTGATTGATCTTAGCCTATTAGTGCCATCTACTAAACAGTTGACATGTACAGTAAGAACAAAGTAAAAAATTGTAGAAAAAGTGTTATGTGGTTTTCAATAATAGCCAGAAGTAGATAATTCAGATGGGATAGTTTATTAGTCAACTCAGGTGTCATAATAAAATACCATAGACTGTGTGGCTTAAACAACAAAAATGTATTTTCTGGCAGGTTTGAAGGCTAGATGTCCAAGTTCAGGGAAGTCCAGATAGTCAGGTTCTGGTGAGAGCTCTCCTACTAGTATATAGACAGCTGCATTCTAGCTGTATCCTCGCAGAGTAGAGAGACACAGGTAGAGGGGGTGGTGTAATGCTGTCTGGTATCTCTTCTTATATGGGCACTAATCCTATGATGTAGCTCCATCTTTATGACCTCATGAACCTAATCAATTTCCAAGGACCTCATCTTCTCACTGAAGGTAAGGACTTCAACATATGAATTTTAAAAGAACACATCTGGTCAATTAGCAGTGAGCAAAAAACATATTTAAGAGCATTTCTGTTTTATTCGTTTAGCAATTATTTTTTAACACCATAATAGATATACAAAGGATGCAAAAATGAATAAGACACAGACCTGAAATAGGTCATAGCCCAGTGAGGAAGTTAGACATGGAAATTCAAAAATTACAATAGGAAAGGAAAAAATGGTGACCAAATAGGCAGACGTGTATCTTGTTCCAGGACCAGGCTGGAAATACAACTAAATCACAGAACAACCACCTAGAATTAACAAATTGGACCCAGCTGAGGAGGCAATTTACAGCAACGAAGGACAGAAAATGCCTGGAGACTGGAAGTAGAGGTGGCCAGACTAGAAAGCCCAGAGGGAGAAGAAGAAGATGCATTACAGGTGGATCAGTTTCCTTGGAAAAATAGAAGTCAGGCCCAGACTGAGCACCAGAGCTATATTCCTTGACCACAGGCATAATATCCAACTGTGAAAAGCAAAAGCCACAGGGATGCTGGCTGCTAGGGAGTTTGGACCTGCGACCACAGCCTTAAAGGGCTGTACCATGAAAGATGGGCCCTGCAAAAGGCAGCATTAGGAGGGGAAAGCAGTGCAGCGCTGGGGGGAGGGAAAGCTGCAGTTTCATTTTTGTTTTTGTTTTGTCTTTGCTTTTATTCTCTAAACCCAGAACACAGGACTTTACAGTAGCAATCAATCACCTGAGGCTTTGGCAAAGGGAGGGAGACACAGAGGAGGTGCCTGAGGAGAGGTGGGGGAAGGAAGCATGGCAGGGAGACATGGACAGGACTCGTGCATTAGTTCATTTTTAGGCTTCCAAACCTAAATGGGCATTTCTCCCCAGAGGAGCCTCAGAACATGGAATACAGCCTGCCACACCCTGAAGTTTGAGCTTTACTGAGGAAACAAAAGCAGAGGCCAGTGATCAGTGGACCAGATTCCCTGCCTCCCCACCTTCCCACCTCCTCCTTCCCTTGCCAACTGCACACCACCACCACACCGTCCGCCCCTCACCCCCCCACACCCCAACTGCCCTGCCTCCCTGCCTTCTTCTTCCCTCACTGCCTTAGTGTTCTGCCTCTGCCACTGGTCACCCGCCATGCTGCCTCCTGGTGGTCAGCGCACATCATAGTGAGAGATCAAACTCCCAGTCGTCTGGTGGAACTCCCGAGGAGACATTTTGCCTATTAGCCATCCTATTTAATAAAAGAGTAATATGCAAATTGACTGTGTCTCTGCTACATCCACAAACCATGCCCACCAGCCAATCAGGAGCAAGTATGCAAATTAACCCACCCAAGATGGCTGCGGCCACAGAGAGAGCAAGAGGCTTGGGTTTCCCCTGCAATAGAGGAGGACAAACTTTCCACCTGCCCTGGCATGCCTTGACATTCACTTACGGCTACAAAGTTTCCCCAAAGATAAATAAATCCCCCCCAAAATGGCTGTGGCCACGGAGTAAGCAGAAGGCTTGGCTCTGCTCAAGTTTACAAAGTTTTAATTATAGAAGATAAATAAATCCCAGATAGCAAGGCCTCTGCTTGGGTTGCCCGGGGGCCTGGCCAACCAGCAAATCACCACGGGCTTCTTGCCCAGGCCACCCCACACCTCAATGGAACCCCCATCCTGCTCTGGGACATCCTTTAGGGCAAACCAGCTAGTCTCTACCCCTGCAACAGGCCTCTATCTCATCTAATCCTAACTAATAAAAGAATGATATGTAAATTGACCATCACTCCAACAAATAAGATGGCTGCCCCCATGTGGACACAAGATGGCTGCCACAAGATGGCCAGCAGAGGAAGGCAGTTGGGAGGGACCAGGTCGGAAAGGGAGAACAGTTGGGGCAATCAAGCCTACAGGGGAGGGCAGTTAGGGGCAAACAGACTGTCAGGGGAGCAGTTAGGGATCAATCAGACTGGCAGGGGAGTGGTTAGGGAGTGATCAGGCTGGCAAGCAGAGATGGTTAGGGGCAATCAGGAAGGCAGACAGGCGAGCAGTTGGGAGCCAACAGTCCTGGATTGTGAGAGGGATGTCACAACAAGCAGTTGGACATCCCTCGAGGGGTCCCAGATTGGAAAGGATGCAGGCTGGTTTGAGGGACGTCACCCACCTGCAAGAATTTCCTCCATCAGGCTTCAAGTTTACATATATAGATCTAATTTCCTCTGTCTTGCTCATGCTCCATTTCTCCTTCTCTTTCCTCTCTTTTTAAAATAAGTCTTGGAGGAGAAAATGGAGGCGGAGTAGACAGATGCGTCTGGAGCTTTGTCGCTAGGCAGAGGGAGAGAGAGCGGCTGAGAGTCGCATTGGGAGTGTTTGTTGGCAAGCTAGGAGTCAGTTATCCTCCAGGAGAAGGCGGAGAACTGCTGGAAGGGGCTCTCCCCACCAGGCAGCCCCACTGCCATGGGGCTTTTGTCGGCCAGAGCCACCAGCGCAAACGCGGAGCCCGCGCCATCTTGCAGTGGGAGGTGGATGTCTGCAGCGGTCTGAAGCCTTCGGCTGGGCACCCATCGAGCAGCCAGGGACCCGGGGACCCAGAACTCTGCTCTCCAATCGGCGCAGACACGCGGCAGAACCAGAGATCCACAGAGCACACGGACAGGTCAGATTGCGCCTGAGATAAGGGGGAGGTAGATGTCTGCCGAGGTCTGAAAGCTGCAGCTGACAGAGGCACCCACAGAGCAGCCAGGGAACCAGAGCGCGGCTTCCCAGGGGGCATGGACGCGCAGGCAGTGGATTCGGAGATCCACGCAGCTCGCAGAAGGGTCAGATTTCGCCTGGGTCAGAGTGAGGTCTCCTACCCCCGCACAACAAAGACGTGCACACTGTGGGAGCCGGGCTGTGGGAAAGCTGCCTCTGGAGAGGTCCGCAGAGGTGGTCAGGGCACCGTGATCCCTGAGTGTGAAGGCAGACCCTCTGAGCTGTTGACAGAGGGGAGCTCTGGAAAACGACTCGTTTTTGTTGTTGTTGTTGTTGGGGTTTTTGTGTTTTTTTTTTCTGGGGCAGAGGGACAGCCTGGGAGTTACTACAGTGTCCCGGCTGCAAAACCCCCACAAACTGGCTTTGAGAACCACAGAGTAGCAGGATCTGAGCACAGCCTAGAGAGGTCCTGTGCTTTGTCTCAGAGATCAATTCTGGAACACTGCCACCCAGTGGATGACACACAAATTGACTCTCGCATAACCACAAAAGAATAAAGAGATTAAAACACCAAGAGGGGATCACAGGAAGCTGCAGTGCCTTCCCTGCTGGGAAACAGGAGTGCCAAGCAGAATAATAGTGGAAGTGAAGGTCCATCCTATTTTTCTTCTTTTTTTAATTTTTCCTTTTTTCTTTTTTTTAATTTTTAATTTTTTATTTTTCATTTTCACATATTTTAATTAAAAGAATATTTTTTTCTTTCCACCTCAATTGATTTTACCTTTATAATTATTACATTTTTGTTTTAAACTAGTATTATTAATTACTACTAGTACTTAACCGTTTTGGAAAAAAAAAACACAAGTGTCATTTTGTTTTCTCATTATTTTATTTCGGGATTAGAGTTCTACATTCTATTTTCAACTTTCCTTTAGCATAATTTTACTCCAACTCAACTCTACCTTTATGCCAACACTTTCCTCCTAACTTTCCCCATTTTGTTGTCTTGTTTCTCTTTCCCTTTTCCAACTTTAGATTTTCCCTATTTTTCTCTTTACCTGGTTAAAATTTCACCCCATGTATATATCTAATTTCAAATCACCTGCTACAAGTCCACATAAACCTCTCTCTTCTTATCTTCACTAGCCAAAAAGTTGTTTTTTCTCTATGTCCTTTTGTTGCAATTTGCCTGTAAAGTGATTATATTGATTTTTTGAAATTTTTTTGTGAGATTGTTTTAGTTTATTCTACTTGTTTTATTTTGGTTTTTGCTTGCTTTGTTTTCTACCTCTCTTTTCCCTCATCTCCCTCGATACCAGCTGCTATTTGCAATTTGCCTTAATCTCTAGGTACTGGTTGCTGGCCTTTATTGGAATTAGTGACTGTTCTATTAGAGTTGTCTCCTGACATCTATATTTTGTTCCTTTTTTCTCTCTTATACACTTTCCTTTCTCTCTGACTTTTTTCTCTTCCTCTTTCCTAATCCTTCTTCTCCTTTTTATTTTCTTATTTTATTTTACTTCATTGTTCATTTATTTATCTTTTTTTTCTCACTCTCCCAATTTGATTTTGGCAATTTTTTCTTTTTTTTTCCCTCATTTTCCTATTTTTCTTTCTCTATTTACCCCTAATTTGTCCTTCATTGGCAGTCACCTTATTTGTGATTATTAATATCTTGAATACATTTCTACTCAGTGCCTTGTGTGCTGTACCTGATTGTGTTCTAGATTGTGGCTTTCAATCAACGTAAGAGAGAGAAGTACATAACCAGACACCCAGAGAAGAAAGACCATGGGCAGAAAAAGAAACAGCCCACATAAGACAGAAAGGCAGGTTTCACCAGAAAAGGAAGTAAACGAAATAGAACCAGAAATAAGCCTACCAGAGAAAGAGTTCAGAGAAACGATCATAATGTGGTTGAAAAGAATGGAAGACAAATTTGACAATATGAGTAAGAGCCAAGAGGAAATGAAGAAGAACCTAGACGAGGTGCAGAATAAACAAGAAGAAATGAAAAATGACATCGCTGCTATAAAGAATTCAATAGAAAGCATCAAAAGTAGACTAGAAAAAGCAGAGGACCGCATCAGTGAGCTAGAAGACACGGTAGGAAAAAATAAATAAGTACAGCAGCTTCTAGAAAAAAAAGTTAAAAAGCAAGAGGAGAGTCTAAGGGATTTTTGGGATAACATAAAACAAAACAACATCCGCATAATTGGGGTCCAGAAAGACTGGAAACTGAACAAGGATTAGAGAACTTGTTTGAAGAAATAATGACAGAAAATTTCCCCAATATAGAAAAGAAAAAACCCACACAAATCCAAGAAGCTCACAGAGTCCCAAGCAAAATGAACCCCAACAAACCGACACCGAGGCACATTATAATTAAATTGACAAACACCGACGACAAAGTAAGAATCTTAAAAGCAGCCAGAGAGAAACAGAAAGTTACCTACAAAGGAACCCCCATAAGACGAGCTACTGACTTCTCAACAGAAACTCGTCAGGCCAGAAGGGAATGGAATGAAATATACAAAGTCATGCAAAGGAAGGGTCTGAATCCAAGAATACTGTACCCTGCAAGACCCTCAATCAAAATTGAAGGTGAAATCAAAAGCTTCACAGACAAAAAAGGACTAAGCGAATATATTACCACCAAACCAGCAATGCAAGAAATGTTAAAAGGTCTGCTGTAATAAAAAAAAGAAGGAACTCGGGGGTAAGGACTAAAAATGGCAACAGATAAGTACTTATCAATAATAACTTTAAATGTAAACGGATTAAATGCTCCAATGTAAAGACATAGGGTAACCGATTGGATAAGAGAAAATGATCCATATATCTGCTGTCTGCAAGAAACCCACCTTAGGAAAAGATATGCACACATATTGAGGGTGAAGGGATGGAACATGGTATTTCAGGAAAATGGAAATGAAAAAAAAGCTGGGGTTGCAATACTTATATCTAACAAATTAGATCTCAAAGTGAAGGACATAATAAGAGATAAAGAAGGCCACTTCATAATACTAAAGGGAACAATCCAACAAGAAGAAATAACTCTGGTAAACATATATGCACCCAATATAGGAGCACCTAAATACATAAAAAAAACTCTTGGAGGATATTAAGGGAAAGATTGACAGCAATACATCATAGTAGGAGACTTTAATAACCCACTGTCACCATTGGACAAATCCTCTAAACAAAAAATCAGAAAAGAAACATCAATCCTAAATGACTCACTAGAACAGATGTAATTAATTGACATCTTCAGAATATTTCACTCCAAAGCCACAGAATATACATTCTTCTCCAGTGCACATGGGTCATTTTCAGAGATAGATCATATGTTGGGTCACAAGAAAAGTCTCTGCAAATTCAAGAAGATAGAAATCATATCAAGCATTTTCTCAGACCACAGTGGCATAAAACTGGAAATCAACTATAATAAAAACAATAGAAAGAAATCAAACACATAGACACTAAACAACACGCTATTAAACAACGACTGGGTAACCAGAGAGATCAAGGAAGAAATAAAAAACATCATGGCAACAAATGACAATGACAACACAACAATACAAAATTTATGGGACACAGTGAAAGCAGTCTTGAGAGGGAAGTTCATTGCCCTACAAGCCTACTGCAAAAAACAGGAAACAATGGTAATAAATTACCTAAACCTACAACTCAAAGAGCTAGAACGAGAGCAACAAGAAAAGCCCAGTGTACTCAGAAAGAAGGAAATAGTGAAGATCAGGGCGGAGATAAACAACTTGGAGACTAAAGAAACAATTCAAAAGATCAACAAAACCAAGAGCTGGTTCTTTGAAAGGATAAACAAGATTGATGGACCCCTAGCCAGGCTCACCAAGAAGCAATCAGAGAAGACCCAAATAAACAAAATCAGAAATGAAAGAGGAGAAATAACAACAGACCCTGTGGAAATTCAAAGGATTGTTAAAAAATACTCTGAACAACTCTATTCCAACAAATTGGACAACCTCCAAGAAATGGACATTTTCCTAGAAAAATATAACCTTCCAAAACTCAATCAGGAAGAATCTAAACATCTCAATAGGCCAATAATTATGGAAGAAATTGAAACACTCATCAAAAAGCTTCCAGCAAATAAAAGCCCGGAACTAGATGGCTGCACAGGAGAGTTTTACCAAACATTCAAGGAAGAATTAAAACCTATCCTTCTCAGACTATTCAAAAACATTCAAGAAGAAGGAACACTTCCAAACACCATCTATGAAGCCAGCATCACCCTAATACCAAAAGACAACACAATGAAAGAGAATTATAGGACAATACCTCTCATGAACACAGATTCCAAAATCTTCAAAAAAATTCTAGCAGATCAGATCCAGCAGTACATCAGAAAGATTATACAACATGACAAAGTAGGATTCATCCCAGAATTGAGGGATGGTACAATATGCGCAAATCAATAAACATGATACATCACATAAACAAATTGAGAGATAAAAATCACATAGTCATATCAATTGATGCAGAAAAAGCATTTGACAAAATCCAACATTCTTTCTTGATAAAAACTCTCAGCAAAGTGGGAATAGAAGGAGCATACATCAACATCATAAAAGCCATATATGATAAACACACAGCTAATATCACACTTAATGGGCAAAAACTAAAACCATTTCCCCTCAGAACAGGAACAAGACAGGGATGCCCACTCTCACCATTATTGTTTGACACAGTACTGGAAGTATTAGCCATTGCAATTAGACAAGAAGAAGAAATAAAAGGCATCTAAATTAGAAAGGAAGAAGTAAAGCTGTCCTTATTTGCAGATGACATGACACTGTACATAAAAAATCCGAAGGACTCCATCCCAAAATTAATTGACTTAATAAATGAATTTGGCAATGTAGCAGGATACAAAATTAATGCCAATAAATCTGTGGCATTTCTATACAGAAATTACAGAAAGAGAGACTCAAAAAGCAATCACATTTACCATCACACCAAAAAAATTAAGATACCTAGGAATAAACCTAACTAAAGAGATAAAAGACCTGTATGTAGAAAACTACAGGACACTGAAAAAAGAGATAGAGGAAGATGTTAACAGATGGAAGAGCATACCTTGCTCATGGATTTGGAGAATCAACATAATGAAAATGTCCATACTACCCAAAGCAATCTATAGATTCAGTGCACTACCCATTAAAATACCAATAACATACATCAGAGACCTAGAAAGAGTTCTTTATAGATTCATCTGGAACCAAAAAAGACCACGAATAGCCACAGCAATTATGAGAAAGAATAAAGTAGTTGGGATCTCAATACCAGATTTAAAGCTATATTACAAAGCAACTGTTCTCAAAACAGCCTGGTACTGGCACAAGAACAAACATATAGACCAATGGAATAGAATAGAGAATCCAGATATGCACCCAAACAACTATGCTCAACTAATATTTGACAAAGGAGGCATGAACATACAATGGAGTCAAGATAGCCTCTTCAACAAATGGTGTTGGGAAAATTGGACACATACATGCAAAAAAATCAAACTGGACTCCAACTTACACCAAATACAAAAATAAACTCAAAATGGATACAGGACTTAAACATTAGAAGGGAAACCATAAAAATATTAGAGGAATCCACAGGCAGCACAATCTCAGACATATGCTGAAAGAACTTCTTCACTGATACTGCTCCAAATGCAATGGAAGCTAAATAAAAAATAAACAAATGGGACTACATCAAAATAAAAAGCTTTTGTACAGCAAAAGAAACCATGAACAAAACAACAAGAAAGACCACTGTTTGGGAGAACATATTTGCAAATATTATCACTAATAATGGTTTAATCTCCAACATGTACAACCAACATATACAACTTAATAAAAGGAAGATAAACGATCCAATAAAAAAAATGGACAGCAGACCTAAATAGAACCTTTTTGAAAGATGACAGAAGAAAGGCCAAGCAACACATGAAAACATGTTCAAAGTCACTAATTATCCAAGAGATGCAAATCAAAACGACAATGCGATACCATCTTACACCTGTCAGAATGGCAATCATCAACAAATCAACAAACAGCAGGTGTTGGCGAGGATGCAGAAAAAAAGGAACCCTTCTTCACTGTTGGTGGGAATGCAGACTGGTGTAGCCACTGTGGAGAACAGTAGGGAATTTTCTTAAAAAACTACAAATGGATCTCCTATTTGACCCAGCAATCCCACTCTTGGGAATTTATTCTATGAAATTACAAACATCAATCAGAAAGAATTTATGCACCCCTATGTTCATAGCAGCACAACTTGTAATAGCTACAATTTGGAAACAGCCTAGGTGCCCGTCAGCAGATGAGTGGATCAGAAAACTGTGGTACATCTACACAATGGAATTCTATGCTGCCATTAAAAAGAAGGAACTCTTACCATTTGCAGCAACCTGGATGGAACTGGAGAGCCTTATGCTTAGTGAAATAAGCCAGTCAATGAAGGAGAAGCACCACATGCTCTCACTCATTTGTGGATAATAAAGAACATTGTAAAATGATGAACAAGAGGCAGTAAAGCATCAAACAAACTGTGATATTATAGTAGGAAGATTAAGAAGAAGTGGGGTAGATAAGAGATCAATCAAAGGACTTGTATCTATGCATATAAGCATAACCAATGAACATAGACACTGGAGGGTTGCGGTATGCCTGGGAGGGAGGGGGGAATGGGGAGATATGTATACATGTAACACAATAAAAACATGGGGAAAATATAATGCACAGAAACAATTACAATGGAACAGCAAAATGGGGGAACAAAAAAAAACCCTAAATGAAAGAAAAGGATGAATCACCAGAAAAGCAACTAAATAAAATGGAGGTGAGTAATTTTACAGATAAAGAATTCAGAGTAATAATTATAAGATTGCTCAAATGTCTTCATGAGAAATTCACCATCGTGAGTAAGAATCAAGAGGAAATGAAGAATTCCATAGCTGCAATAAAGAACAAAATGGAAGCTTTCAACAGTAGACTAGAAGAAGCTAAGAACCAAATCAGAGAGTTAGAAGAAATTCTAGAAAAAGCACCCAAGCAGAGTAGCAACTGGAAAAAAAACAATTGAAAAGCAAGAGGAGAGTCTAAAAAGCTTTGGGACAAAATGAAATGAAACAACATCTGCATAAAAGGGGTGGCAGAAGGAGACAAAGCTGAGCAAGGAATAAAAAACCTGTTTGAAGAAATAATGACAGAAAACTTCTCTGACTTTCAGAAGGAAAGTCACACAAGTCCAAGAAGCACAGAGGGTCCCAAACAAAATAAACCCAAAAATAATGACACCAAGACACATCAAAATTAAATTTGCAAGTGTAAAAGACAAAGAAAGCATCTTAACGTCTTCCAGAGAGAGACAAGGAATTACCTACAAGGGATCTCCCATAATACTGTCAACTGATTTCTCAGTAGAAACACATTAGGCAAGAAGAAGATGTCATAAAGTATACAAATAATGAAAAGCAAGGGACTGAATCCAAGAATGATATATCTAGTAGGTCTATCATTCAAAATTGAAGGTGAAATCAAGAGCTTTGGAGACAAAAAAAGGCTAAAGAAGTCTATTCCCATCAAACCATCAATGCAAAATATGCTAAAGGGACTGTTGTAAAAAGAAGAAACAGAAGTGGAAGAAAGAACACATATAAAATATGTGTCATTGGTGTTTGCCAATTTAATTATAATGTTCCTTGGTGTCAGTTTTTTGGGGTTCATTTTGCTTGGGTCTCTGTGAGCTTCTTGGATTTGTGTGGGTTTTTTCTTTCCTATATTGGGGAAATTTTCTGTCATTATTTCTTCAAACAGGTTCTCTAATCCTTGTTCAGTTTCCACTCTTTCTGGAACTCCAATTATGCGGATGTTGTTTTTTTCGTGTTATCCCAAAGTTCCCTTAGGCTCTCCTCTTGTTTTTTTTTTTTCTAGAAGCTTCTGTACTTGGGTATTTTTTCCTAACGTGTCTTCTAGCTCACTGATGTGGTCCTCTGCTTCTTCTAGTCTACATTTGATGCCTTTTATTGAGTTCTTTAAAGCAGTGATGTCATTTTTTTATTTCTTCTTGCATTTCTTCTTGTTTTTTCTTCATTTTCTCTTGGGTCTTCTTCATTTTCTCTTGGCTCTTACTCATATTGTCTAATTTGTCTTCCATTCTTTTCACCCACCTTATGATCATTTCTCTGAACTCTTTCTCTGGCAGGCTTATTTCTGCTTCTATTTCGTTTACTTCCTTTTCTGGTGATACCTGCCTATCTGTCATATGTGGGCTGTTTCTTCTTCTGCCCATGGTCTTTCTTCTCTGGGTGTCTGGTTATGTAGTTCTCTCTCCTACATTGATTCAAAGGCACAAACTAGAACACGACTCGGTACAGCACAGAAGGTACTGAACAGAAATGTATTCATGATGGTAGTAATCACCAATAAGGTGACCACCAATGAAAGACAAATTAGGGGTAAGTAGAGAAAGAAGAAGAGGAAAATGAGGGGAAAAGAAAGGAAGGAAGTGCCACAATCAAATTGGGAGAGGGAGAAAAAAATAAATAAACGAACAAAAAATAAAATAAAATTTTTAAAAAAGGAGAAGAAGAAAAAGAAAAGAGAAAGAGAAACAAAGTCAGAAAGAAAAGAAAGCGGATAAGAGAAAAAAGGGGAACAATATATAGATGTCAGGAGAAAACTCCAATAGAACAGTCACTAATCCCAATTAAGGCCATCAACCAGTACCTAGAGATTAATAAAACTTCAAATAACAACTGGTATCGAGGGAGGTGAGGGAAAAGAGAGGTAAAAAACAAAGCAAGCAAAAAGCAAAATAAAACAAGTAAAATAAGCTAAAACAATCTCACAAAAAAGTACAAAAAATCGATATAATCACTGTTCAGGGAAATAGCAACAAAGGGACATAGAGAAAAAATAACTTTTTGGCTAGTGAAGATAAGAAGAGTGAGGTTTGTATGGACTTGTAGTAGGGGATTTGAAATTAGATATATAAGTGGGGTGAAATTTTAACCAGGTAAAGAGAAAGAATAGGCAGAATCTAAAGTTTGAAAAGGGAAAGAGAAACATGACAACAAAATGGGGAAAGTTAGGAGGAAAGTGTTGGCATAAAGGTAGAGTTGAGATGGAGTAAAATTATGCTAAAGGAAAGATGAAAATAGAATGTAGATCTCTAATCCCGAGGTAAAATAAAGGGAAAACAAAATGACACTTGTTTTTTTCCAAAAAGGTAAAATAATGGTAGTAATAATTCTAGTTGAAAACAAAAATGTAATAATTAAAAAGGTAAAATCAATTGAGGTGGAAAGAAAAAAATAGTTTTTTAATTAAAATATGTAAAAATGAAAAAAAATAAAAATAAAATAAAATAAAATAGAATGGTCATTCACTGCCACTATTATTCTGCTTGGCACTCTTGTTTCCCAGTAGGGAAGGTATTGCAGTTCCCTGTGTTCCACTGTTGGTGTTTTAATCTCTTTATTCTTTTGTGGTTATGCGCGAGTTAATTTGTGCGTCATCCACTGGGTGGCAGTGTTTCAGAATTGACCTCTGACACAAAGCACAGGACCTTTCAAGGCTGTGCTCAGATCCTGCTACTCTGTGGTTCTCAAACCTGGTTTGTGGGGATTTTGCAGCCAGGACACTGTAATAACGCCAGGCTGTCCCTCTGCCTCAGATAAAACCGAGTCGTTTTCCAGAGCTCCCCTCTGTCAACAGCTGGGAGAGTTTGCCTCCACACTTACGGATCACGCCCTGCCCCACCGTCTCAAACCTCTCCAGAGGCAGCTTTCCCGCAGCCAGATTCCCACAGTGTTCGCGTCTCTCTTCAGAGGGGCAGGAGACCTCACCTTATCCCAGGCGTAATCTGACCTTTCCGTGTGCCATTTGGATCTCTGAATCAGCCGCATGTCTGTGCCGATTGGAGAACGGTGTTCTGGGTCACTGGCTGTTCGGTGGGTGCTTCAGCAGCAGCTTTCAGACCGCTGCAGACATCCACCTTCCTCTGCAAGATGGCGCAGTCTCCGTGTTCTTGCTGGTGGCTCTGGCCGTCAAATACCCTGTGGCAGTGGGGCTGCCTGGCCAGGAGAGCCCTGTCCAGCAGTTCCCCGCCTTCTCCTGGAGGATAACTGACTTTTAACTTGCCAACAAACACTCCCAGTACAACTCTCAGCTGCTCTCTCTCCCTCTGCCCAGTGACAAAGCTCCAGACGCGTCCGTCTATTCTGCCACCATTATTTCCCCTCTCATTTTTTTGAGAATTTTAGCATCTATGTTAATCAGGGATAATGACTTATAATTCTTTTTCTTT
Source organism: Lasiurus cinereus (assembly GCA_011751065.1). Lineage (NCBI taxonomy): Eukaryota > Metazoa > Chordata > Mammalia > Chiroptera > Vespertilionidae > Lasiurus > Lasiurus cinereus. Next base: position 9,961,049 of record JAAGEH010000012.1, on the reverse strand, counting down.
GTAGTGTCTCTATCTGATTTTGGAATTATAATAATTCTTGTAAAAAGAGCTTGGAGGTGTTCTTTCCTCTTACCTTTTTTTTTTAATAGTTTGAGGATAGGCATAGTTCTTCTTTGAATGTTTGTGAAAACTCCCCTGTGAAGCCATGAATTCCGGGCTTTTGGTTGCTGGGAGTTTTTGATTATTGCTTCAATTTCATCAACCTACTCAGGTTTTCTGATTCTTCCTAATTGAGTTTAGACAATTGTATGTTTCTAGGAATTTACCCATTTCATCCATATTGTCCAGCTTGTTGACGTATCATTGTTCCTAGTATTTTCTTACAAACATTTGTATTTCTGTGGTGTCAGTAGTTACTTTACCACTTTTATTTCTGACTAGAGGCCCAGTGCAGGAAATTCATGCATGGGTAGGGTCCCTAGTGGCTGCTTGCCACCAGCCAGGGTGCCTCCCTTCCCCCAGCTGCCTGATGTCACTGACTCCACTGGCGGGGATGGGTTGGGGGAACTCCCTTCCCCAAGTCACCTGCTGCAGCCGGCCCCACCTCCTGGTTGAGCTCCCAAACTCCCAGTTGAACTCCCAATTGAGGGGATAATTTGCATATTAGACTTTTATTATGTAGGATTTTATTTATTTGGGCCCTCTCACTTTGTTTCTTGATGAGTCTGGCTAAAGGTTTGTCAATCTTGTTTATCTTTTCAAAGAATTAGCTCTTGGTTTCATTCATCTTTTGTATTGTTGTTTTTTTTAAGTCTCTATGTCATTTATTTCCCATCTGATTTTTATTATTCCCTACCTTCTACTTATTCTGGGATTTTCATGTTGTCCTCTTTCTAATTCTTTACGTTGTAGGATTAGATAGTTTATTAAAAATTGTTTCTTGAGGTAGGCCTGCACTGCTATGAACTTGCCTCTTAGAATTGCTTTTGCTGAGTTTATATAGATTTGGGTTTGCTATCTATTTATTTTCATTTGTTTCCAGAAAGTATTTTTATTTTTTTCTTGATCTTATTAGTAACCCATTCATTGTTTAATACTATGCTATTTAGCCTTCATGTGTTTGAATGTTTTTGAGTATTTTTATTGTAGTTGATTTCTAGCTTCATGCCATTGTGATCCAAGAAGATGCTTGATATAATTTCAATAATTTTGAACTTGTAGAGACTTAGTTTATGTACTAACATGTGGTCTATCTTTGAGAATGACTTGTGTGCACTAAAGAAGAATGTATATTTTGTAGTTTGGGGGTGAAATGTCCTGAAAATGTCAATTAATTCTATCTGATCCAGTGTGTTGTTTAGGATCACTGTTTCATTATTGATTTTTTTGTTTTTTGTCTAGATGATATATCCTGTGATATCAGTGAAGTGTTAAAGTCACCTACTATTATTGTATTGTTGTCAATCTCTCCTATAAAGTCCTCCAGGAGTTTTTTTTTTATATTTGGGTGTTTTAATATTTTGTGCATATATATTTCCCAGGGTTATATCCTCTTGTTGGATTGATTTATTTAGTATTATGTAGTAAATTTCATTATCTTTTATTATGGCCTTCAGTTTTTAAAAACATAATTCTTTATGGTTGAAAGTATTACATATGTCCTCCTTTCATCCCCTCTCCCCCATTCACCTCCTCCAACCTTCCCCCACTTCACCCCAAACCCTCACTGGCCCATTTGTCTGTGTCCATGAGCCATGCATTTATGCATGCAAGGCCATTGGTTGATTACCTTCCATCCACCCACCCTCTCCTACCTTCCCTAGAAGTTTCCACACTCTGTTTCATGGTTTCGGCCCACTCAATTCATCAGTTAATTTTTTCTTAGATTCCACATATGAGTGTGATTATGTGATACTTGTCTTTCTCTAACTGACTTGTTTAACTGAGCATGATACTCTCCAGAAACCTCTATGCTATCTTAAAGGGTAAGAAATTCTTCTTTTTTACTGCTGCCAAGTATTCCATAGTATAAATGTACCACAGACTTTTTATCCACTCATCTACTGATGGGCACTTGGGCTTTTTCCAGATTGTAGCTATTGTAAATTGTGCTTTTTTGAACATAGGGGTGCATGCATTCTTTTTTATTGATTTTTTGGGGGTTTCTTAGGATATATTACTAGAAGTGGGATCACTGGGTTAAATGGCAGTTCCATTTTTAATTTTTTGAGGAAACTCCATACTATTTTCCATGATGGCTACACCAGTCTGCATTCCTACCAGCAGTGCACTAAGGTTTCTCTTTTCTCCACATTCTCACCAGCTCTTGTCATTGGTTTCTTTGTTGATGGCAGCCATTCTTACAGGTGTGAGATGATACCTCATTTCTGTTTTGATTTGCATCTCTCTGATGATTAATGACTTTGAGCATTTTTTATATGTCTTTTGGCCATCTGTATGTCTACTTTGGAGAAGTATCTATTTAGGTCCTTTACCTATTTTTTAATTGGATTGTTTGTCTTCCTTCTGTTAAGTTGTATGTGTTCCTTATGTATTTTGGATATTAACCCTTTGTCATATATCATTGCCAAATATGTTCTCCCATTCAGTGTGCTCTTTTTTTAATTTTGTTGACTGTTTCTTTTGCTGTGCAGAAGCTTTTTATTTGCATGTAGTCCCATTTGTTTATTTTCTCCTTTGTTATCCTTTCCCTAGTAAATGTATTGATAAACATATTGCTATAAGAGATGTCTAAGATTTTGGTGCCTATGGTTTCTTCCAGAACTTTTATGGTTTCACAACGTACATTTAAATCTTTTATCCATTTCGTGTTTATTCTTGTGTATGGTTAAAGTTGGTGATCTATTTTCATTTTTTTTTACATGTACCTGTCCAATTTTCCCAACACTATTTATTGAAGAGACTGTCTCTGCTGCAATGTATGCTTTTGCCTCCTTAGTCAAATATTAATTGAGCATAGTGGCTTGGGTCAATTTCTAGATTCTCTGTTCTGTTCAATTGATCTATATGCCAGTTCTTGTCACAGTATCAGGTTGTTTTGAGTACAGTGGCTTTGTAGTAGAACTTGATATCTGGTATTATGATTTCTCCAACTTTGTTCTTCTTTGTCAAAATTGCTGTAGATATCTGGGGGTCTTTTTTTTAGTTCCATATAAATTTTAGGCCTGTGAAATATGCCATTGGCATTTGAATAGGGATTGCATTGACTCCATAGATTGCTTTGGGTAATATAGAAATTTGAATGATGTTGATTCTACCAATCTATGAACATGCTATATTCTTTCACTTTTTTATATCTTCCTCTGTCTCTTTTTTCAATGTCCTGTAGTTATCCAAGTACATGTATTTTACCTCTTTGGTTAGGTTTATTCCTAAGTATCTTATTTTTGTTGCAATGGTAACTGGGATTGCTTGCTTAGTTTCTTTTTCTGAGAATTCACTATTGGTGTATAAAACATGCTATGATTTTGGGGTGTTTTTTGAATTCTGCTAAGTTTCTGAATTCTTTTATTAAATCTAGTACTATTTTGATTGCGTGTTTAAGGTTCTCTTTGCATAGTACTAGTATCATGTTATCTGTGAATTATGAGAATTTTACTTCCTCCATTCCAATTTGGGTGCCTTTTATTTCTTCTTATCTGATCGCTATGGCTATAACTTCCAGAACTATGTTGAACAAGAGTGGTGAAAAAGGACATCCCTGTCTTGTTCCTGTTCTTAAGAGACATGATTTTAGTTTTTTCACCATTGAATATGATGTTGGCTGTAGATTTGTCATATATGGACTTTATTATATTGAGGTATGTTCCCTCTATTCCCACATTGCTGAGAGTTTATATAAAAAAAGGATGTTGGGTTCTGTTGAATTCTTTTTCTGCATTGCTTGATATGATCATGTGATTTTTGTCTTTCAGTCTATTTATGTGCCCTATCATATTCATTGATTTGCGAATATTGTGCCAGCCTTGCATCACCAGAATAAATCCCACTAGGTTATCATATATATTTTTTTAATTTTATTTTTTATTAATTTTTTATACATATCTCCCCATTGCCCCCCCTCCCTCCCAGGCATACCCCAACCCCCCAGTGTCTATGTTCATTGGTTATGATTATATGCATAGGTACAAGTCCTTTGATTGATCTCTTATCTACCTCACCTAACTTTAATCTTCCTGCTGTAATTTCACAGTCTGTTTGAAGCTTTACTGACTCTGTATCTATTCTTTTGTTCATCAGTTTATAATGTTCTTTATTATCCCCCAATGAGTGCGATCATGTGATGCTTCTCCTGCATTGACTGGCTTATTTCACTAAGCATAAGGCTCTCCAGTTCCATCCAGGTTGCTGCAAATGGTAAGAATTCCTTCTTTTTAATGGCTGCATAGAATTCCATTGTGTAGATGTACCACAGTTTTCTGATCCACTCATCTGCTGACAGGCACCTAGGCTGTTTCCAAATTGTGGCTATTGTAAATTGTGCTGCTATGAACATAGGGGTGCATAAATCCTTTCTGATTGGTGTTTGTAATTTCTTAGGATAAATCCCTAAGAGTAGTATTACAGGGTCAAATGGGAGATCCATTTTTAGTTTTTTGAGGAAACTCCATACTGTTCTCCACAGTGGCTGCACCAGGCTGCATTCCCACCAACAGTGCACAAGGGTTCCTTTTTCTCCGCATCTTCGCCAACACTTGTCGTTTGTTGATTTGTTGATGATTGCCATTCTGACAGGTGTAAGATGGTATCGCATTGTCGTTTTGATTTGCATCTCTCGGATGATTAATGTCTTTGAACATGTTTTCATGTGTCTCTTGGCCTTCCTTCTGTCATCTTTTGAAAAGGTTCTATTTAGGTCCGTTGCCCATTTTTTTATTGGATCCTTCATCTTCCTTTTATTAAGTTGTATAAGTTGGTTGTAGATTTTGGAGATTAAACCTTTATCAGTGATAGCATTTGCAATGATGTTCTCCCATGCATTGATCCCATTGCCTTTGTGGGGGAAGTTTTCAATCATCATTTCTTCAAGTAGGTTTTCAGTATCTTGCTCTCTTTCTTCTTCTGGCACCCCCATAATTCTGATGTTGGTATTCTTGAAGTTGTCCCAGAGACTCCTTACACTATCTTCACATTTTTGGATTCTTTTTTCTTTTTGATTTTCCAGTTGAGTGTTTCCTGCTTCTTTGTATTTCAGATCTTTGACTTGATTCTTGCCTTCCTCTAGTCTGCTGTTAGGTTTCTGTATAATATTTTTTATTTCAGTAAGTGTATATTTAATTTCTAGTTGATCCTTTTTCATATCTTTGAGAGTCTTGCTATATTTATAGACCTTTTCTAGGAAATTCTTGAAAAACTTTATAACCGTGGTTTTAAACTCTATATCTAGTAATTTGTTTTCCTCCATTTCTTTCGTTTGTGATCTGTTTCTTTGTCTCCACATTTTTGCTGCTTCCCTGAGTTGGTAGAGCAGCTTTGTGTGCTAGTTGTCCTATTTAACCCAGTAACTCAGCCTCCCCAGTAGCCTGAGGTGGACTCTCTTGGTGCACCTCTTTATGGACTGTGTGTACAGCCTTGTTGTAGTTAAGTCTTGATTGTTGTTGATATCATTGGAGGGATTTGGCCTCCAGGCTAACTGGCTGTGAGGATCAGCTGTGTCTACACCAAAAGAACTACTGTGCTGGAGTCAGCCTTATGAGACAAGACTTGCAAAACTTCAAAAGCCTCTGTGCTCGGCTTGGATGGGGCAGTCTCAGGGCTGTGAAGACAGTCTTGGCTTCCTATCAGCCCTGCCCTATGAGGCCCCTGGGTCTCACTGTCCCTCGGTAATCGCTGCAGCCCTTTCTGCAAGCACTTGTGCGTGTGCCTCCAGCCCTCAGCCTTTTAGTGGCTCTGCTGAGTTTTTGTGAGCTTGCAGGACCTGTATGAGTCTGGGTCCCCAGGGTTTCACCTGAAACTGGGGTTCAGTGCAATTGGAATTGGAGTTCAGCACAATCAGGAGGTTCTGTCTTCCTCCCGCTATAGAAAGCCAGTGGCACAATCAACAGTCAGTCCTCTCTGCATGCATAACTCCAAACCTCTGCTTTTTGCTGCTCACCTGAGTTTTCATGCACTCATCCCTTTTCTTGACAGTCCAGACTTCCCCGTATGAGTCTTGCCCGGAACTGTGGTTCAGTGTAGTTGTAACTGGGGTTCAGTGCAGTTGGGAGTTTCTGTCTCCCTCCTGCTAGGGGAAGCCAGCCAAGTACTTAGCCGCCTGTTCTCTCCACATGCATGTCTCCATACCTTAGCTTTTTGGATCTCCTCTGAGTCTTTATGAGCCCCTCTTTTTCCTTTTAGTTGTAGAATTTTCACTCAGCCAGCTTTCCTGTGGTTCTGGATGATGTCCCTTCTGTATTTTAGCTATAGTTTTGAAATTGTTGTGCGAAGCAGCAATTTAGGTGATTACCTATGCTGCCACCTTGGTTTCTCCCTTATCTCTTGTTAATACAGTGGTACCTCGAGATATGAGTTTAATTTGTTCCATAAACTTGAGGCGTGGGAAACTATGAGATGCTCGAGTCGCGGTAAACTGGTGGGTCGTGTGCAGCCGGCCGATCGCGCGATTACTCCTATCTCAAATGTTGCTCGTATTTTAAAGCAAAAATAGCTCGCTCAATGGCTCGTATCTCAAAAATCTTGTATGTTAGGGCACTCGTATCTCAAGGTACCACTGTACTTTCAATTTGGAATCTATTTTGTCAAATATAAGTATTGAACCCCACCCTTTTTTTTAATTTACATATGTCTGAAGAGTTTTTCCATCCCTTGACTTTAGTGTTGTGAGTCGTTTTTTCTGAGGTGGGTTACTTAGGCAGCGAAGAAGGAACTCAGGGGTAAGGACTAAAAATGGCAACAGATAAGTACTTATCAATAATAACTTTAAATGTAAATGGATTAAATGCTCCAATGAAGAGACATGGGGTAATTGATTGGATAAGAAAACATGATCCACATATCTACTGTCTACAAGAAACCCACATCAGGAAAAGAGATCACACAGATTGAAGGTGAAGGGATGGAAGATGGTATTTCAGGCAAATGGAAATGAAAAAAAAAGCTGGGGTTGCAATATTTATATCTAACAAATAAGATCTCAAAGTGAAGGACATAACAAGAGATAAAGAAGGCCACTTCATAATACTAAAGGGAACAATCCAACAAGAAGAAATAACTCTGGTAAACATATATGCACCCAATATAGGAGCACCTAAATACATAAAAAAAAACTCCTGGAGGATATTAAGGGAGAGATTGACAGCAAAACAATCATAGTAGGAGACTTTAATACCCCACTGTCACCATTGGACAAATCCTCTAAACAAAAATTCAGAAAAGAAACATCAATCCTAAATGACTCTCTAGACCAGATGGAAGTAATTGTAATCTTCAGAACATTTCACCCAAAAGCCACAGAACATACATTCTTCTCCAGTGCACATGGATCATTTTCAAAGATAGATCATATGTTGGGTCACAAGAAAAGTCTCTGCAAATTCAAGAAGATAGAAATCATATCAAGCATTTTCTCAGACCACAGTGCATAAAACTGGAAATCAACTATAATAAAAACAATAGAAAGAAATCAAACACATGGAGACTAAACAGCATGCTATTAAACAACGACTGGGTAACCAGAGAGATTAAGGAGGAAATAAAAAACATCACAGCAACAAATGACAATGACAATACAACAATACAAAATTTATGGAACACAGTGAAAGCAGTCCTGAGAAGGAAGTTCATAACCCTACAAGCCTACTGCAAAAAAAGAGGAAACAATGGTAATAAATTACCTAACCCTACAACACAAAGAGCTAGAACGAGAGCAACAAGAAAAGCCCAGTGTATGCAGAAGGAAGGAAATAGTGAAGATCAGAGCAGACATAAACAACATGGAGACCAAAGAAACAATTCAAAAGATCAACAAAACCAAGAGCTGGTTCTTTGCAAGGATAAACAAGATTGATGGACCTCTAGCCAGGCTCACCAAGAAGCAAAGAGAGAAGACCCAAATAAACAAAATCAGAAATGAAAGAGAAGAAATAACAACAGACCCTGTGGAAATACAAAGGATTGTTAAAAAATACTCTGAACAACTGTATTCCAACAAATTGGACAACCTGCAAGAAATGGACATTTTCCTAGAAAAATATAACCTTCCAAAACTCAACGAGAAGGAATCTAAACATCTCAATAGTCCAATAACTATGGAAGAAATTGAAGCAGTCATCAAAAAGCTTCCAGCAAATAAAAGCCCGGGACCAGATGGCTACACAGGAGAGTTTTACCAAACATTCAAGGAAGAATTAAAACCTATCCTCCTCAGACTATTCAAAAACATTCAAGAAGAAGGAACACTTCCAAACACCTTCTATGAAGCCAGCATCACCCTAATACCAAAACCAGATAAAGACAACACAATGAAAGAGAATTAGGCCAATATCTCTCATGACCATAAACGCCAAAATCCTCAACAAAAGTCTAGCAAATAGGATCCAGCAGTACATTAGAAAGATCATACACCATGACCAAGTAGAATTCATCCCAGGAATGCAGGGATGGTACAATAACCGCAAATCAATAAACATGATACATCACATAAACAAAATGAGAGATAAAAATCACATAGTCATATCAATTGATGCAGAAAAAGCATTTGACAAAATCCAACACCTTTTCTTGATAAAAACTCTCAGCAAGGTGGGAATAGAAGGAGCATACCTCAACATCATAAAAGCCATATATGATAAACACACAGCTAACATCATATTCAATGGGCAAAAACTAAAACTATTTCCCCTCAAAACAGGAACAAGACGGGGATGCCCACTCTCACCTCTCCTGTTTGACATAGTACTGGAAGTATTAGTCATTGCAATTAGACAAGAAGAAGAAATAAAAGGCATCTAAATTGGAAAAGAAGAAGTAAAGCTGTCCTTATTTGCAGATGACATGATACTGTACATAAAAAATCCGAAGGACTCCATCCCAAAACTAATTGATTTAATAAATGAATTTGGCAATGTAGCACGATACAAAATTAATGCCAATAAATCTGTGGCATTTCTATACACAAATAATGAAATTACAGAAAAAGAGACTCAAAAAGCAATCCCATTTACCATCACACCAAAAAAATTAAGATACCTAGGAATAAACCTAACTAAAGAGGTAAAAGACCTATATGTAGAAAACTACAGGACACTGAAAAAAGAAATAGAGGAAGATGTTAACAGATGGAAGAGTATACCATGCTCATGGATTGGGAGAATCAACATCATTAAAATGTCCATACTACCCAAAGCAATCTATAGATTCAATGCACTACCCATTAAAATACCAATGACATATTTCACAGACCTAGAAAGAATTCTTCATAGATTCATCTGGAACAAAAAAAGACCACGAATAACTACAGCAATTCTGAGAAAGAAGAATAAAGTAGGTGGGACCTCAATACCAGATTTAAAGCTATATTATAAGGCAACTGTTCTCAAAACAACCTGGTACTGGCACAAGAACAGACATATAGAACAATGGAATAGAATAGAGAACCCAGATATCCACCCAAACCACTATGCCCAACTAATATTTGACAAAGCAGGCATGAACATAAATGGAGCCAAGATAGCCTCTTCAATAAATGGTGTTGGGAAAATTGGACGGATACATGCAAAAAAATAAAACTGGACCACCAACTTACACCAAATACAAAAATAAACTCAAAATGTACACAGGACTTAAACATTAGAGGGGAAACCATAAAAATACTAGCGGAATCCACAGGCAGTACAATCTCAGATATATGCCGAAAGAACTTCTTCACTGATACTGCTCCAAAGGCAATGGAAGCTAAAGAAAAAATAAACAAATGGGACTACATCAAAATAAAAATCTTTTGCACAGCAAAAGAAACCATCAACAAAACAACAGGAAAGATCACTGTATGGGAGAACATATTTGCAGACGTTATCACTAATAAAGGTTTAATCTCCAACATCTAAAGCCAACTTATACAACTTAATAAAGGGAAGATAAATGATCCAATAAAAAAATGGGCAACGTACCTAAATAGAACCTTTTCGAAAGACGACAGAAGGAAGGCCAAGAGACACATGAAAACATGTTCAAAGTCACTAATCATCCGAGCAATGCAAATCAAAACGACAATGCGATACCATTTTAACCGGTCAGAATGGCAATCATCAACAAATCAACAAACATCAAGTGTTGGCAAGGATGCGTAGAAAAAGTAACCCTTGTGCACTGTTGGTGGGAATGCAGCCTGGTGCAGCCACTGTGGAGAACAGTATGGAGTTTCCTCAAAAAACTAAAAATGGATCTCTCATTTCACCCTGTAATCCCACTCTTAGGAATTTATCCTAAGAAATTACAAACACCAATAAGAAAGGATTTATGCACCCCTATGTTCATAGCAGCACAATTTACAATAGCTACAATTTGGAAACAGCCTAGGTGCCCGTCAGCAGATGAGTGGATCAGAAAACTGTGGTGCATCTACACAATGGAATTCTTTGCTGCCATTAAAAAGAAGGAATTCTTACCATTTGCAGCAACCTGGATGGAACTGGAGAGCCTTATGCTTAGTGAAATAAGCCAGTCAATGAAGGAGAAGCATCACATGATCTCACTCATTTGTGGATAATAAAGAACATTATAAAGTGATGAACAAACAGATAGATACAGAGGCAGCAAAGCATCAAACAGACTGTGAAATTACAGCAGGAAGATTAAGGTTAGGTGTGGTAGATAAGAGATCAATCAAAGGACTTGTATGCATGCATATAAGCATAACCAATGAACATAGACACTGGAGGGTTGGGGTATGCCTTGGAGGGAGGGGGGGGCAATGGGGAGATATGTATAAAAAATTAATATAATAAAATAAAAATTATCAAAAAATATTTACAAATCTGATCCAGCAATATATTAAAAAGACCATACACCATTACCAAGTGGGATTTATTCCAGAGATGCAAGGATGATATCATAATAGCAAATCAATAAATGTTATACATCACATAAAAGAATTGAAAGACAAAAAGCTCATAATCTATCAATAGATGCAAAAAAAAGCATTCAACAAAATCCAACATCATTTTTGTAAGAACTCTCACAAATTGAAGAAAGAGGGATCATACCTTAACATATTAAAGAATATGACAAACCTAGAGCCACATCATAGTCAATGGACAAAAACTAAACGCATTTACCCTAAGTAAAGGAACAAGACAGGGATGTCCACTATCACCATTATTCAATGCAGTTCTGGAACTCCTACCCACAACTGAGAAGAAAAAAAAAGGCATCCAAATTGGAAAGAAGGAAATAAAATTAGTTGTTCACAGATGACATGATATTGTACATAGAAAACCCTCAAGACTCCACCAAATACTACAAGATTTAATAAATAAATTCAGCAAATGCAGGGTATAAAATTAACACCCAGAAATTGATGGCCTTTCTACACACCAATAATGAATTTTCAAAAAGAAAAACTAATATATATATATATATATATATATATATATATATATATTGCTTATCATTGAAACAAAAAAGTAAGATACTTAGAAATAAATTTGATCAAAGAAATAAAAGACCTGTACTCAGAAAACTATAGGATATTGAAAAAAGAGATAGAGGAAGATACAAACAAATGGAAGAATATACCATGATTTTGGTTTAGTAGAATTAATATTATTAAAATGTCCATACTACACAGAGCAATATATAGATTCAATGCAATCCCTATTAAAATACCTACGGCATATTTCACAGATCTAAGTCAGTGATTTTTTTAGTCTTCTACTATGACTATATGACTATCAGTCTATCCTTTAAAGTCCACAAAGAGTTTTTTAATATATTTTGTTGCTCCTGTATTGGGTGCATATATGTTTACCAATGTTATATTTTCTTGTTGGATCAATCCCTTCAGTCCCATGTAGTATCCTTCCTTGTCTCTTGCTCTGGCCTGTGTTTTGAAATCTTTTTTTTTGTTTTTAGATATGAGTATTGCTACTCCAGCTCTTTTTTTTTCCCCCACTTGTATGGAATATTTTTTCCATCCCTTCACTTTCAGCCCCAGTTTGTGGAAAACTCATTTGTGGAATATTATGTGAATGTTTTGTTCTGGAGGTGGGTTTTTTGTAAACAGCATACCTATGAGTCATGTTTTCTTATCCAGTCAGCTACCCTGTATCTTTTGATTGGAGATTTAATCCATTTATATTGAAGATCATTAGTGATAGATACTTAATCACCATTTTTATTTTCTTTATACCTATTTTCCTCTATCTTGTTTTCTACTTCTTAAAGCAATCCCTTTAACATTTCTTGCAACACTGGTTTGGCTGTAATGTACTCCTTTAGCCTATTTGTTTGTTTATTTTATCTGAGAAGCTCTTTCACCTTCAATTTTAAATGATATCCTTGCTGGATAGAGTTGTCTTGGATTCGGGCCCTTGCTTTTCATCACTTTGAATACTTCAGTATTACCTTCGAGCCTGAAGTGTTTCTATTAAAAAATCAGTTGACAGTATAATGGGAACTCTTTTGTAGGTAACTTTCTGTCTCTCTCTATTGATGTCTTTAAGATTTTTTTTTTTTGGCCCTAACTGGTTTGGTTCAGTGGATAGAGCGTCGGCCTGCAGATTCAAGGGTCCCAGATTCAATTCCAGTCAAGGGCATGTACCTTGGTTGAAAGCAAATATTCAGTAGGGAGTGTAGGAGGCAGTTGATCGATGTTTCTAACTCTCTATTCCTCTCCCTTCTTCTCTGTAAAAAAATCAATAAAATATATATTTTTTAAAATATATATATTCTTTATTTGTCTTTTTTTAGAGTATTCTTTTCTTTAAAATTAAATCTTTATTATTCAGATTATTACATTTGTTTCTCTTTTTTCCCCTCCATAGCACCCCTCCACCAAGCTCCCACCCTTCCCTCTGCCCTTATCTCCCTCCCATTGACCTCATCCATAGGTGTATGATTTTTGTCCAGTCGCTCCCTGTACACCCCTCACCCCTTTCCCCCTGAGAATTATCAGTCCACTCCCTTTCTGTGCTCCTGATTCTATTATATTCACGAGTTTATTCTGTTCATCAAATTTTTAATTCACTTAATTTTTAGATTCACTTGTTGATAGATATGTATTTGTTGTTCATAATTTTTTGGTTTTTACCTTTTTCTTCTTCCTCTTCTTAAAGAGTACCTTTCAGCATTTCATATAATGCTGGTTTGGAGTTGATGAACTCCTTTAGCTTTTTCTTATCTGTGAAGCTCTTTATCTGCCCTCCAAATCTGAATGATAGCTTTGCTGGATAGAGTATTCTTGGTTGTGGGTTCTTGCTATTCATCATGTTGAATATTTCTTGCCACTCCTGTCTGGCCTGCATCGTTTCTGTTGAGAAATGAGCTGACAGTCGTATGGGTGCTCCCTTGTAGGTAATGAACTGTTTTTCTCTTGCTGCTTTTAATATTCTGTCTTTGTCTTTTGCTCTTGGTATTTTAATTTTGATGTGTCTTGGTGTGGTCCTCTTTGGATTCCTTTTATATGGGGTTCTGTGTGCTTCCTGGACTTGTAAATCTATTTCTTTTACCAGATGTGGGAAGTTTTCAGTCATTATTTCTTTAAACAGGTTTTCAGTATCTTGCTCTCTCTCTTCTTCTGGCACCCCCACAATTCTGATGTTGGTACGTTTGAAGCAGTCCCAGAGGCTCCTTACATTATCTTCACATTTCTGGATTCTTTTCTCTTCTTGCTTTTCCAGTTTAATGTTTTCTGCTTCTTTATATTTCAAATTTTTGACTTGATTCTTGCCTTCCTCTAGTCTCTTGTTAGGACTCTGTATAATATTTTTTATTTCAGTCAGTGTCTCTAGTTGGTCCTTTTTCATCTCCTCTAGGCTCTCGCTAATTTTATCCAGCTTTTCTAGCATATTCTTGAAAAACCTCATAAGCGTGGTTTTGAACTCTCTATCCAGTCATGTTTTTTCCTCCATTTCTTTTGTTTGTGATCGCTTCCCTTATCTCGGTATTTTCACTATGCTGGGAGAACTTGGGTGTTGGATTCAGCCTTATGATACCAGACTTGCCAAACCAAAGAAGCCTCTGTTGAGCTTGGGATGGGTGGAGTCTCAGGGCTTAAGGGATCGCCTTGCCTTCCAGTCGGCCCCACCCTCCACGGCCCCCGAGTCTCACGTGACTGGGTAATCGCTGGAGCAGTCCTTGTGCGCGCACGCTCGCAGGGTCACTAGACTGCTGCCTTTCCGGCTACCCTGTGCTCCAGGACCACACGAGTCTAGGTCCCCAGGGTTTCACCCGAAACAGGGGCTTAGTTGAGTCAGAAGTGGCACAGTTGGGAGGGTCTGTCTCCTGCCCACTCGCGAAAGCCAGCGGCACAATCAGCAGTCTGTCCTCTGTGCAATGCCGTGCATGCCACCAGGCCTCTGATCCTTTGCGACTCCCCTAAATTTCCGTGCACCTCTCCCTTTTCACAGTACAAACTCCCCCCGTATGAGTTTCGGCTGGATCTGGGGTTTAGTGTTGTAAGATAGAGGTTCAAAACCTTTGAGAGTCCTCGTTTCCCTCCTGCCAGAGAAAGCCAGCCAGGTATTCCGGCACCCACTCTCTCCACGCGCGCATCTCTGTACCTCAGCTTTTTGCAGATCCTCTGGGTCTCCGTGAGCCCCTCTCCTTCCCTCTAGCTGTAGTACTTCCACTCAGCCAGCTTTCCTGTAGTTCTGGATGATGTCCTTTCTGTCTTTTAGTTGCAGCCTTGAAATTGTTGTGCGTGGCAGCAGTGTAGGTGTTTACCTATGCCGCCATCTTGGATTCTCCTCTTTCTTTGTCTTTAATATTTGCCATTTTAATTATGTGTCTAGGTGTGATTCTCTTTTGTGTTCATCTTCATTTGAACTCTCTATGCCTCCTTGATTTCTTTAACTTTTCCTTTACCAGGTTTGGAAAGTTTTCTATTATTATACCTTCAAATATGTTTTCTGCTCCTTTCACAAGTTCTTTTCCTCCTGGTAATTCTATGATGCAGATATTGTTATATTTTCTGTGGTGTCAAAGTTCTCTTAAGCTACCCTCCTGCTTTTTATTTTTACTATTTGCTACTTTAATTAGGTGTTCATTTCTACCTTGACTTCCAAATCACTAATTCCAACCTCTCCTTCATCCAACCTACTTTTTATTTTTTCCTGTGTATTCTGGGTGTCAGATATGGTATTCTTCACTTCTGACTGGATCTTATTCTTGGTTTTTATATTCTTTTAATGCTGTTCTAATTCCCACTAAGTTCGTTATAATTCTACAGAGTTCCTTGAGCCTCTTTGTAACCATTATTCTAAACACCATGTCTGATAAGTTTCTTGCCTCCATTTCATTTAATTATTTTTCTACACACCCTTCCTTTTTTTCTTTTTTTTATTTAAATAATTTTATTTATTTATTTATTTATTTATTTTTATTGATGTATTAGATGTATACTTATCTTCCCATTGCCCCCCCCACTCACATGCATACCCTAACCCCTCAGTGTCTTGTATCCATTAGTTATGCTTATATGCATGCATACAAGTCCTTTGGTTGATCTCTTACCTACCCCACCTCTTCCTAAACTTCCCACTGTAATTTGACAGTCAGTTTGGTGCTTTACTGCCTCTGTATCTATCTTTTTGTTCATCAGTTTATAATGTTCTTTATTATCCATAAATGAGTGAGATCATGTGATATTTTTCTTTTATTGACTGGCTTATATCACTTAGCATAATGCTCTCAAGATCCATCCAAGTTTCTGCAAATGGTAAGAATTCCTTCTTTTTATGGCAGCATACTATTCCATTGTGTAGGTATACCATGGTTTTCTGATCCATTCATCTGCTGACAGACAGCTAGGCTGTTTCCAAATTGTAGCTATTGTAAATTGTGCTGCTATGAACATAGGGGTACAGAAATTCTTTATGATTGGTGTTTCCAGTTTCTTAGGATATATTCCTAACAGTGGGATTACTGGGTCAAATGAGAGTTCCATTTTTAGTTTTTTGAGGAAACTCCATACTGTTCTCCACAGTGGCTGCACCAGTCTGCATTCCCACCAACAGTGCACAAGGGTTCCTTTTCCCCCACATCCTGACCAACACTTGTCATTTATTGATTTGCCATTCTAACCGGTATGAGATGGTATCACACTGCCATTTTGATTTGCATCTCTCGGATAATTAGTGACTTTCAGCATCTTTTCATGTGTCTCTTGGCCTTCTTTCTGTCTTCTTTCGAAAGGTTCTATTTAGGTCCCTTCCCCATTTTTTTATTGGATCGTTTCTCTTTCTTTTATTCAGTTGTATAAGTTGGCTGTAGATGTTGGAGATTAAACATTTATCAGTGATAATAAAATTTGCAAATATGTTCTCCCACACAGTGGGTTTTCTTATTGTTTTGTTGATGGTTTCTTTTGTTGTAAAAAAGCTTTTTATTTTGATGTAATCCCATTTGTTTATTTTCTCTTTAGTTTCCATTGCCTTTGGAACAGTATCAGTGAAGAAGTTCCTTCGGCATATGTCTGAGATTGTGCTGCCTGTGGATTTCTCTAGTATTTTTATGGTTTCCTGTCTTATGTTTAAATTCTGTATCCATTTTGAGTTTATTTTTGTCTATGATGTAAGTAGGTGGTCTAGTTTCATTTTTTTACATGTAACTGTCCAATTTTCCCAACACCACTTATTGAAGGGACTGTCTTGACTCCCTTGTATGTTAATACCTTCTTTGTCAAATATTAATTGGGTATAGTGGTTTGGGTTGATATATGGGTTCTCTATTCTATTCCATTGGTCTATATGTCTTTTCTTGTGCCAATGCCAGGCTGTTTTAAGAACAGTTGCTTTGTAATACAGCTTGAGATCTGGTATTAAGATCCCACCTAGTTTATTCTTCTTTCTCAGGATTGCTGTGGTTATTCAGGGTCTTGTTTATTCCAGATGAATCTTTGGAGAGTTTTTTCTAGATCTGTGAAATATGTCGTTGGTATTTTAATGGGTAGTGCATTGAATATAGATTGCTTTGGGTAGTATGGACATTTTAATGATGTTGATTCTCCCTATCCTAGAGCATGATATGGTCTTCCATCTGTTTACATCTTCCTCTATCTCTTTTTTCGGTGTCCTGTAGTTTATTGCATATCGGTCTTTTACCTCCTTAGTTAAGTTTATTCCTAGGTATCTTAATTTTTTTGGTGCGATGGTAAATGGAATTGCTTTTTCAGTTCCTCTTTCTATAAGTTCATTATTAGTGTATAGAAATGCCATAGATTTCTTGGCATTAATTTGGTATCCTGGGATAAACCAAGATGGTGGCATAGGTGAACACCTAAGCTGCAGCCTTACACAACAATTTCAAAATTTCCACTAAAAGACAGAATGGACATTATCCAGAACCACAGGAAAGTTGGCTGAGTGAAAATTCTACAACTAGAAGTAAAGATAGGGACTCACAAAGACTAAGAGAAGCTGTAAAAAGCTGAGGTACAGAGACACACTCCTGGACATGGGCAGAGGAGTGTCTGGCTGTCTTCCTCTAGTGGGAGAGATATGAAAATTCCGATTGCACAGAACTCCACTTCTGACTGCACTGTACCCCAGTTCCAAGCAAGACTCATACAGGGGAATTTGGACTATAGTTAAAAGGAAGGAGTGTAGGGAAACTTAGGGGAGATGTGAAAGAGAGAGGTCTGGGGGTGCACAAAAGTGCGCATGAAAGTACGCACACAGAGCACTGACTGCTGATTGTGATGCTGGTTTTCTCTAGGGCAGTGGTTCTCAACCTTCCTAATGCTGTGACCCTTTAATACAGTTCCTCATGTGGTGGTGACCCCCAACCATAAAATTATTTTTGTTGCTACTTCATAACTGTAATTTTGCTACTGTTATGAACTATAATGTAAATATCTGATATGCAGGATGTATTTTCATTGTTACAAATTGAACATAATGAGAGCATAGGGATTAATCACAAAAACAATATGTAATTATATATTGTGAAATATTTATTTCTAATTACAAATAAATGAAATTTTGTCTTGAATTGTGGTGTAGCATGGGCAACAGTCTTCATATGACAACAGTAAACTACATTGCCACATTTTGCTACACCGAGGAGCAGTGTGTTAGTTCCTAAGACCATGGGAAATAGGTGTTTTCCAATAGTCTTAGGCGACCCCTGTGAAAGGGTCGTTTGACCCCCAAAGAGGTCACGACCCACAAGTTGAGAACTGCTGCTCTAGTGGAAGGAAAACAGACCCTCCTGACAGCACTGAAATCCAGGTCCAGCTGCACTGAATGCCAGTTTCAGATGAGACACTGGGGACCCAGACTCATACGGGTCCCTATAGCGCATGGAAACTCAGGGGAAGCAGAAAGGCAGAGGTCATCTGGAGTCAGGCGCACATGCGCAGACACAGCTAAACCTCACAACCAATTGGCTTGGAGGTCAATTCCCCCCAGTGATACCAACAACAACCAAGAATTAACTACAATAAGACTATACACACAGTTCACAAAGAGGTGCACCAAGAGTGTCCACCTCAGGTAACTGGGGAAGCAGAGCTACTGGGCCACAGAGGACACCTAAGACAAAAAGCTACTGTACCAACTCAGGGAAGCAGCGAAATATGTGGAGACAAAAGAACAGATCACGAACAAAAGAAATGGAGGGAAACAAGCAACAGGATATCAATTTCAAAACCATGGTTATAAGGATTTTTTAAGAATTTCCTAGAAAAAGAAATGGATAACTTTAGCAAGTCTCAAGAGGAGATGAAAAAAGACCAACTGAAAATTAAATATACACTTACTGAGATAAAAAAAATATACGGAAACCTAACAGCAGACTAGAGGAAGGCAAGGATCAAGTCAAAGATTTGAATACAAAGAAGCAAAAAACACTCCATTGAAAAAGCAAAAAGAAAAAGGAATCCAAAAATTTGAAGATAGTGTAAGGAGCCTCTGGGACAATTTCAAGCTTACCAACATCATAATTATGGGGGTGCTAGAAGAAGAGAGAGAGCAAGATACTGAAAACCTACTTAAAGAAATAATGACTGAAAACTTCCCCCATCTGGTAAAAGAAATAGACTTACAAGTCCAGAAAGCGCACAGAACCCCAAACAAAAGGAATCAAAAGAGGACTACACCAAGACACATCATAATTAAAATGCCAAGAACAAAAGTCAAAAAGAGAATATTAAAAGCAGCAAGAGAAAAACAGTTAATTAACTACAAAGGCGCACCCATATGATAGTCAGTTGATTTCGCAACAGAAACTATGTTGGCCAGATGGGAGTGGCAAGAAATATTCAAAGTAATGAATAGCAAGAACCTACAACCAAGATTACTCTACCCAGCAAAGCTATCATTCAGAATTGAAGGTCAGATAAAGAGCTTCACAGATAAGAAAATACTAAAGGAGTTCATCAATACCAAACCAGTATTATATGAAATGCTGAAAGATATTCTTTAAGAAGAGAAAGAAGAAGAAAACAGTAAAGGTAAAAATTATGAAGAACAAATACATATCTGTCAACAAGTGAATCTGAAAATCAAGTGAATTGCAAATCTGATTATCAGAATAAACTGTTGAATATAATAGAATTAGGGGCATAGAAAGGGAGTGGATTGATAATTCTCAGGGAAGAAGTAGTGAGGGGGGTGCAGGGAGAGACTGGATAAAAAATCACACACCTATGGATGAAGACAATAGGGGAGAGGAGGTAAGGGCAGAGGTTGGGGTGGGAACTAGGTGGAGGGGAGCTATGGGGGGAAAGAGGACCAATTTTAATAATCTGAAAAATAAAGATTTATTTTTAGAAAATTTGTATCCTGCTACATTGTCGAATTGATTTATTAAGTCTATTAGTTTTTGATGGAGTCATTCGGGGTTTTATTACAGTATCATGTCATCTGCAAATAAAGACAGCTTTGCTTCTTTTTTTCCAATTTGGATGCCATTTCTTTCTTCTTCTTGTCTAATTGCAATGGCTTTAATACTTTCAGTACTATGATTAACAGGAGTGGTGACAGTGGGCATCCCTGTCTTATTCCTGTTCTTAGGGGGAATGGTTTTAGTTTTTGTCCTTGGGTCTATCATTTATAGCTTTTATTATGTTTGGGTATAATTCTTCTATTCCCACCTAAATGGTCAGATGACTGTGGCATAAAACTGTAAATCAATTACAACAAAAACAATACAAAGAAATCAAACACATGGAGACTAAACAGCATGCTATTAAACAATGATTGAGTTAGTTTTTATCAAGAAAGGGTGTTGTATTTTGTCAACTGATTTTTCTGCATCAATTGATATGACTGTGATTTTTATCTCTCAATTTTTTTATGAGATGTATCACATTTATTGATCTGTGTATATTGTACCATCCTTGCATGCCTGGGATAAATCCTACTTGGTCATGGTGTATGATCTTTCTGATGTACTGTTGGGTCCTATTTGCTAGAATTTTGTTGAGGATTTTGGCATCTATGTTTCATGAGGATATTGGCCTGTAATTCTCTTTCATGGTGTTGTCCTTATCTGGTTTTGGTATTAGGGTGATGCTGGCTTCATAGATGGTGTTTGGAAGTGTTCCTTATTCTTGAATATTTTGGAATAGTCTGAGGAGGATAGGTTTCAATTCTTCCTTGAATGTTTGGTAAAACTCTCCTGTGTAGCCATCTGGTCCCAGGCTTTTGTTTGCTGGAAGGTTTTTTATGACTGCTTCAATATCTACCATACTTATTGGCCTATTGAGATGTTCAGATTCTTCCTGATTGAATTTTGGAAGGTTATATTTTTCTAGGAATATGTCCATTTCCTGCATATTGTCCACTTGGTTGGAATAAAGTTGTTCATAGTATTTTTAAACAATCCTTTGTATTTGGATGTGGTCTGTTGTTATTTCTCCTCTTTCATTTCTGATTTTGTTTATTTGGGTCTTCTCTCTTTGCTTCTTGGTGAGCCTGGCTAGAGGTCCATTAATCTTGTTTATCCTTTCAAAGAACCAGCTCTTGGTTTTGTTGATTTTTTGAATTGTTTCTTTGGTCTCTATGTTGTTTATCTCTGTTCTGATCTTTCCTATTTTCTTCCTTCTGCCTACATTGGGCTTTTCTTGTTGCTCTCTTTCTAGCTCTTTGAGTTGTAGGGTTAGGTAATTTATTACCATTTTTTCTATTCATCGTGGGATGGCCGTAAGTTAAAAGTGTCCTATGAGTCCCAGTGCAAGTTCTTTGATCTCCTGGGCTGGATATTCTAAAAATGTCCCTCATATCAATTATTTGTTCTCTCCTCTTATAATTTGGACTTGATTGTTGATGTCCTATTCATTAGTGTGATCTCCTTTACAACTTGCTGACTACCAGGCTAAATCCTAACCATACCATGCTAGCTGTTTTACAGGTACTGACAGAACAAAATAAGACTGTACTGAAAACAATACACAAAACTATATATATATATATATATATATATATATATATATATATGCTAGAGGCTTGGTGCACAAAATTCATGCTTGGGGGGGATCCCTCAGCCCAGCCTGCCCCTCTTCAATCTGGGACCACTCAAAGGATGTTCGACTGCCGGTTTAGGCCCAATCCCTGTGGGCCTATACCATCAGTTGGACATCCATTTCACAATCTGGGACTGCTGGTTCCTAACTGCTTACCTGCCTGGCTGCCTGAATATCCCTGACTGACTCTGCCTGACGGTCTGATCGCCCCTAACTTGTCCCCTTGCAAGCCTGATTGCCCCTAACTTGCTCCCTGCCAGCCTGATTGCTCCTAACTGCCTCTGCCTCAGTCCCAGGCCTAAGCCACAGTCTGGCCTCCCTCTCTGACAGGCTACCTGGCATATCAGGGGAAGGCACCACCCCCATTACCCTACTGCTGCTGCCACTGCTGTCCTGAGCCTATGCCCTTTGCAGCTGCTATGGCTTTGTCTGGAAGGATGTCCAGAAGTTTATCCAGAATACATTTGCTCTAATTAATGTATTACCATTTTATTAGTATAGACTAGTGGCCCAGTGAACAAAATTCGTGCATGGGGGAGGGGGTGTTCCTCAGCCCGACCTGCACCCTCTCTAATCTGGGACCCCTCAAAAGATATTGGGCTGCTGGTTTACAGGGATTGGGCCTAAACCAGCAGTCAGACATCCCTCTTGCAATCTAGGACTGCTGGATCCTAACTGCTCACCTTCCTGTCTGCCTGCCTGATTGCCCCTAACCCCTCTGCTTGTCAACTGGCTCACCTCCAACTGCCCCCCACTGCAGGCATGCTTGCCCCCAAATGCCCCCCATTGGGGCTGTTGGAGGTAAGCAAACCAGCAGGGGGGCCAGTTGGGGGTAAGCAGACTCTCAGTGGGGGTCAGTTGGAGGTGATCAGGACAGTGGCGGGGGGGCAGTTTGGAATGAGCAGGCCAGCAAAGGGGCAGTTGTGAGTAAGCAGGCCAGTGTGGAGGAAGGTAGAGCTGAATAGTCCAGCAAGGGAGGGGGGGCAGTTGAGGGTGAGTAGGTTGACAGAGAAGGCAGTTGGGGAGGGTCCCCACTGGGGTGACTGGCCAGCCTGGGTAAGGGGCTGATGGCTGTTTGCAGGCTGGCGACATCTCCTGGTGAACCAAGCTCGCAGTTCCTCCTTTTTTTCTTTTTTCTTTTCAGCACCTCCTTGAGCGGAGGCCAGGGCTGTCTGGAAGCAGGTATCTGGGATTTATTTTATCTTCTATAATTGAAACTTTGTAGCCTTGAGGAGAGGCCAGGGCCAGGCAAGGCAGACGGGAACCTTGGCTATCATGTGCACAGACCACCAGGGGCCAGATGCTCAACTTTGTGGTCAGTGCACTCCAACAGCCAACCTCCTACAGCCAGCCAACCTCTAGTTCCTTTTTTGTTCATCAGTTTATATTATTCATTATATTTCACAAATGAGTTATTTTTATTCTTATTCTAGTTCTTTTCTCATCCTTCTTTTCTTCCATATTCCCTTTTTTTGTCTCCTTCCATCCCCTCTAATTCTTTGGTTTCATGTCTTTTAGTATTATTTTAAATTTCTTTTTTTTTAGTCTAACTTGTTATGATTGTACTAGAGGCCTGGTGCATGAATTTATGCACAGGTGGGGTCCCTTGGCCTGGCCAGTGATTGGGATGTATTGGGGCTGTCTCGTTCAGTTTTAATTGGGGCCAATTGGGGCTGGCTGGCTGTGGGGAGAGACTGTGGGGGAAGGAGGAGAGATCAACCAAAGGATTTGTATGCTTGCATATAAGCATATCCAATGGACACAGACATTAAGGGGGTGAGGGCATGAGCAGGGGCGGGTGTAGGGTAGTGGGGGGATAAGGACACATATGTAATACCTTAATCAATAAAGAAAATAAATAAATTTTTTAAAAAAATAAAAAAGAAAAGGAAACAAAAATTAAATGAAATAATCTTAAAACATAATAATGATCACATTAAAATACAAAATAGAAAAAGAGAGGAGGAACCAAGATGGCAGCATAGGTAAACACCTACACGGCTGCCTTGCACAACAATTTCAAAATTACAACTAAAAGACAGAACGAACATCATCCAGAACCACAGGAAAGCTGGCTGAGTGGAAATTCTACAACTAGAAGGAAAGAGAGGAGCTCACAGAGACCCAGAGGGGCTGCAAAAAGCTGAGGTATGGGGAGACGCGCACGTGGAGAGAGTGGGTGCCAGAGTACTTGGCTGGCTTTCTCTAGTGGGAGAGAGACGGAGACTCTCAACAGCATTGAACCTCTTATTCTACGACACTAAACCCCAGGTCCAGCTGAAACTCACACGGGGGGAGTTTGGACTGTGAAAATGGAGAAGTGCACAGAAATATGGGGGAGTCGCAGGAGGGCAGAAGTCGGGCGGCAAGCACAGCACTGTGTGCAGAAAACCAACTGCTGATTGTGCCGCTGGCTTTCACAAGAGGGAGGGAGCAGACCCTCCCAACTGTGTCACTTCTAACTCCACTAAACCCCACATTCGGGCAAAGTCCTGGGGACCCAGATTCATATGGTCCCGGAGTGCAGGGAAGCCAGAAAGGCAGCAGTGTAGAGGCTCTGCGAGAGCGTGGTGCTCACGCTGCACACAGGGACCGCTCTAGTGATTACCCAGTCACTTGAGACTTGGGGCCCGTGGAGGGCAGGGCCGACTGGAAGACAAGGCTGTCCATTAAGCCCTGAGACTCCACCAATCCCAGGCTCAACAGAGAGGCTTTTGCAGTTTTGCAAGTCTGGTATCATAAGGCTGACTCCAACACAGAAATTCTCCCAGCATAGTGAAAATGCCGAGACAAGGGAAGTGATCACAAACAAAAGAAATGGAGGAAAACAAATGATTGGATATAGATTTCAAAACCACACATATAAGGTTTTTCAAGAATATCCTAGAAAAGTTGGATAAAGTTAGCAAGACCCAAGAGGAGATGAAAAAGAACGAACTAGAGATGGAAAAGGACCAACTAGAAATTAAACATATACTGACCGAAATAAAAAATACTATACAGAGACCTAACAGCAGACTAGAGGAAGGCGAGAATCAAGACAAAAATTTGAAATATGAAGAATCAGAAAACACTCAACTTGAAAAGCAAGAAGAGAAAAGAATCCAAAAATGTGAAGATAATGTAAGGAGCCTCTGGGACAGCTTCAAGTGTACCAACATCAGAATTGTGGGGGTGCCAGAAGAAGAGAGAGAGCAAGATACTGAAAACCTGTTTAAAGAAATAATGACTGAAAACTTCCCACATCTGGTGAAAGAAATAGACTGACAAGTCCAGGAAGCACACAGAACCCCAAATAAAAGGAATCCAAAGAGGACCACACCAAGACACATCATAATTAAAATACCAAGAGCAAAAGACAAAGAGAGAATATTAAAAGCAGCAAGAGAAAAACAGTTCATTACCTACAAGGGAGCACCCATACGACTGTCAGCTGATTTCTCAACAGAAACGATGCAGGCCACACAGGAGTGGCAAGAAATATACAACGTGATGAACAGCAAGAACCTACAACCAAGAATAATCTATCCAGCAAAGCTATCATTCAGAATTAAATGGCAGATAAAGAGTTTCACAGAGAAGAAAAAGCTAAAGGAGTTTATCAACTCCAAAGCAGTATTATATGAAATGCTGAAAGGTACTCTTTTAGAAGAGGAAGAAGAAAAAGGTAAAAGACAAAAAATTATGAACAACAAATACATATCTATCAACAAGTGAATCTAAAAATTAAGTGAATTAAAAATTTGATGAACAGAATAAACTGGTGAATATAATAGAATCAGGAGCACAGAAAGGGAGTAGACTGATAATTCTCAGGAGGACAAAAATCATAAAACATCAAACAGACTGTGAAATTATAGCAGAAAGATTAAAGTTAGGTGAGGTAGATAAGTGATCAATCAAAGGACTTGTATGCATGCATATAAGCATAACCAATGCTCACAGACACTGGGGGG
>JAAGEH010000012.1:9917158-9928092 GCA_011751065.1 Lasiurus cinereus | reverse complement strand
GGGCTCACGGAGACCCAGAGGAGCTGCAAAAAGCTGAGGTACGGAGATGCGCGCGCTGAGCGAGCGGGTGCCGGAGTACCTGGCTGGCTTTCTCTGGCGGGAGGGAAACGGAGACTCCCAACGGCATTGAACCCCTTCTCTTACGATACTAAACCCCAGATCCAGCCGAAACTCATACGGGGGGAGTTTGGACTGTGAAAAGGGAGAAGTGCCGGAAATTTAGGGGAGTCGCAAAAGATTAGAGGGCTGGTGGCAGCGCGCACAGCACCACGCGGAGGACAGATTGCTGATTGTGCCGCTGGCTTTCTCGAGTGGGCAGGAGACAGACCCTCCCAACTGTGCCACTTCTGACTCCACTAAGCCCCTGTTTCGGGCGAAACCCTGGAGACCTAGACTCGTGTGGTCCTGGTGCGCAGGGGAGCTGGAAAGGCAGCGGTCTAGAAGCACTGCGGGTGCGCACACACAAGGACCGCTCCCGCCATTACCCAGTCACGTGAGACTCAGGGGCCGTGGAGGGCAGTGCCGACTGGAAGGCAAGGCGGTCCCTTAAGCCTTGAGACTCCACCCATCCCAAGCTCAACAGAGGCTTCTTCGGTTTTGCAAGTCTGGCATTATAAGGCTGAATTCAACACAGAAGTTTCCCCAACATAGTGAAAATGCTGAGACAAAGGAAGGGACCACAAACAAAAGAAATGGAGGGGAAAAAATGACTGGATATAGAGTTCAAAACCACGCTTATAAGGTTTTTCAAGAATATGCTAGAAAAGATGGATAAATTTATCAAGTCCCAAGAGGAGATGAAAAATAACCAACAAGAGATGCAAAAGAGCCAAATAGATATGGTAAAGGTCCAACTAAAGATGAAAAGGGACCAACTAGAAATTAAACATTCACTGACTGAAATAAAAAATATTATACAGAGTCCTAACAGCAGACTAGAGAAAGGCAAGAATCAAGTCAAAAATTTGAAATATAAAGAAGCAGAAAACACTCAACTGGAAAAGCAAGAAGAGAAAAGAATCCAAAAATGTGAAGATAATGTAAGGAGACTCTGGGACAGCTTCAAATGTACCAACATCAGAATTGTGGGAGTGCCAGAAGAGAGAGAGCAAGATACTGAAAACCTATTTAAAGAAATAATTACTGAAAACTTCCCACATCTGGTGAAAGAAATAGACTTACAAGTCCAGGAAGCACACAGAACCCCATATAAAAGGAATCCAAAGAGGACCACACCAAGACACATCAAAATCAAAATACCAAGAGCAAAAGACAAAGAGAGAATATTAAAAGCAGCAAGAGAAAAACAGTTCATTACCTACAAGGGAGCACCCATACGACTGTCAGCTGATTTCTCAACAGAAACAATGCAGGCCAGATGGGAGTGGCAAGAAATATTCAACGTGATGAATAGCAAGAACCTACAACCAAGAATAATCTATCCAGCAAAGCTATCATTCAGAATTGAAGGGCAGATAAAGAGTTTCACAGAGAAGAAAAAGCTAAAGGAGTTCATCAACTCCAAACCAGTATTATATGAAATGCTGAAAGGTACTCTTTAAGAAGAGGAAGAAGAAAAAGATTAAAGTCAAAAAATTATGAACAACAAATACGTATCTATCAACAAGTGAATCTAAAAATTAAGTGAATTAAAAATTTGATCAACAGAATAAACTGGTGAATATACTAGAATCAGGAGCATTGAAAGGGAGTGGACTGATAATTCTCAGGGGGAAAGGGGTGAGGGGTATACAGGGAGAGATTGGACAAAAATCATACACCTATGGATGAGGTCAACGGGAGGGAGGGAAGGGTGGGAGCTTGGTGGAGGGGTGCTATGGAGGG
Source organism: Lasiurus cinereus (assembly GCA_011751065.1). NCBI lineage: Eukaryota > Metazoa > Chordata > Mammalia > Chiroptera > Vespertilionidae > Lasiurus > Lasiurus cinereus. The sequence goes on along the minus strand of JAAGEH010000012.1, from coordinate 9,926,247 downwards.
GAAAAAAGAAAAACAAATGTAATAATCTGAATAATAAAGATTTAATTTTTAAAAAAAAGAAAATAAAAAGAGATATGAAAGAAAAAAGAGAAGAAAGAAAAAACTTTTGATCTGCTATTTTGGAGCTCATTGGATTTTGCTCTGAAGTTCCCTGGGTGTTGATCCTAGGCCTCCTGGGAAGATCTCTACTACAGGGCAGTATGAGTCCTTGTCCCAGGCTGGCCCTGGGCAACCTGACTGTACCCCATAGGGTGTAGTCCCAAGTAGTCGAGTGGGTGGTGCTTCCATAGCACAGAGGCTGGTTCTTCCTTGTGTTTAATACCTTGAATGTCCCTGTTCCGAGCTGTTCTCCCTTCCCCCATGGAACTAGACTCTGTGGGAATATCTGGTCTTCACCAAGATCATTTAAACAGACTCCAATATAGGGTGGGCAGGCACTTCCCCTTCTTCCCCGTAGCTTTAAGGGGGTTGAGGGGCAGGCACTTTTCCTCTTTCCAATGCTTCAGCTCTGCCTGGCTTGCTGGCACTCTCTCACAGCCACTTCTAGCAGGGGATATCAAAAAGATCAACAACAAAATAAATGAATTAAAAAATTTTTAATTCATAAAAAGCCCACTTGGCATTCTAAAGTTTCAGTGCCACTAGCCCCTGCTAAGCAAGGCTTCTGCCCAGGCTCTGACCAAATATCTGAGTTTCCAATGCCATCATTCCTAGCTGCAGGGGTGCAGACTTCGAGCCTGGAACCATTCCCCTTTACATCAGATTGCTGCAGGGTAGGTCAGAAGCAGACCTCTGCAGGTGAAGGAGAGGGCACCTCCCCTGCACTCCAGGTGGGCAAAGTTGATCCTCTTCCTGGGTCCTACTGTCTAGTCCATTTCCTGATCTAGGCCAAGCGTTCCTCTAGGAAATAAAGGGTGCTTCATATTTAATGCTGGTTATCTCCTTCAGTCACCTTCACTGGCTCTTAGCTCCACCACGTGGTCTCTCCCACATAAACAGATTAGTTTGAACTTCACAGGCAGAATGATAGCAGGGCACTGGCACTGCTCCCTCCTGAAGGGGGCGGGGGTTCCAACCTAAGGCTCTTGCCACTATGTTCCATAGCCAGTGCTGACCAGGCTGCCCCTCTCTGCCCCTGACACTCCTGGCTTTCCCACAAATCTGCAGTGTTTTCAGTCTCTGTCCAGCCCTCAGTCCTAACAGTTCCCCCGGCCAGCGAGGCTACAGCCCCCTCCTTGGCTAACAGCGCAGTTCCCACCTCAACTTCTGAAAGGTGGGGCTGCCTGGCCTGCCAGTGGGGGGTGGCAGTGCCAAATCCAGCCTGGAGGTCCAGGTCATGGCACATCAGGGCCACAGCGTGTCCAGATGGCAGCCTCAGTGAGGCTGGGTGCCAAGTCGCAGCCACTCCCCACAGCCTCCACCTGAGGAAGATCTTGCAAAATCTCCAAAAATGCATATGTTACATTTTAAAGACCCGGGTCTCTGGAGATAAGGAGAGAAACATTCTAGAAATTTGGGTATTGGTCATCAGTAGGGGAAACTGAAGCCATGGGTTGGATGAATGAGCATGTAAAGATGGAAAGGAATGCAAAGAGAAGTGACATAAGGACAGAACTCTGTTGAGAAGTATTTAAGAACTCAAAGCACATCAATAGTGACCTAGTCCAAACTTTCAAATTTTATCTGTACTGCAAAGCCATGAGTGTTAGAGATCAAGTCAAATTTTTAAAATAATAATAATATAAAAACTAGGCTTCAAAGATCAAAAGCAAAATCAAATTAATTCTATGCTTATTATTTGAGAAATTTCCGGTATCTTAATTTGAGAAAATATTTTACAACTTTTATTAAAATATGTCTATAGAAAAGTATGTGTCATAAAAGTAAAATGTGATAATTTTTATAAACTAAACAAATGTATTTAATCATAACCCAGAAAAAAGGAATTATATATTACCAACAGCTTAGAAGCACTGCCTAGTCACTATCCCCCAAGGTAACAATGTCACATGTTCTATCAGCACAAATTACCGAAGCCAGTTTTGTACTTTATATAAAAGGAATCATACAGTATCTATTCTGTTGTGTTTGGCTTATTTGCTTAACCTTATGTCCGAGGGACTCATCCATATGTGTCTAGATCTGTCCTACATTTATCATTATATAGCATTCCTTTGAGTTATTTTTATGATATAAGTATCAATTTTAATGTCAATTAGCATTTGGTAATTTCCAGTTTGGGACTAAATAATGCAGCTGTAAATATTCTAGAATGTGTTTTTGGTGAATGTGTAGTAGTGGATTCTTTGGATCATAAGCTATGCCTTTATTTTGTTTTTCTTGTCCAAAGTGGTAGTACCAACTTACACTCAAGCAGTATCATATGAGTTCCAGTTGGAGTAAAAGTGTTCCAACAGGAGAAATTGTCACAAAGGGATTTCTTCAACAAGAAAATGGAAAAGATATAAACCAAAGAATTTATATACTTACTAGAGGCCCAATGCACAAAAATTCATGCAAGAGTAGGCCTTCCTTCCCCCTGCTGCCTGCACTGGCTTCCCTCAAGGACCCGGGCTTCCCTCTTCCAGCTGCCTGCAGGCACCTGGGATCCGGATGGGCTTCCCTCCAACCCTAACTTTGTCAGAAATGACATCCAGAATGACGTCCACAAGATGTCCAGTCTAATTAACATATTAGCCTTTTATTATTATAGATTATTATAGATATGGATAGCCCATGGATACAGCAATAGAGTAGTGAAGACCTAGGGGTGTAGTAGGTAGGGGCTGGGAGGAGGAAAGAAAGTGTTAGGTCTGATCGAATAATTGAATGGATACCCCTGCCCCTAGGAACTGATCTTTAGACCACTTCACAACAGACATTCCCTTTTACTTAGCACTTTAAGACCATTATTTTGCCCCCCAGGACCCATCCAGAGAATTCTCTGCCCAGATAAAATCTACCTAGAGTCCTTTGAAAACCTCTGACTCCCCATCTTTGGGGCAGTGCCATTTGGGGGCTTATCCTATCTGGGTATCCAGATGACTAATAAATTCATAATTCTTCACCCTTTTTGGCCTCATGCTTTCCTCCTTATGCAACCCTAACAAGAAGGGGCAGGATTAGGGGGGAATTGGAGATATCTGTAATACTGTCAACAATAAAAAATGTATTTAAAAACTTTTTAAAAGAATGTAAAAATAAATAAAGTGCACTTGTTATGAATACTCATAGAGAACAGACAAGTAACTCTGGGGGCTTGGGGGTAGGAGAGTGGAGGGACTGAGAAAAAAAGAGAGAGAGAGAGAGAGAGAGAGAGAGAGAGAGAGAGAGAGAGAACTCATGGACATGGACAACAGTGAAGTGGTTGTGAGGGTGGAGCGGATGGGTGGAGATGGAAGAGGGCATGGAAGGGATAAATGGTGATGGAAAAAATTAAATTAAATTAAATTTTAAAATAAATAATATAAACCAGAGCTTACCATGAAAAAGGAAGGAAGGAAGGAAGGAAGGAAGGAAGGAAGGAAGGAAAAAAGAAAGGAAAGAAATGGCCAAATCCCAAAACTACTTCTTTTTTCTCATTTTAATTTTTTGTGGGCTAAAAGCCTATGATGGAAATAAGAATTGCTCTAGTACTATATATATCATTTGTATTAAATCACTGGTAAACTATAACCCCCTTGTCTTGGAACTTAAATCATGTTCTCTCCAAGTCCAACTTAAATGTTACTGTGTCCATAAAATGATCCTCTTGATTAGCAGTGGTGTCATTCATTGAAACTTTTTTCACTTTTTACTGTTTATGGTCCAACTTGTATTTTAGCCAAATTGTGTATCTTGTCACTCCTGATTTATTACTGGCATGAGGAACTTAAAAAAAAATATTGTCTATTCCACATACACGTTTGCTCATAAAGGATGGTTTTAATTCACATCAGGTCCCCAAATAATGATGTTTTGTTCATCATCATTTTGTTATAATGTTGATATGAGAAAATGAATCCTGACTGGGGCCACTTTCTGTGTGGAGTTTGCATGTTCTCCATGTCTACATGGGTTTTCTCTGGGTACTCTGGTTTCCTTCCTTCCACAAACCAAAAGATGTGCATGTTAGGTGAATTGGGCTAATTGGGACAAGTTATGATCTAAGTTGTTTTAGTCTGAGTGAGTGTGAGTATTGGTTTGAGTACATCCTGTGATAGAAGAGCGTTCAGTCCAAGGGGGTTCCCATCTTGCTCCCTGAGCTGCCTGGAGAGGCTCAGTCCACCCACAATCCTGAGCTAAACTAAGCAAGTTGGGAAAAAATTATCTTCTTTGATTTTATTCATCTTTATTAAACATATGTTTAGGTCACATTTATTTCAATGTTTAGAACTAGAAGTGTTCTGGCCCTTTATTTAGAAGCTTGTTTATGTTTTTGTGGCTAGAAATACACCATATGAACTTAACTCTATATCAATTAGTCTGTGGTAAAATTGATTTCATTATATATTGTTTTTCTTAAAGTCACAGTTTCCAAGAGCACCTGTTAAGTAAGGACTTACGGTACTTTTTCAGTGAATAAATAATTTTCACCTTTGTTGTGATGCGTCCTACTTATTGATTTCCAGAACCAACATGTGTCAGTCTCTTCTTGCCTTAAAGAACAAATGACTAAAGTCTTGACTTTTTTAAATGTTTAGTTTGGAGCACATATCCCACTAGCTCCAGGGATCATGGAATGGGAAGGAATGTGGAGGAAAGACAGAACGTCAAGAAGTTTTTATTGTTTAGAAGAATGCAGTGCAATTGGTTCTCTTGGAGCTCTGGGGATTTAAATGACAGAGGGATTGACAGCAGCATATGCAGCAATGTTTCGGAATGCTCATATGGTATGTGACTGCTGTATCTAGAACTGACATTGCCATCTGTTCCTTGCTTTATGGAGCAATGGGACTTAGCCTTCCCCTTCCAAGTGTACACACACACATACACACACACAGATGACCCCAATCTCCATTCCAGCCTAAACAGAAAGTTAATGGAAAACATTAACTTTCCATTTCAGATTTGAAGCTCAACAGGAAATTCAAATGAATCAGGTAATTGATTACAGCCATACTGGGATCCTCCTCTTTCATGGAGAACTGTGAGGTTCAAGGGACTAGGAAACCAGTAATCATCACATGCAAATCCACTCAGCATGCAAGATGACAGATGGCACCAGTCAAAAAAGAAAAAAAAAATACCTCCTTAGAAATAAGCATGCTGGAAAGGTTATCAGTGGAATCAGTATAGAAGTCAGACATGAGCAATGTAATAAAATAATAATACAAAATGATTGAACCAATTTTTAAGAAATGTTAAGAACTATTTTAAGTTAAGTATACTTGTATATCTATCCATTGTTTAGATATAGTAATTTCCACATGTCATCTTCATCAAATACAGAAAAACAAGAGAGCTCCATGTTCAATAGATGTAACGGTGCTGTAAAAGACCATATGTCCTAAACAGAAAGAAAGAGATTCAGCAACATGAGTAATGAGCCATAGATTCAGAGAACATATGTCCAGTATTTTCTGTGATTGTCTCAATTTTATGTAATTTCATTCTTTAAAAAAAATATGATTGAGAAGTATAATGAAGTATAATAAAGTATAATAACATAATTCTATCTTTACACAATTACACAATCTTTTTACATAAAAATATTTCAGAAAGCAAGAAAAGTCTCTCAGAATAAAAGTCTTTATTTTAGACACAGAAAATATAGCCAATTATAATGATGAGAAGAATATAAATGTATGTTGGTGTCATTATGTGGGTGAAAGCAAAATTTATTTTCAGCAAGATTTTGGCATAATTAATTTGGAAAAAAATCTTCCATTGCAAAACACAAAGAATTGCTAGATATAACAAGCATTCTTTTAAATGTATTAATTGAGTTTGTAATACAGTAAAAAGTAATTCCTGTAGGGCCAATGTGGAAAAAACAACCACAAAGAAAATCTGTGAGGTAAGCTTATAAACAGACCCTGTGGAAAACCTCTGTTTGGGGGAAGGGAGAAGCTTCAGTGACTTGAGAATTTCTATTTTATGCACACAGAATGCTAGACCTTGGTTAGCCTGACACAAAAGTTAAAGTCCAAATAAGATATAGCATTGATTCAAAGTGTTTTCCTCTAGATATGTAATTACAAAGGGGAAAATAGTAAATTTACAGTGGAGTATACTGGCAGACATCATTTTAGCCAAGTGTTTGGGGTTAACGTAATACATATAAATTGATGTTATGTATCCACTGATATGATGCAGTGCTATCCTTCCCAATGATGCAGGACTTCAGCAGAATCAGGAGAAAATACTAAACAAACCCCAAGTAGGAGACATTCTACAAACTAACCAAACACTACTCTTGGAAATTGTCACAGACATGAAAGATAAGAATGAGGCACTGTAACAGTTTGGAGGAAACTAAGAAGTCATGACAACAATGTAATGATAGATCCTGGACTGGATCCTAGAACAGGAAAAGAAATTAATTGAAAATTTGGTGAAACCTGAGAAATTTTTACTTTATTTTATTAACTTTAGTTAATAGTATTGTAACAAGGTTGCTTTCTTTGTTTAGATAAATATACTGTAGTTATTTAAGATATTAACATAAGATAAAACTAAATGCGGTTATAGAAGATGTTAAACCCTTGTGCACTCTTGGTGGGAATGCAGACTGGTGCAGCCACTGTGGAACACAGTGTGGAGTTTCCTCAAAAAATTAAAAATAGAACTGCATTTTGACCGAGTGATTCCACCTCTGGAAACGTGCAAAGAAATCTGAAACACTAATTTGGAAGAATATATGCACCCCATACTCACTGAGGTGTTATTTACAACTAGAGGCCAGATCCATGAAATTCAGGCATGGGTAGGGTCCCTAACCATGGCTGGCAATCAGAGCCAATATGTGGGGTAACTGGTGGGGCGACAGGGGCCCCACTGGCACCCGCCTTAGCTTGCCTGAAGCCTGTTGGCTGGAGGCAGCTCCTGCTTTGAATATTTTCCCCCTAGTGGTCAGTGCATGTCATAGTGACCAATCGTTCCACCAGTTCTGCTGTTCGGTCAATTTGCATATTAGGCTTCTATTATATGGGATTAGAGGCCCCATGCAGGAAATTCTTGCACTGTGGGGAGGGGAGATGTCCCTCAGCCCGGCCTGTGCTCTCTTGCAATCCTAGAGCCTCACGATTGATCACCCCACAGAGGGAGCCCCCCCCCACTCACCATAGCCCACCAGTCGGGGCAATTGTGGAGCCCCACCTATTAATTATCTCACTGGCCAGTGGCCTGGCCCACCTCTGCAGGGTGATTGTGAGGTGATGGTGGGGCTGCCCCAACCAATTGCATCACACCTGTCTTGTCTGGCCTGGTGCCAGGGGATGTCATAATATGGTCATCCAAATGGTCGTTCTGCTGTTCAGCTATTTGGTCGATTTGCATATTACGCTTTTATTATTACAGATAGCCAAAGTCTGGAAACAGCCCAAGTGCCCATCAGTAGATGAGTGAATAAAAAATACTGTGCTCCATTTTCACAATGGAATAGTACTCAGCTATAAAAAAAGAAAGAAATCTTACCTTTTGCAAAGCATGTATGGACCTGGAGAGCATTATGCTAAGTGAAATAAGACAGTCAGAGAAAGACAAGTATCACATGATCTCACTTATATGTGGAATCTAATGAACAAAATAAACTGATGAACAAAATAGGTCCAGAGGTATGAATACATGGAACAGACAGACTGGCGGGTCTCAGAAGGGAGGGGGATGAGATGGGAAGAGATTAATCAAAGAAAATATGTGTATATATACATAACCCATGGACACAGACAAAAGTATGGTGAAGGCCTGTGGTGAGACTGGGCTGGGTGAAGTTGGGCAAAAGGGGGGATTTGGGGGACATCTGTAATGCTGTTAACAAGAGAAAATAATTTTTTTTAAAGTAATAAGGCATTAAAAAAGTCTCAGACTTAAGAGCTGGAAAAATGAAAGTGGGAGGAAATATTCAAATTAATCAAGTCCAACTAATAATACTTTCAGTCAATGTAAATGAATTACTACAGGCTTTATGTTCTTTAATACTCCTGAGGTTTTTTGTTATATTCTAAGAAGAATATAAAAGTATATAAAGTTGCCCAGCTGGTGTGGCTCAGTGGTTGAGTGTCAACCCAGAAACCAGGAGATCCCAGTTCGATTCCTAGTGAAGACACATGCCCTGTTGCAGGCTTGATCCTCAGGAGGCATGCAGGAGGCAGCTGATCAATGATTCTCTCTCATCATTGATATTTTTATCTCTCTCTCTCCCTTCCTCTCTGAAACCAAAAAAATACAAAATAAAAATATTTTTTACAAAAGAAACCAGCATTTGTGTGATGTAGCTTTAAAACTATAAAAGTAAAAAAATATAATAAAGCAAAATGTGATAAAATGTGATTTTTTACAAAAGAAATGTGATTTTTTACAAAAGAAAGAAACCAGCATTTGAGTGATGTAGCTTTAAAACTATAAAAGTAAAAAAATATAATAAAGCAAAATATGATAAAAAATCCAAACAAAACCATATTTCTCCCATTAGTTAATAGCTCAAGGAGAGCAAACTTTTAAAGAATGTTCAAATAATACCATTAGCTACATTTATCTAGTAACAACAGTAAGAAATATGCATTCTTTTCAAGCATAAGCAGAACATTTACAAAATTGATCATACACTTAGATATAATTCAATTCTTAATATACCAGATAGTCTATATCAAACATACTACTTTCTCCATCCATTATGCAATTAAGTTAGAAATCAATAACATAAAGAAATAAAATTCCTCATAATTATAAACTTAAGAACAGGCTTTAAAGAATAATCATTAACACTCTAGCTGGTTTGGCTCAGAGGATAGAGCATCAACCTGCAGACTGAAGGATCCCAGGTTCAATTCCAGTCAAGAGCACATCCCTGGGTTGCAGGCTCGATCCCCAGTAGGGATCGTATAGGAGGCAGCCAATCAATGTTTCTCTCTCATTGTTGATGTTTCTCTCTCTTTCCCTTCTCCCTT
>JAAGEH010000012.1:9881976-9909278 GCA_011751065.1 Lasiurus cinereus | reverse complement strand
GGGCCTTCATGCTAGCTTGCTGACACCCTAATCCCTTTGTTTGCGCATCAGGGTCGCCACGTCTGTGGCACCCTAGACCCTGTGTTTGTGTGTTCTGGTCGCCTGTCTGTGGCATACCCTTCTTTCTGGTTTGTGGAGCTCCCTGGTCACTGGTGTTTGCGGTGCACCCTCGAGGCCACCACCCAAGGTGGGTTTTCAGTAGCACTTGGGTAGTAAAACAATCATATTTACAATTAAAACATTACAAGAAAGTATGGGAAGATGTAAAAGCAATCCCCAAAGGAAAGAAAAAGAGAAATCACCAGAAAGGGAGTTAGATGAAACTGAAGTGAGCAGCCTTTCAGAGAAAGAGTTCCAAGTAATGGTTTTAAGGATGTTTAAACAGATTGAAGACAATATCACACAACTCAATGAGAACTATAAGGAGCTGAATGAGAATGTCACCAACATGAAACGAAACCAAGAGGAGATGAGAAATGACATAGCTGCAATAAGGAACACAATGGAAGGCCTAAACAGTAGACTAGAAGAGGCTGAGGACCGCATCAGCGAATTAGAAGACAAGGTAGGAAAAAACACACAAACACAGCAACAACTGGAAAAAAGACTTAAAAAAAAAAGAAGAGAGCCTAAGGGAACTTTGGGACAATACAAAACGAAACAACATACGCTTAATTGGGATACCAGAAGGAGTGGAAGAGAAGCAAGGAATAGAAAACCTATTTGAAGAAATAATGACAGAAAATTTCCCTGATATCGGCAAGGAAAAAAATATGCAAGTCCAAGAAGAACACAGAGTCCCAACCAAGCTGAACCCCAAAAGAGTGACACCAAGACACATCATAATTAAATTGGCGAACAATAATGACAAAGCAAGAATCTTAAAGGCAGCCAGAGACAGAAAGTTACCTATAAGGGATCTCCTATTAGAATAGCAACTGATTTCTCAACAGAAACACACCAGGCCAGAAGGGAATGGAATGAAATATATAAAGTGATGCAAAACAAAACAAGGGTCTGAACCCAAGAATACTATTCCCAGCAAGGCTATCATTCAAAATTGAAGGTGGAATCAGGAGTTTTACAGACAAGAAAGGGCTAAGAGAGTTTATCACTACCAAGCCAATAATGCAAGAAATGATAAAGAGACTGCTATAAAAAGAAGAAAGAGAAAGGCAAAAAAACACAAAAACACACAAAACACTAAGGAAAAATATGACAACAAACATGAACTTGTCAATAATATCATTAAATGTAAATGGGTTAAATGCACCAATCAAAAAACATGGGGTAGCTGAATGGTTAAGAAAACAGGACCCATACATTTGCTGTCTACAAGAGACCCACCTCAGAGAAAAGGATTCACACAGACTGAGAGTGAAGGGATGGAAAACATTTTTCAGGCAAATAGAAATGAGAAAAAAGCTGGGGTAGTGATAATTATATCTGATAAAATAGACCTCAAAGTAAAGCCTATAACAAGAGATAAGGAAGGCCACTATATAATACTAAAAGGAGCAATTCATCAAGAAGAAATAACTCTGGTAAACTTATACGCGCCTAAAATAGGAGCCCCTAAATACATTAAAAAAAATCCAGGAGGATATCAAGGGAGAGATTGACAGCAATACAATCATATTAGGGGATTTTAATACACCACTGACATCTCTGGACAAATCCTCTAGACAAAAAATCAGCAAAGAAACAGCAACTCTAAATAACTCACTAGATCAGATGGACCTAATTGACATCTTCAGAGTATTTCACCCCAAAGCTACAGAATACACATTCTTCTCAAGTGCACATGGGACATTCTCAAAAATAGACCACATACTGAGTCATAAGCAAAGTCTCCCCAAATTCAAAAAGATTGAAATCATATCAAGCATTTTCTCAGACCACAATGGCATAAGATTAGAAATAAACTACAATAAAAACATTCCAAAAAATTCAAACACATGGAAGTTGAATAGCATGTTACTAAACAATGATTGGGTTATAAATTAGATAAAAGAAGAAATTAAAAATATTCTGGAGACTAATGACAATAAAAACACAACAATGCAAATGCTATGGGACGCAATAAAAGCAGTGCCGAGCGGGAAGTTTATAGCTCTACAGGCCTACCTCAAAAAACAAGAAAAAATGGTAATGAATCACCTAACTCAACAACTCAAAGATTACAAAAAGAGCAACAGGAAAAGCCCACTGTGAGCAGAATGAAGGAAATAATAAAGATCAGAGTAGAAATGAATGACATAGAGACCAAAAAAAACAATTCAAAAAATTAACAAAACAAAGAGCTGGTTCTTCGAAAGAATAAACAAGATTGATGAACCTCTAGCCAGGCTCATCAAGAAGCAAAGAGAGAGGACCCAAATAAACAAAATCAGAAATGAGAGAGGGGAAATAACTACACACCCCACAGAAATACAAAGGATTGTTAAAAAATATTATGAACAACTCTGTTCTAACAAATTTCACAACCTGGAGGAAATGGATAGATTCCTAGAAAAACACAACCTTCCAAAACTCACACAGGAAGATTCAAAAAATCTCAACGCACTTATAACTAAGGAAGAAATTGAAGCAGTCATCAAAAAGCTTCCAGCAAACAAAAGCCCAGGGCCAAACGGCTTCACAGGGGAATTTTACCAAACATTCACAGAAGAAGTAAAACCCATTCGTCTCAGACTATTCCAGAAAATTCAAGAGGAAGGAACACTTCCAAACTCCTTCTATGAAGCCAGCATCACCCTAATACCAAAACTAGATAAAGATAACACAATGAAAGAAAATTACAGACCAACAACCCTCATGAACATAGATGCCAAAATCCTCAACAAAATTCTAGCAAATCGAATCCAGCAGTACTTCAGAAAGATCATACATCATGACCAAGTAGGATTTACCCCAGGGATGCAAGGATAGTACAGTGTCCACAAATCAATAAACGTGACACATCACATAAACAAATTGAGAGATAAAAATCACATAGTCATATCAATTGATGCAGAAAAAGCATTTGACAAAATCCAACACCTTTTCTTGATAAAAACTCTCAGCAAGGTGGGAATAGAAGGATCATACCTCAACATCATAAAAGCCATATATGATAAACACACAGCTAACATCATATTCAATGGGCAAAAACTAAAAACTTTTTCCCTAAAAACAGGAACAAGACAGGGATGCCCACTCTCACCACTCCTATTTAACATAATGCTGGAAGTAGTAGCCATTGCTATCAGACAGAAAAAGATATCAAAGGCATCCAAGGAAAAGAAAAAGTAAAACTGTCCTTATTTGCAGATAACATGATACTGTATATAGAAAACCCTTAAGACTCCATCAAAAAATTATTAGACATGACAAATGAATTCAGCAATGTAGAAGGATACAAAATTAACACCAAAAAATCTATGGCATTTCTATATACCAATAATGAACTTACAGGGGAGAATCCAAGATGGCGGCACAGGTAAATACCTACACTGCTGGCTCCCACAACAATTTCAAAACTACAACTAAAAGACAGAACGTACATCATCCAGAACCACAGGAAAGCTGGCTGAGTGCAAATTTTACAAGTAGAAGGAAAGAGAGGGGCTCACAGAGACTCAAAGGAGCTGCAAAAAGCTGAGGTATGGAGATGTACACATGGAGAGAGCGGGTGCCAGAATACCTGGCTGGCTTTCTCTGGTGGGAGGGAGATGGAGACTCCCAACTGCATTGAACTCCTTATCCTACGACACTAAACCACAAGTCCAGCCAAAACTCATACAGGGCAAGTTTGGACTGTGAAAAGGGAGAAGTGCATGGAAATTTAGGGGAGACGCAAAAGGGCAGAAGTCTGGTGGCGTGCACAGCACTGCGCACAGAAAACTGATTGCTGATTGTGACAGAGCCTCCCAATTGTGCCACTTCTAACTCCACTAAACACCAGTTTCGGGTGAAACCCTGGGGACCCAGACTCATATGGTCCCGGAGCTCAGGGGAGCCAGAAAGACAGCAGTCTAGAGGCACAGCAAGAGTGCATGTGTGCTCACAAGGACCGTTCCAGTAATTACCCAGTCACATGAGACTTAGGGGCCGTGGAGGGTGGGGCCGACTGGAAGGCAAGGTGATCCCTTAAGCCCTGCAACTCCATCCATTCCAAGCTCAACAAAGAGGCTTATACAGTTTTGCAAGTCTTATATCATAAGTCTGAATCCAATACAGAAGTTCTCCCAGCATAGGGAAAATGCTGAGACAAAGGAAGAGATTACAAAGAAAAGAAATGAAGGAAAACAAATGACAGGATATAGAGTTCTAAACCATGGTTAAGGTTTTTTAAGAATATTCTAGAAAATATGGATAAAGTTAGCAAGACCCAAGAGAAGATGAAAAAGGACCAACTAGAGATGGAAAAGGACCAACTAGAAATTAAACATAGACTGACTGAAATAAATATTACAGAGACCTAACAGCAGAACAGAGGAAGGCAAGAAACAAGTCAAAAATTAGAAATACAAAGAAGCAGAAAACACTCAACTGTGAAAGAAAAATTAATCCAAAAATGTGAAGATAGTGTAAGGAGCCTCTGGGACAACTTCAAGCGTACCAACATCAGAATTGTGGGGGTGCCAGAAGAAGACAGACAGAAAGACACTGAAAACCTGTTTGAAGAAATAATGACTGAAAACTTCCCCCACCTGGTAAAAGAAATAGACTTACAAGTCCAGGAAGCACACAGAACACCCCAAAAAAAGGAATCCAAAGAGGACCACACCAAGACACATCATAATTAAAATTCCAAGAGCAAAAGACAAGGAGAGAATATTAAAAGCAGCGCCGAGACCAGTTTGGCTCAGTGGATAGAGAATCGGCCTGCAGACTGAAAGGTCCCAGGTTCGATTCTGGTCGGGGGCATGTACCTTGCTTGCGAGCACATCTCCAGTGTGGGGTGTGCAGGAGGCGGTTGATCGATGTCTCTCTCTCATCGATATTTCTGACTTTTTAGCCCTCTCCCTTCCTCACTCTGTAAAAAATCAATAAAATATATTTTTTAAAAATAAATAAATAAAAGTAGCAAGAGAAAAACAGTTAATTACCTACAGGGGAGCACCCATTCTACTGTCAGCTGATTTCTCTAGAGAAACTATGCAGGCCATAAGGGAGTGGCAAGAAATATTCAACGTGATGAATAGCAAGAACCTACAACCAAGAATACTCTACCCAGCAAAGCTATCATTCAGAATTGAAGGGCAGATAAAGAGCTTCACAGGTAAGAAAAAGCTAAAGGAGTTCATCAACACCAAACCAGTATTATATGAAATGCTGAAATGTACACTTTAGGAAGAGGAAGAAGTAAAAGGTAAAGATAAAAATCATGAACAACAAATACATATCTATCAACAAGTGAATCTAAAAAGTAAATTAAAAATCTGATGAACAGAATAAACTGGTGAATATAGTAGAATCGGGAAAGGAGTGAGGGGGGTACAGGGAGAGACTGAACAATAATTATACACCTATGGATGAGGACAATGTGGGGGGAAGTAAGGTATAGGGAGGAGTGGGAGTGGGTGGAGGGAAGCTAGGGGAGAAAAAGAAAAACAAATGTAATAATCTGAACAATAAAGATTTATTAAATTTAAAAAAATAAAAATCAAGTGAATAAAAACTCTCATGAACATAATAAACTGGTGAATATAATAGAATCAGGGGCATATAAAGGGAGTGAACTGACAATTCTCAGGAGAAAGGGGTATGAGGGGTATAGGAAGAGACTGAACAAAAATCGTACACCTATGGATATGGAAAGTGGGGGGGGAAGGTAAGTCAGAGAGTGGGGTGGGAACTGGGTAGAGGGTAGCTATGGGGTAAAAAGAGGAACAATTATAATAATCTGAACAATAAAGATTTATGAAATTTTTAAAAAATTAAATTAAATTAAAAACAAAATGGACATCATCCAGAACCACAGAAAGGCTGGATGAGTGAAAATTCTACAACTAGAAGGAAGGAAAAAAGCACACTGATACTCAGAGGAGCTGCAGGAGGCAGAGTACTGCGACATGTGCTCAGAGAGGATTGGCAACTGAATCCATGGCTGACTTTCTCAAGTGGAAGGGAGACAAAGCTCCTGACTATGCTGAACTCCAGTTCTGGGCAAGACTCTGAGGACCCAGACTCATACGGGGTGAAAGTGGACTGTCAGGAAACAGAAAAGCATATTGAGACTCAGAGGAAGTGCGAAATTCAAAGGTACCAAGGCGAGCATGCAGAGAGGGCTGGCACCTGAATACACAGTTGGCTTTCTCAAGTGGGAGGGAGACAAAAGTTCTGGACTGCACTGAAATCCAGTTCCAGGTGAGACTCTGAGGACTCAGACTCATTCAGGGAGAAACTGGACTGTCTGGCAGCGGGCAGAACTTGAGGGAGGCTTTCTCCCAGAGGCTTGCAGAGATTACCACAGGACACTGAGACACAGGGGCCTCGTAGGACAGGGCTGGCAAGAAATCAATGCTGTCTGCTCTGCCCTGAGACTCCGCCACATTCAAGCTAAGCACAAAGGCTTTTTACAAGTCTTCTCCCATAAGGGTGTCTCCAGCACAGAAATTCTGGTATAAACACAGCTGATCCTCACAACCAATTGACCGGGAGGTCAATTCCACCCAGTGATACCAACAACAATGAAGAATTAACTACAACAAGGCTGTACACACATTCCACAAAGGGGTGCACCAAGAGTGTTCACCTCATGTAACTGGGGATGCTGAGCCACTGGGCCCTATAGGACACCTACCACACAAAGCTACTCTACCAACTCAAGGAAGCAGCCAAAATTCAGAGACAAAGAAACAGATCTCAAATAAAAGAAATGGAGGAAAGCACATGACTGGATATAGAATTCAAAACTACAGTTATAAGGTTTTTCAAGAATTTTCTAGCCAAGACCGGTTTGGCTCAGTGCTTAGAGCATCAGCTTGCAGACTGAAGGGTCCCAGGTTCGATTCCTGGGGGCATGTACCTTGATTGAGGGCACATCTCCACTGTGGGGCGTGCAAGAGGTGGCTGATCGATGTCTCTCTCTCATCGATGTTTCTGACTTCCTATCTCTCTCCCTTCCTCTCTGTAAAAAAATCAATAAGATATATTTTTAAAAAGAATTTTCTAGAAAAGGACAATAAATTTAGCGAGACTTTCGAGGATATGAAAAAGGGCAAACTAGAAATTAAGCACACACTGACTGGAATAAAAAATATATATATTATACAGAGATCTAACAGTAGACCAGAGGATCACAAGTATCAAGTCAAAGATTTGAAGTACAAAGCAAAACACACTGAACCAGAAAAGAAAAAAGAATGCAAAAATATGACAATAGTGTAAGGAGCCTCTGGGACAACTTCAAGCATACCAACATCAGAATTATGGGTGTGCCAGAAGAAGAGAGAGAGCAAGATACTGAAAATCTATTTGAAAAAATAATGACCAAAAGTTTTCCCTAACTAGTAAAAGAAATAGACTTACAAGTCCAGGAAGCACACAGAACCCCAAACAAAAGAAATCCAAAGAGGACCACACCAAGACACATCGTAATTAAAATGCCAAGAGCTAAAGACAAAGAGAGAATATTAAAAGCAGCAAGAGAAAAACAGTTCCCTACAAGGAAGCACCCATACGACTGTCAGCGGTTTTCTCAACAGAAACTTTGCAGGCCAGACTGGAGTGGCAGGAAATATTCAAAGTGATGAATAGCAAAGACCTACAACCAAGATTACTCTACCCAGCAAAGCTATCATTCAGAATTGAAGGGCAGATAAAGAGCTTCACAGATAAGAAAAAACTATAGGAGTTCTTTACCACCAAACCAGTATTATATGAAATGCTGAAAGGTATTTTTAAGAAGAGGAAGAAGAACAAAAAGGTAAAAATAAAAATTATGAACAACAAATACATATCTCTCAATAAGTGAATCTAAAAATCAAGTGAATAAAAAAATCTGATGAACAGAATAAATTGGTAAATATCATACAATCAGGGGCATAGACAGGGAGTGGACTGATAATTCTCAGGGGGAAAGAGGTGTGGGGGATGTGGAAAGAGACTGGACAAAAATCGTACACCTAAGGATGAGGACAGTAGGGGGGAGGTTAGAATCAGTTTGAGGGGTCCTATGGGGGAAAAAAGAGGAATAATTGCAATAATCTGAACAATAAATATTTATTAAATTTTAAAAATTCACAATAAATTTGAGGATGTCTGGATTTTACAACATACATACAGTGTCATACATTGATCCCCAATGTATGTAAAGTAGAACCTATAATTGGTCTTTTTAAAAATATATATTTTTATTTATTTCAGAGAGGAAGGGAAAGAGAGAGAGAGAGAGAGAGAGAGAGAGAGAGAGAGAGAGAGAGAGAGAAGCATCAGTGATGAGGCAGAACCATTGATTAGCTGTCCCCTACTGGGGATCAAGCCCACAACCTTGGCATGTGCCCTGACTACAAATGGAACTGTGACCTCCTAGTTTATAGGTCGATGCTCAACCACTGAACCATGCTGACATGGCTATAATCAGTCATTTTTAACTGATTATAATCCTGGCAGAACTTTTCATGGTGAAGCTACACTAATATGAGCCCCCACCAATACACCCCACCCCCACCTGCCAGAATCTCGTTTCAAGATAAACCTGTGAGAGTTGAATAAACAAACCCCACAGAGAAAGTGAGAGTTTAGCTCCTTGGAAACCTAACATAAGATACTGACTAGACAGTTTCCTTAAACCAGCAGTCACTAACCTTCCGGACCACACAAACCACCAGTGACCACTAGACTTGAGCTAATAGGAGGCATGCTTAGAATACAACTGTAATTAAGAAAGCTTAAATATAATTTATTCCATTGCCTGAGATTGACTGTATTGATAGAAAATGTTAGGCACAGAAGTGGGAGATGACTAGGGAAAAAAATGGTGTCCATTAGTCTTTTGCATTGTCTAGGGGGAAAGACACTCTGACTTATGAACACAAATATTCCAATCCCTTTAATTTTTTAAATCTTAATTGTTCAGATTATTAGAGTTGTTCGTTTTTCCCCCTCCGCCCCATACCTCCCCGGTTCCCACCCCACCTCATTCCTTTACCCCTCCTCCCCATTGTCCTGGTTCATACATGTAAGATTTTTGTCCAATCTCTTCCCGCACCCCCAAACCCCCCTTGCTCCTGAGAATTGTCAGTCCACTCCCTTTCTATGCCCCTGATTCTATTATATTCACCAGTTTATTCTGTTCTTCAAATTTTTTGTTCACTTGATTTTTAGATTCACTTGTTGATAGGTATGTATTTGTTGTCACTTTGGTATTCATAATTTTTATCTATACCTTTTTCTTCCTCTTCTTAGAGACTACCCTTCAGCATTTCATATAATACTGATTTGGTGGTGATGAACTCCTTTAGTTTTTTCTTGTCTGTGAATTTTTTTTATCTGATCTTCAATTCTGAATGATAGCTTTGCAGGGTAGAGTAATCCTGGTTGTAGGTCCTTGCTATTCATCACTTTGTATACTTCTTGCCACTCCCTTCTGGCCTGCATAGTTTCTGTTGAGAAATCAGTTGACAGCTATATGGGTACTCCCTTGTAGGTAACTAACTGTTTTTCTCTTGCTGCTTTTAATATTCTCTCTTTGTCTTTTGCCCTTGGCATTTAAATTATGAGGTGTCTTGGTGTTGTCCTCTTTAGATTCTTCTTGTTTGGTGTTCTCTGCACTTCCTTGACTCTTAAGTCTATTTCTTTTACCAGGTGTGGGAAGTTTTCAATCATTATTTCTTCATATAGGTTTTCAATATCTTGCTCTTTCTCTTCTTCTGGCACCCCCATAATTTGGATGTTGGTACGCTTGAAGTTGTCCCAGAGGTTCCTTACACTATCTTCATATTTTTGGATTCTTTTTGATTTTCCAGTTGAGGTTTTTTTGCTTTTTCATATTTTAAATCTTTGACTTGATTCTTGGGATCCTGTAGTCTGCTATTGGATCTCTGTATGTTATTCTTTATTTCAGTCAGTGTATGCTTGATTTTCGATTGGTCCTTTTTCATATCCTTGAGGGTCTTACTAAATTTCTTGGAGGTTTCTAGAAGATTCTTGAGTAACTTGTAAACGTGGGTTTGAAGTCTATATCTAGTATTTTGCTTTCATCCATTTCTTTCACTTGTGACTTGTTTCTTTGTCTCTGCATTTTGGCTGCTTTTCTATGTTTGTTTCTATGTACTAGGTAGCTGCTAAATCTCCTTGATTTGATAGAGTGGCCTTGTGTGGTTGGTGTCCTATAGGGCCCAGTGTCTCAGCCTCCCCAGTCACCTGAGGTACACATTCTTGGTGCACCCCTTTCTGGGCTGTTTGCACAGTTTTGTTGTAGTTATCTCTTGGCATCACTGGGAGGAGTTGACCTCCAGGCCAGTTGGCTGTGATGGCCAGTTGTGTCTATACTGGAAGATCTGTTGCACAGGAGACACCCTAATGGGCAGGACTTGCTTCAGTAGGGCTTTGGTGCTCACTGAATCTGCCCCTTAATTGTGTCTCTTATGGATGTGAAAAGTTGTAATCCAGTATTGTATCACTCTGACCACTGGGTACACTCGCTCTTGGATATCCAAGGAAGTGTAAGGTCAGCCACTGGTGGCGGCCACCCAGCAGGAGCTACAGAGAGCACTGCAGATTCCTCCTCTTTGTATGGCATTTGGAAGTGCCCAGGCAAGGCCCAGCTGTGAAGCAAGGCCACTGCTGCTGCCAAGCAGTGGGCCTACTTTTGGAATTCCTGGGGGTCTCAGCTGCAGTTTTATTTTTTGTTTTTTGTTTTTTAAGACAAAAGAACAGACCATTCATATGCAAAAGCCAATGTGCACAACTTGGGTGGGATTGTAAATTGGGAGGGGCAGGGTATCTGGGAATCACCAGGGTGGAGCAAACAGCGATGGCTTCCTGAATTGGAGAAGTCCCAGGTTCTCTGTGTCCTGCACCCCTATGCAGGAACAATGATCTCTGAAAGCACCTTTGAGAGGAAGCCATCCTTGTTTTCCTGTCCCGATGCCAGACAGTCCAGTTTTTCCCCTTATGTGTCTGGGTTCCCACAGTCTCTTGCAGAACTGGAGTTCAGAGCAAGTGGGAGCTTGTATCTCTTGGTTTAAAGAGCAGCACCTCCAGGTGCCAGCACTTTCTGTGCCTCCATACCTCCTACCAGTCTAAATGAGCTTTCTTCACCTCTCTAGTCATGTAATTTCCACTCATCCAGCTTTCTTGTGGTTCCGGGTGGTAGTTCTGTGGTTTAGTTGTGGTTTTGATGGTGTTGTGAGAGGCAGCAAGTATAGGTGATTACCCATGCTGCCATCTTGGTTTCTTCTGTTCTAATTTCTTTAACACAAACATCCCTACACGATGGAGATGCAAATCCTGATGAATGCATTAGTTAATTTTAGTATTTATCTTCATTTGTTCTGATCCAAGTTTATCAAGCAACATACTGGTGATAATTTGGCTTTCTTTTTTAAAAAAATATATTTTATTGATTTTTTACAGAGAGAAAGGGAGAGGAATAGAGAATTAGAAACATCAATGAGAGAGAAATATCCATCAGCTGCCTCCTGCACACCCCCTACTGGGGATGTGCCTGCAACCAAGGTACATGCCCTTGACCGGAATTGAACCTGGGACTTTTGAATCTGCAGACTGACGCTCTATCCACTGAGCCAAACCGGTTAGGGCATAATTTGGCTTTCTATACAGGTTTCTCTATGAGTAAAATCATGTTCATCGTAAGTGAATAAACTACCATTCTTGGTTGACCAACAGCTGCTATGAATAAATTTATTTAGCATGAGGCCCAAGGGAATCCTCAACTCTAAGTGAGGCGCAGAACAGACCAGAGGACAGGATGCTGTAATGAGGGGGGCATGTGTACTCCTACCTCATTCCCAGATGTCTGTAGCTGGCATCTCTCCATGTCATCTTTTATAACGTAAACTTGGCCTGATATAGAACTCCCATTCCCAATACTGTTATAATTTTGGGTTTCCCTAGTAGGTAAAGTCCACTATACATTTTCTTACCCTAGAAAAGTGGGCTAAGCTGCACTTTTGGCTTTGACACCCAGTTCTGATTTTGAATATGTGCTACAGCAATTATTTTAACTAATTTCATTAACTACCATTTACATACTATACTGGTTCAGTTCAACAGTCATCTTGAACAATGAGCAACATATTTTGTAGGGAATATACTATCTAATAAAGAGGGAATATGCAAATTGACCATCACACCATAACAAGATGGCTGCCCCTGCAGCAGAGGCAGGAATTCCGTAACACAAGATGGCTGTGCCTACAGAGGAGGCCGAGTTCCTGTAATGAGCCTTAATGAGCAATCAACAGGGACCTGAGGCTGCGCTCCCCTCCTGGTGGAGCTTGACAGAGGACCTCAGGTCATGCCTCTCACCCCAGTGCCAAGCAGGAGGGGCTCAGGCCGTGCCCATCACCCCAGTGCCAGGCTAAGCAACCTAAGGCAATGCCCTCCATTGGGTAAGGAATGATAGGGGTGGGGCTGGCCAGGTCTAGATCCAGCCGAATGGGGCTGGGGCTGGCCAAGTCTGGGTCTTGTACAATTTCTTTTTTTTTTTTAATTAAATCTTTATTATTCAGATTACTACATTTGTTTCTCTTTTTTCCCCTCCATAGCTCCCCTCCACCCGGCTCCCACCCCTCCCTCTATCCTTACCTCCACCTCATTGATGAGTCCATAGGTGTACGATTTTTGTCCAGTCACCCCTCCCCACTTCCCCTCTGAGAATTATCAGTCCACTCCCTTTCTGTGCTCCTGATTCTATTATATTCACCAGTTTATTCTGTTGATCAAATTTTTAATTCACTTAATTTTTAGATTCACTTATTGACAGATATGTATTTGTTCATAATTTTTTATCTTTTACCTTTTTCTTCTTCCTCTTCTAAAAGAGTACCTTTCAGCATTTCATATAATACTGGTTTGGAGTTGAACTCCTTTAGCTTTTTCTTATCTGTGAAGCTCTTTATCTGCCCTTCAATTCTGAATGATAGCTTTGCTGGATAAAATATTCCTGGATGTAGGTTCTTGCTATTCATCACGTTGAATATTTTTTGCCACTTCCATCTGGCCTGCATTATTTCTGTTGAATAATCAGCTGATAGTCGTATGGGTGCGCCCTTGTAGGTAATCAATTGTTTTTCTCTTGCTGCTTTCAATATTCTCTCTTTGTCTTTTGCTCTTGGTATTTTAATTATGATGTGTCTTGGTGTAGTCCTCTTTGGATTCCTTTTATAAGGGGTTCTGTGTGCTTCCTGGACTTGTAAGTCTATTTCTTTCACCAGATGTCGGAAGTTTTCAGTCATTATTTCTTTAAATAGGTTTTCAGTATCTTGCTCTCTCTCTTCTGGCACCCCCACAATTCTGATGTTGGTACGCTTGAGGTTGTCCCAGAGGCTCCTTACATTATCTTCACATTTTTGGATTCTTTTCTCTTCTTGCTTTTCCAGTTGAGTGTTTTCTGAGTCTTTATATTTCAAGTTTTGACTTGATTCTTGCGTTCCGCTAGTCTGCTGTTAGGTCTCTGTATAATATTTTTTATTTCAGTCAGTGTATGTTTAATTTCTATTTGGTCCTTTATCATCTCTAGTTGGTTCTTTTTCATCTCCTCTTGGGACTCACTAAATTTATCCATCTTTTCTAGGATATTCTTGAAAAACCTTATAAGCGTGGTTTTGAACCTTATATCCAGTCTTTGTTTTCCTCCATTTCTTTTGTTTGTAATCGCTTTTTTTTATTAATTTTTATACATATCTCCCCATTGCCCCCTCCCTCCCAGGCATACCCCGACCCCCCAGTGTCTGTGATCATTGGTTATGCTTATATGCATGCATATAAGTCCTTTGATCACTTATCTACCTCACCTAACTTTAATCTTTCTGCTGTAATTTCACAGTCTGTTTGATGCTTTATGATTTTTGTCCTCCTGAGAATTATCAGTCTACTCCCTTTCTGTGCTCCTGATTCTAGTATATTCACCAGTTTATTCTGTTCATCAAATTTTTAATTCACTTAATTTTTAGATTCACTTCTTGATAGATATGTATTTGTTGTTCATAATTTTTTGTCTTTTACCTTTTTCTTCTTCCTCTTCTAAAAGAGTACCTTTCAGCATTTCATATAAAGCTGGTTTGGAGTTGATGAACTCCTTTAGCTTTTTCTTATCTGTGAAGCTCTTCATCTGCCCTTCAATCCTGAATGATAGATTTGCTGGATAGATTATTCTTGGTTGTAGGTTCTTGCTGTTCATCACATTGAATATTTCTTGCCACTCCCGTCTGGCCTGCATCATTTCTGTTGAGAAATCAGCTGACAGTCGTATGGGTGCTCCCTTGTAGGTAATGAACTGTTTTTCTCTTGCTGCTTTTAATATTCTCTCTTTGTCTTTTGCTCTTGGTATTTTAATTATGATGTGTCTTGGTGTGGTCCTCTTTGGATTCCTTTTATTTGGGGTTCTGTGTGCTTCCTGGACGTGTAAGTCTATTTCTTTCACCAGATGTGGGAAGTTTTCAGTCATTATTTCTTTAAACAGGTTTTCAGTATCTTGCTCTCTCACTTCTTCTGGCACCCCCACAATTCTGATGTTGGTACACTTGAAGCTGTCCCAGAGGCTCCATACATTATCTTCATATTTTTGGATTCTTTTCTCTTCTTGCTTTTCCAGTTGAATGTTTTCTGCTTCTTTATATTTCAAATTTTTGACTTGATCCTTGCCTTTCTCTAGTCTGCTGTTAGGACTCTGTATAATAGTTTTTATTTCAGTCAGTGTATGTTTAATTTCTAGTTGGTTTTTTTACATCTTTAATTGGACCTTTTCCATCTCCTCTTGGGACTTGATAAATTTATCCATCTTTTCTAGCATATTCTTGAAAAATCTTATAAGCATGGTTTTGAACTCTATATCCAGTCATTTTTTTTCCTCCATTTCTTTTGTTTGTACTCCCTTCCCTTGTCTCGGCATTTTCACTATGCCAGGGAAACTTCTGTGTTTAATTCAGCTTTATGATACCACACGTGCAAAGCCGCAGAAGCCTCTGTTGAACTTGGGAGGGGTGGAGTCTCAGGGCTTAAGGGACCGCCTTGCCTTCCAGTCGGCCCCGCCCTCTGCGGCCCCTGAGTCTCACGTGACTGGGTAATGGCTGGAGCAGTCCTTGTGCATGAGCCTACAGTGCCTCTAACCACTGCCTTTCCGGCTCCCCTGCGCACCAGGACCACACGAGTCTAGGTCTCCAGGGTTTCGTCCAAAACAGGGGTTTAGTGAAGTTAGAAGTGGCACAGTTGGGAGGGTCTGTCTCCCGCCCACTAGCGAAAGCCAGTGGCACAATCAGCAGTCTGTCCTGTGCGCAGTGCCATGCGCGCCACCAGGCCTTTGATCTTTTGCGACTCCCCTAAATCTCCGTGCATCTCTCCCTTTTCACAGTCCAAACTCCCCCCGTATGAGTTTCGGCTGGATCTGGGGTTTAGTGTTGTAATATAAGGAGTTCAATGCCTTTGAGAGTCTCCGTTTCCCTCCCGCCAGAGAAAGCCAGCCAGGTACTCCGGCACCCCTTCTCTCCTCGCACGCGTTCCCGTACCTCAGCTTTTTGCAGCTCCTCTGGGTCTCCGTGAGCCCCTCTCTTTCCCTTTAGTTGTGGAACTTCCACTCAGCCAGCTTTCCTGTGGTTCTGGATGATGTCCGTTCTGTCTTTTAGTTGTCTGTTTGTGATCTCTTCCCTTGTCTTCGCATTTTCACTATGCCGGGAGAACTTCTGTGTTGGATTCAGCCTTATGATACCAGACTTGAAAAACCGCAGAAGCCTCTCTGCTGAGCTTGGGAGGGGTGGAGTCTCTGGGCTTAAGGGACCACCTTGCCTTCCAGTCGGCCCTGCCCTCCATGGTCCCTGAGTCTCAAGTGACCGGGTAATCGCTGGAGTGGTCCCTGTGCGCGCGCAATCACTCTCTCAGTGCCTCTAGACCTCTGCCTTTCCGGCTCCCCTGTGCTCTGGAACCACACGAGTCTGGGTCCCCAGGGTTTTGCCCGAAACTGGGGTTTAGTGGAGTTAGAAGTGGCACAGTTGGGAGGGTCTGTCTCCCGCCCAGTCCCAAAAGCCAGCGACACAATCAGCTGTCAGTCCTGTGCACACAATGCCGTGCGCACCACCAGACCTCTGATCCTTTGCAACTCCCCTAAATTTCTGTGCACTTCTCCCCCTTCACAGTCCAAACTCCCCCCGTATGAGTTTCAGCTGGATCTGGTGTTTAGTGTTGTAGGATAAGGGGTTCAATGCCTTTGAGAGTCTCAGTCTCCCTCCTGCCAGAGAAAGCCAGCCAAGTTCGCTGTCACCCGCTCTCTCTGCGCGCGCGTCTCCATACCTCAGCTTTTTGCAGCTCCTCTGGGTCTCTGTGAGCCCCTCTCTTTCCTTCTAGTTGTAGAATTTCCACTCAGCCAGCTTTCCTGTGGTTCTGAATGATGTCCATTCTGTCTTTTAGTTGTAGTTTTGAAATTGTTGTGCGAGGCAGCAGTGTAGGTGTTTACCTATGCCGCCATCTTGGATTCTCCTCCTCTTGTACGATTTCAAGGCACATGTGCATGGGGGGTGGGGGAATTGACTCTGGTTCCTATGGTACACCCCAGACTCTTAACAGGAGGAAGATTTTCATATACATTTTACTAATTTTCTTTTATCCCTGATACTTCTTTTATAGAAAAAGGGCAAATAGTAGTATTATAATATTCCCTCTAAT
Organism: Lasiurus cinereus; assembly: GCA_011751065.1. NCBI lineage: Eukaryota > Metazoa > Chordata > Mammalia > Chiroptera > Vespertilionidae > Lasiurus > Lasiurus cinereus. The sequence goes on along the minus strand of JAAGEH010000012.1, from coordinate 9,892,448 downwards.
TAATTTCCTTTTAATGTGCATGAATTTTGTGTGTTAGAGTGATGATCAATCTGCATATTACTCTTTTATTATATAAGATAGAGGCCTGGTGCATGGATGGGGACCAGCTGGTTTGCCCTGAAGGGGGCCTGGGCACTTCTTTTATAGAAAAAGGGCAAATAGCAGTATTTGGTCACCAGGCCTATTTAATAAAAGAGTAATATGCAGATTGACCATACCTCGGCTACACCCACAAGCCATGCCCACTAGCCAATCAAATTATCCCAACCAAGATGGCTACGGCCACAAAGAGAGCAGGAGGAAGACTTGGGTTGCCCCTGGCGATGGGGGAAGCCAAGCTTTCCACAAACTCTGGCGAGCCCAGGCCTCTGCTTAAGGCAATGAAGTTCCAATGGCTGTGCAAGCAGGCTTGGCTCCACTCCAGGCTACAAAATTTCAATTGTAGAAGATAATTGGGTCCCTGGGGGGGCATGGCCAGCCTGCAAACCACCACAGGCCCCTTGCCCAGGCCAGCTTACACCTCAAGGGAACACCCACCCTGATCCAGGACACCCTTTAGGGCAAACCATGCACCAGGCCTCTATCCTATCTAATAAAAGAGTAATATACAGATTGACCATCACTCCAACACACAAGATGGCTGCCCCCATGTGGTCAAAGATGGCTGTCTCCATGTGGACAAAAGATGGCCACCACAAGATGGCCAGTGGGGGAGAGCAGTTGGGAGGGACAAGGCCTGCAAGTGAGGGCAGTTGGGGGTGATCAAGCCTGTAGGGGAGGGCAGTTAGAGGTGACTAGCTGGCAGAGGAGGGAAGTTGGGGTGACTGGGCTTGCAGGAAGGGCAGTTGAGGGGGACCCTGGCCTGCAAGGGAGGGCAGTTAGGGGTAACCAGGCCTGCATGGAAGGGCAGTTATGGGCAAACAGGCTGGCAGGGGAGCAGTTAGGCATCAATCAGGCTGGGAAGGGAGTGGTTAGTGGGTGATCAGGCTGGCAGGCAGAAGCAGTTAGAGGCAATCAAGAAGGCAGGCAGGTGAGCATTTGGGAGCCAGCAAGTCCTGAATTGTGAGAGGGATGTCTGACTACCCGTTTAGGCCAGATCCAAGTAGGATAGGGCCTCAACGGGCAGTTGAACATCCCTCAAGGACTCCCAGATTGGAGAGGGAACAGGCTGGGCTGAAGGACAACTCCCCATGCATGAATTTCATGCACCATGTCTCTAGTATGATTATAAAAATGGATTATGAAAGTGTGGAAGTAGCCCAAGCTCCACTGACAGATGAATGGATAAACAAAATGTGGTCTATACATACAATGAAATATTATCAGCCTTAAAAAGGAAGGAAATTCTGACATATGTTACAATGTGGGCTAACCTTAAGGATATTATGCTAAGTGAAATAAGCCAAAGAGTGCATGATTCCACTTACAAGGAAAGAGTAGTCAAATTCAGAGACAGAAAGTAGAGGTTTCCAAGAGCTTCGGGAAAGAGAGAAAGGGAAGTTGTTGTTTAGTGGGTATAGAGTTTCCGTTTTCCAAGATAAAAAGAATTCTGGAGATGAATGGTGGTGATGGTAGCACAACAATATGAATATACTTAATACTGCTGAATTTTACATGAAAACACGGTTAATTTAGTAAGCAGTTAGACAGCCATGAACAGAACAAGGATGCTAGGCCAGGTACAGAAGGTCACCAGGATGAAAAGCTCCGGGGCAAAACTGGGCTGGTACCTAGCTCCCAGGGTGACAGTTCCTCCCTTAACACTCCCTGATCTTTCATATCGCTGGTCCTGCGGCTGGGACCCTCCTCTGACCTTTCCTCCTCTGGCATATTGCTAGTCACGTGATTTACACTCGCACCCTCAGAGCGGAAAAGAACAAGAAGGACAAAGAGTAGCCCTTAAGCATTAAGCCCCCAGGACAATGAGGCCTCATGCAGCCATGGCTGACAACAGGACCAGCTGCATTGACACATGACCCTGCCCTGGCGCCAGCATATCAGTGGAGACCACCTGGAAAGATGAAGAATAATCTATTGAGATTCTCCCTGACTCATGCGTGCGTGCGGGTTCTCTCTCTCTCTCTCTCTCTCTCTCTCTCTCTCTCTCTCTCTCTCTGACACACACACACACACACACACACACACACACATACACACAAAAGCCTGCCTTTCCCTACCCACTTCCTCCAAGGCACTTTTTTTTTTTTTGGTCTTTCTCTTTCCCCTAAGCTACAGGGGCCCTTCTTTTGCTGTAACTTGTTTTGTGAGCCCATTTCCTCTAGGGCTCACTGTTTCTACCTCTATGACTTTCTAAATTAACTTTCTCTTATAATTTGAATCTTGGCTCTGAATTCTTCCCTTAGACAGAACTCAGGAATTGAGGTTGCTGAACCCAGGCCCAATCACCTGAAACAACTGGTGCCGTTTTCACCGCCAACGGTTAACACGGTAAATGTTGTTATGTGTATTTTACTACAATAAACAAAACGGAAGGGAAGACAACACGGACCACAGTCCCCATCCTATGGTGCTTACAGCCTCATGACAGGCCAACAAGCAGGTGGGAATAGTGTTAAGAGAATGCAGACTACAGGTTAATACTGAGAAGAAGTTGACACACGAGGGACGCCATTACTAATTCCTTCAAATGCCTAAAATCCGTTGAGCAAAAGCCTTGCAGTCCAGCTGGAGGAACAGAAGGCTCCACTGACCGCCTTGCCTCTGGCTGTTCTCAGGGTTGAAACCCAGAAGCCCGCTCTGGCCCAGAAGCGAGCGCTGTGTCGCAGTGTACCCCCAGGCCCACAGGGGGCGCTCTGACCGGGCCTCTCCTCCCCTTGGCGAACCTTTCGCCGCGAGCCCACGTCTGCGCCGGCGCAGTTGCTCAGCAGCCTCTGCGGCCCGAGAGCAGCATGGCGGCGTCCTCCGTGGGCGAGAAAGAGAAGGAGCGGCCGGGAGGCGGGTCGGGAACCGCCTGCGGCAACAGCACTCGAGAGCGGCTGCTGTCTGCGCTGGAAGATCTGGAGGTCTTGTCCAGGTAATGCCGGAGGCTTGTGAGCTGGGCAGGGGCTGTCCGTTTCGGGGGTTGCAGGGAGACCTGGCGCGCAGGAGACCCGCAGACAGTGCACGAGTGTCGTGGACGTGGCGTCCGCAGCCGTCCCGGTCGCCGAGACGGCGTTCCCCAGGACGTTTTAGTAACGACAGTAACCCAGGAATCCCTAGACTGTCAGAACGGTAGCAGGCCTTAGAGATTGCAGGTGGGAATCCCTTCGATCACGGACTCCGTACAAACCTTTAAAGAACTACCGCCAGGTGCCAAGCGCCGGAAGACGGTAGGAAGGGTGAGAGTAGGCATCGTCGGGGAGGAGCCCACTCATGGAAATGGGGAGAGAGCGGCCGCGGACAGTGACGCGGAGCCTGCCTTTACCAGAGGCGTGCGCTGCGGGCTGCTGCAGCACTGGCACTAGCTGCCTGTCCCGGTTAGAATCAGGGCTGGCTTCCTGGAGAAAGGACTGCCTGGCAAGCCCGAGTTTACCAGTCACGCAGCGGCAGGTAGCTAGAACAGCAATGATATATATTATTGATTTCAGAGAGGAGGGAGCACACACGACTGGGTGGAATTAACAGTTTGGGATGGCTGCGGTGCAGGGTGTCTTATGAAATGGCATGTCCTTTTCTTTATTCCGTCATCTTTCGTGATAGTCTTGTTAAGTTGGTGCCCCTTTTAATTTCCTCACGTTCACGTGTGTGTGAAAATTGTTTTGGTTCTTTCTCCTAAAATGACCTCTTGTTCCCATCTGCACTATTTTACATCTCATCAAAAATCTTTCTTAATGCAGCCTCCCAACAGTTTTAGTTTCTTTTATGCATCTCCATTTTATCTGTCTGTTTTGCTCAAAAGTAGAGCTATGTTCTTAAAAGCCATCTCAGATCACTTTTCTGCTTTAAGATATTAGTTATGTTTCCACTTTCTAATGAGATAAAGTCCGTATTCTTTAGCTAAGTACACAATAGATAAAGCCATTCTCCATCTCCTCTTAATCCATTCTGTTATTCTCATTTAGGTCACATCCCTCCACTCTTCCATGCCCTTCATTCCAATCTCCTGAATGCACCCCATTCTAGTCATACTTCCTCAGCTCGACTGTTATTCCCACTCCACATCCATCTTGATAAGTCGTTCATTCATCCAGCTCAGATGTCACCATTTCTACAGCTAACATTCATTGACAGCTTTAGAATAAATGTTATATATTGTTTACCTGGCCTACTAATCATCAACATTTTATCTACTGTGATTTAGTCCTTGCCATAGCGAGCATTATTTACTAGGTTACTAGATCAGCACAATATTAAATGATGTAGTACTGTAAATTAAATAGTGCATGTGTTTAATTCACGGTTTAGATTGTATGAGACTCAAATATTGCTTTGACTACAAATAGGGCACACGGAATCTTCAGTCTTCCAGCAGTTGGTAGAGTGAACAAGAAACTCAGGCACAAGGCAGCTGTCAATATGTTGCCCCTCTGTAAATGTTCACAAAGTAATGCAAGTGCTACATTTCCTTCTGTCTTTGTTGACTTTGTAGTTCCTGGCTGAGACCTTGTGATTTAATCCTGTCAATGAAAACCAGGATAATTTCTTAATAAAAAGACCCTAGCAAGACAGAGTTTTCATAAGGTTTCAGTTAAATAATTTATGTTTCTGCTCTGTGTGTCATGACTATCTTTGGGACACTAATTGAAACTTCATTTAGTTTAGGTGGAGGGCTTATTCTTTGGAAGTTATTCAAGATCAAGTAATATCCCGTAAATGCTGACTGGCCCACTGCTTTTCTAAAGAGGATCAACTGTCATTTGAAAAACAGTGCCTTCATTCTAACAAGTGCTTTTAGAATTACTGGCCATTCAAACTGAGTACCTCGACGTGCCTTAAGTAGGTAGCCATGTAGTTGTGATACAGATTTGTGTTTCTTTAGATTCAGAACTAATAATTAATTGGAAAATGCTTCTGTTGCTTTTTATGAGCCAATTCCTGTGTGACCCAATTTTTCCAGTTCTTGAATTCTGAATTTTCTGTTTATAATGATTATTTGAACTAATTCTTTGGGAATAATTCTCATCAGAAAGCCAAGTCTAATACTTGATTGGCTTCTACAATCTTTGCTAAGGAATCTTGATGTTGTTAAGTATGAAATCAGTCAAATTAAAATGTTCTTATTATTTCTTCATTTTGACTAACCATATGGTATGGATGGTAGTAATTACATACCACAAATATGTTGATATTGTGAAGAAGCAACTCATCCTTTGGGGAGTTGTGGCTGCGGCCTTTTGTACGGAGTGGATCTTAGTCTTAGAATATATTTCATAGTCACTGATTTCAGGAACTAAAATCCTTAGTCTGCCCATCCGGGGTAATGGTCTTGGAGAGTTTTTCTGACATTGGACAACCCAGCACTCTTGAGTTCTTGCCTGTGGATTGTTGTGCTACTGAGCTGTGTATTTAAGGTGTGTTTTCCTAATGCTATCGGTAGGAGTACATATACTTCATATCCATGTACTCTACACTTGAGATAGCATAATTAAATAATTTGTAAGTTACGTTAAATTTGAGACTAACTTGAAATTCTCTTGTACCTAGATTTGATCAATTTATCCTACTTTATATTTAATTCTTTCCTTGATTACCAAGTATAGCATTTTCTGTGTGGTAAAATGTGCTTACTCACTCACATAGTGAATCATAGTTTAAATTTTCCTCAAGAACCTCACTGTCGTGACCCACAGGTTGAGAACCACTAGCAGGGTCGCCTAAGACCATCAGAAAACACAGATATTTACATTACGATTCATAACAGTAGCAAAATTACAGTTATGAAGTAGTAACAAAAATAATTTTATAGTTGGGGGTCACCACAACATGAGGAATTATATTAAAGGGTCACGGCATTAAAAAGGTTGAGAACCACTGCTCTAAAAAAAGTTGTATTTCCTCTATTGCTTTTTTTTCTAGAATGCCAAAAAGACTGATTTCTTCCCCTAGCCAGTTTGGCTGCGGGGATAGAGAATCAGCCTGAGGACTAAAGGATCAATTCCGGTCAATTTGTAGTCCTCACTGAATCTATTGACAGGTGATAGGCTTCGGTAATAACCATTGACTTAAAAGTTCATTTTTATTTTTCTCTGATTTTCTCTTGACTTATCATGCTCTTTTATTTGTTCATTTCTAAAGAAAGACAGGGTGACAATAGATAAGGGAAAATTTACCTCTTCTACGATCCTGATTGTTGCTGGTGGTAGTGGAAAATATGTCACTTTGTGGTTTGCCACCTAAGACTCATTGAAACTTCTCCACAGAATGAGGCAGTTCCAGATGATTGACTTTCAGTAAAGTTCCTGGGAAGCTTGTCATTTTCCTCTGAATTTTTCTCGTTTCAAGTTTTTTATGAAAATGAAAAATTTCTGGTTAATGTAACTTATGATTTTTCAAAATAGTGAGTTTGAAATATGGGATTTTTTTTAAATATATTTTATTGATTTTTTACAGAGAGGAAGGGAGAGGGATAGAAAGTCAGAAACATCGATGAGAGAGAGACATCGATCAGTCGCCTCCTGCATGCCCCACAGTGGATGGAGATGTGCCCACAAGCAAGGTACATGCTCCTGACCGGAATCGAACCTGGGACCTTTCAGTCTGCAGGCTGACGCTCTATCCACCGAGCCAAACCAGTCTCGGCTGGGATATATTTTTTACTGTTACCTAATTATGTAGCTTTTCAGAATATTTATTACTTTTTAAAATGAAATTTAATAAGGTAGTCTTTGTAGAAATTTTAAAAATAAAAACACAGATTGTAATCTAAAAGTTTTTCTTAACCTGTTTATAATTCAGAATTCATGTTCCATAGACACCATGTTGATAGTATCTTGAAGTTTCCACATTGGTCTGTTAATTTTGTGTACCTCTCATTTATCTCAAGTGTAGATCAGTTGACCCTTGAGTAATGCAAGTCAGGGACACAAATTTCCCGCGCAGTGGAATATCTACATATAACTTTAGACTCCCCCAAATCTAGTAGCCTACCATTTTTCAGAAGCCTTCTGAAACATAAGCAATCAATTAACATATATTTTGTATATGTATTATATACTGTATTCTTTTTAGTTTTTACTAAATTTTAATTGATTTCAGAAACGAAGGGAGAGGAAGAGAGAAAGATAGAGACAGCAATGATGAGAAAGAATCATTGATCAGCTGCCTCCTGCAATGCTGGGGATCAAACCTGCATCCCAGGCATGTGCCCTGACTAGGAATTGAACGGCGACCTTGTGGTTTTAGGTGGAGCCACACTGACTGGGCTACAATGTATCTTACAATAAATTAAACTAATAAAGAAAATGTTACTAAGTTATAAGGAAGAGAAAATGTATTTTCTTCCTAACCCTTAACTTAGATTTTATTTTTGTATTTTCTTAGTCATTCTTATCACTTGTATTAGAACTCAAGTGCTAATTTTCACTTTTATAACCTACACATCTTGAAAGTGCCTGGCAAATAATAGGGCCTCAAGAAATATTTGACAAATGAGTGTATAAAGAACTTCCATTCCCCACCCACTTTTTTCATTAATTAGCTAATTAATTCAATATACAATGCTGCCAAAACCAGTTTGGCTCAGTGGATAGAGTGTCAGCCTGCGGACTGAAAGGTCCCAGGTTCGATTCCGGTCAAGGGCATGTATCCTGGTTGCAGGCACATCCCCAGTGGGGAGTGTGTAGGAGGCGGCTGATCGATGTCTCTCTCTCTCATCGATGTTTCTAACTCTATCCCTCTTCCTTCCTCTTTGTAAAAAATCAATAAAATATATTTAAATAGATAAAATATATATAAATATATTATATATATATAATTTATACACACACACACAATGCTGTGGGAAGGTTGAGTCTAATTGACACCATCCAGAAAAAAAGTATGAAGTTAGCAGAAAGGAAGGTGAAAATAGGGAAATAAAAATAGCCCGGCAGCGGTGAGGGAAAAAGTACAAATACTAGGATTGGCTAGTCATGTGAGGTAGCAAATTGTGAAGCTGTTCCCTCCTGCATAATTTCTGAAAAATCTCATTTGTCAACAAGTTTGGAACTAAAATATATTATCTGCTAGTCATCTTTTCCTGCTCTGTACATTAGTTTTCTTATAGGATTGGCATATCTAGTAAATGAGCTTTCTAGACAGATAGGATTTTATTATAGTGTGTAACACTCCATATAATAATAAAAGCATAATATGCTAATTAGACCAGACTGGACATCCTTTCAGATGAAGCCGGAGCTGCAAGGGAAGCCTGGGTTCCGGGTGCCAAAGAGAAGCTGATGCCAGCAGCTGGGGGAAGGAAGGCCTACTCTTGTATGAATTTCGTACATCGGGTCTCTAGTTCCTTTTATATGATACCTATTTGGTTAATTTAAAAATTCAATTAAAGTAGAAAATTATTAAAAAATGACTCATCCATTTCTTGTTTTATTTTACCTTAAAGCACATAAAAGTTTATATTTTCACTGATCTTTTTCTATAAGGCAAAAGATAAGGAACTTTTTCTGTAAAGGGCCAGATTGTAAATATTTTTAGAGGCTATAAGTTCTCTGCTGCAACTACCAACTGCCATTGTAGTAGGAAAGCAACCATAGGCAATATGTAAATGAAGAGGCATGCTTTGTTCCAAAAATGCAGTATTTATCAAAATTGTACATGTGCTGGGCTGGATTTGGCCTGCAGACAGATCCCTAATGTAGGAGTTTTTCATGCATAAACCACCCATAATGCATTGGCTGCAGTTTCTAGTTTGGTTTCTTTAAAGTGAAGTAAGAACTAAGACTCTCATCCAGCAGACTTAGAGCAGGGCTTTGCTGAGTTTTTTACTTTCCCCTGTTTCTTTACAGCTATTGTTGAGTCTTTCCAAGCATTTAACTTCAGGTTTTACCAAAACAACTTTTCTGTTCACAATCATATTTTATTGGTATTTATATATTGAATATTCTATCTAATAAAACTAATATGCAAATTGACTGTACCTCTGCTACACTCACAAGCCATGCCCATAAGTCATGCCCATCAGCCAATCAGGAGTAGGTATGCACATTAACCCAACCAAGATGGCTATGGCCACAGAGAGAGCAGGAGGGAGGCTGGGGTTGCCCCTGGCAATGGAGGAAGCCAAACTTTCCACACATGCTGGCCAGCCCAAGCCTCCACTTAAGGCAACAAAGTTTCAATGACTGCCACCATAGAGCAGGGAGAAGGCTTGGCTCCACTCCAGGCTACAAAGTTTCAATTGTAGAAGATAGATAAATCCCAGATACCAGGGCCTCTGCTTGGGTCGCCAGGGTGCATGGCCGGCCTGCAGACCACCACAGGCCCCTGGCCCAGACCACCCCTCGTCCCAAGGGAACCCCCACCCTGATCCAGGACACCCTTCAGGGCAAATCAGCTGGCCCCCACCCATGCACCAGGCCTCTATCCTAACTAATAAAAGAGTAATATACAGATTGATTATCACTCCAAGACACAAGATGACTGCCTCTATGTGGTCAAAAGATCCTGCCCCCATGTGGACACAAGATGGCCACCACAAAATGGTCAGCAGGGGAGGGCAGTTGAGAGGGACCGGGTATGCAAGGGAGGGCAGTTGGGGGTGATCAAGACTGCAGGGGAGGGCAATTAGAGGTGACCAGGCCAGCAGAAGAGGGAAGTTATGGGTGACTGAGCCTGCAGGGAAAGGCAGTTGGGGGGGACCAGGCCTGCAGGGGAGGGCAGTTAGGGGTGAGCAGGCCCACAAGGGAGGACAGTTAGGGGTAACTAGACCCACAGAGGAGGGCAGTTAGGGGCAAAGAGGCTGGCAGGGGAGCAGTTAGGCATCAATCAGGCTGGCAGGGGAATGGTTAGGGGATGATCAGTCTGGCAGGCAGAAGCAGGTAGGGCAATTAGGAAGTCAGGCAGGCGAGCAGTTGGGAGCCAGCAGTCCTGGATTGTGAGAGGGATGTCCAGGTAGTATCGAGCCTAAATGGGCAGTCGGACATCCCTCAAGGGGTCCCAGATTGGAGAGGGAGCAGGCTGGGCTGAAGGACACCCCCTCTCCCGTGCACGAATTTCATGCACTGGGCCTCTAGTTAATGTATATAATTATAGTAATAAGTAAAACTGACATAAATAAGTTTGATAGCAAACACAGCTGGTGGGAGCTGAAGTCCACAGTTGTAGTGGACTGAGGGACAGAAGCCATGTGTTCTTAGTGCTGTGCGTACCATGAATCCAGCAAGTCTGGTAGAGATAAGTTAAGAAATCCTCTAGGGTATTTACTTTGCAAAGAGTTTTTTTTGTTTGTTAATTAGTTGTTGTTGGTTTTGGGTTTTTGTTTTTAATTTCCTCTCTCTCTCTCTCTCTCTCTCTCTCTCTCTCTCTCTCTCTCTCTC
>JAAGEH010000012.1:9792240-9881966 GCA_011751065.1 Lasiurus cinereus | reverse complement strand
CTCTCTCTCTCTCTCTCTCTCTCTCTCTCTCTCTCTCTCTCTCTCTCTCTCTCTCTCTCCTTTTTAGGGAGCTCATAGAAATGCTGGCAATTTCAAGAAACCAAAAGTTGTTACAGGCTGGAGAAGAAAACCAGGTAAAGTGGCTTCTTTTTTAATTCAAAACCAAACCAAACCATATTTTCCACAAGTTTCCTATTTATATTTACTTTGTGTGAGAACAGAAAGATTGGATCATTTTAAGTTACTAATTAAAACTTTTAAATTGATATGCGTATCATTTACATACGGTAACAATGTGATCAAGAAAATAGTTATCTAAGGGTTTAGCAGTATTGTTTCCTATACAGTGGAACCTCGAGATACGAGTGCCCTAACATACGAGATTTTTGAGATACGAGCCTTCGAGTGAGCGGTTTTTGCTTTGAAATACGAGCAACATTTGAGATAGGAGTAATCGCACGGATCAGCCGGCTGCACACAACCCACCAGTTTACCGCGACTCGAGCATCTCATAGTTTCCCAAGCCTCAAAGTTATGGAATGAATTAAACTCGTATCTCGAGGTACCACTGTAGTTCTAATTGCAATTACCTATTTATTCATTTTTTTATCTTTTGAATCATCCAATAGTCTTGTTAAATGGAGATCAAAATAGTTTCTGGAATCAAAAAGATCAGTGCTCTCATAAACTAGCCCTTTATTGTAGGACTAGAGGCTCAGTGCATGAAAATTCATGCATTTGGGGGGATCCCTCAGCCTGGCCTGCACCCTCTCTCAATTTAGAACCCCTCAGGGGATGTTCAACTGACAACTTAGGCCTGCTTCCCAGGGATCGGGCCTAAGCTGGCAGTCAGACATCCCTCTGGCAGCCCAGGAGCCCTTAGGGGTATCTGACTGCCATAGAGGTGGGAGAGGCTCCCATCACTGCCACTGCTCCAGCCAGCCATGAGGTGGGAGACGCTCCCACCACAGCCACTGCTTGGCCAACCATGAGCCGGCTTCTGGCTGAGTGGCACTCCCCCTATGGAAGTGCACTGACCACCAGGAGGCAGCTCCTGCTTTGAGCTTCTGCCCCCTAGTGGTCAGTGCTCATCATAGTGACTGCTCCTTCCCAGTTGTTCTGCCATTAGGATCAATTTGCATATTACCCTTGTATATATACTAGAAGCCCAGTGCATGAATTTGTGCACCAGGACGGTCCCTCAGTCTGGCCTGTGGGATTAGGCTGAAATTGGCTCTAGGACATCCCAAGGGGTCCAGGATTGCAAGAGAGCGCAGGCCCTACAGCTAAGGAACCCCACCAGTGCATGATTGAAGTCAGGGAGGCCAGCTCAGTAAGGAACATGGGAGGCTCCAGGGCATGTCCGGCCCATCTCGCTCAAACCTGATCAGTTGGACCCCAGCAGCAAGCTAACCTACCAGTCAGTGCATGTTATAGCAATTGGTCAACCGGTCAACTGGCTGCTTCCTGATGGTCAGTGCATGTCATAGTGAGTGGTTGAACATCCTTAGCAAATCATTAGCATATTATCCTTTGATTGGTTGAACGGACAACTGGCCACTTAGCATACTAGGTTTTTATTATCTAAGGAGGCCTAGAGGCCCAACACAAGAAATCCATGCACAGGTAAGGGCCCTAGGCCTGGCCAGCAATAAGGGCTGATCTGTGGGCCAACCAGCTGGGCAATCAGAGGGCCCTTGCTGGCACCCACCTTGGTCAGCCTGGCACTTCCCCATCCCCCAGCACCCGCACCCCGCAATCTCCCTGCCACTGCTGTGGGTTGCCTCCCTCTGCGGGGTGACCAGCAGGGTCATCAGGGGGCCCCTACTAGCACCCACCTTAGCTGCCCGGGGCCTACGGGTTGGGGGCAGCTCCTGCTTTGAGTGTCCACCTCCTGATAGTCAATGCATGTCATAGCAACTGGTCATTCCACTGTTCGATTTGCCTATTAGGTTTGTATTATATAAGATTGATTTCCCTTATGCAATCTGAATGGAACTAAAAGAGCATACAATTTTTTTTAATTTAATAAATCTTTATTGTTCAGATTATTACAGTTGTTTTTTTTTACCCCATAGCTCCCCTCCACCAGTTCCCACCCTACCCTCTGCCCTTACCTCTCCCCCACTATCCTCATCGATAGGTGTATGATTTTTGTCCAGTCTCTTCCAGCATCCCCCACACCCCTTTCCCCCTAGAAATGTCAGTCCACTCCCTTTCTATGCCCCTAATCCTATTACATTCACCAGTTTACTCTGTTCATCAGATTTCTTACTCACTTGACTTTTAGATTTACCTGTTGATAGAGAAGTATTTGTTGTTCATAATTTTATCTTTACCTTTTTCACCCTCATCCTCACCCTCACCCTCACCCTCAACCTGGTTTGGTGTTGATGAACTCCTTTAGCTTTTTCTTATCTGTGAAGCTCTTTATCTGCCCTTCAATTCTGAATGATAGCTTTGCTGGGTAGAGTAATCTTGGTTGTAGGTTTTTGCTATTCATCACTTTGAATATTTCTTGCCACTCCTGCCTGCATAGTTTGTGTTGAGAAATCAGCTGACAATCGTATGGGTGCTCCCTTTTACGTAATTAACTGTTATTCTCCTGCTGCTTTTAATATTTTCTCTTTGTCTTTTGCTCTTGGCATTTTAATTATGATGTGTCTTGGTATGGTCCTCTTTGGATTCCTTTTGTTTGGAGTTCTCTGTGCTTCTTGGACTTGTAAGTCTATTTTTTTCACCAAGTGGGGGAAGTTTTCAGCCATTATTTTGTAAATAGATTTTCAGTATCTTGCTCTCTCTTTTCTTCTGGCACCCCCATAATTTGGATGTTGGCACGCTTGAAGTTGTCCCAGAGGCTCCTTACACTATCTTCACATTTTGGGATTCTTTTTTCTTTTTGCTTTTCCAGTGGCGTGTTTTTTGCTTCTTTGTATTTCAAATCTTTGACTTGATTCTTGCAATTCTCTAGTCTGCTGTTAGGTATCTCTATATTTTTTATTTCAGTCAGTGTATGTTTAATTTCTAGTTCGTCCTTTTTCATATCCTCAAGGGTCTCGCTAAATTTAACAGCCTTTTCTAGGGAATTCTTGAAAAGCCTTATAACCGTAGTTTTGAACTCTATATCCAGTTGTTTGCTTTCCTCCATTTCTTTCGTTTGTGACCTGTTCTTTTGTCTCTGCATTTTCACTGCTTCCCTAAGTTAGTAGAGTAGCTTTTTATGCTAGGTGTCCTATAGGGCCCAGTGGCTCAGCCTCCCCAGTTAACCTGAGGTGGACACTCTTGGTGCACCCCTTTGTGGACTGTGTGTACAACCTTGTTGTAATTAAGTCTTGATTGTTGTTGGTATTACTGGGGGTAATTGACCTCCAGGCCAGTTGGCTGTGAGGATCAGCTGTGTCTACACCAGGAGAACTTCTGTGCTGGAGACACCCTTATGGGACAAGACTTGCAAAATTGCAAAAGCCTCTGTGCTCACCTTGGATAGGGCGCAGTCTCAGGGTGGAGCAGAGAGCCTTGGCTTCCTGTCAGCCCTGCCCTATGAGGCCCCTGGGTCTTAGTGTCCCTCAGTAATCATTGCATGCACCTCTGAGAGAGAGTCACCAAGAGTTTTGCCCACTGCCAGATAGTCCAGTTTCTCCCCTAATGATTCTGGGTTCCCAGTATCTCACCTGGAACTGGAGTTCAGCGCAGTCGGGAGCTTCCGTCTCCCTTCCACTTTATAAAGCCAGCCATACACTCAGTAGTCGGTCCTCTCTGAGCATGCATTCCTCTGGACCTCTGCCTCCACAGCTCCCCCGAGTCTCAATGTGCTCTCTCTTTCCGAAAAGTCCAGTTTCTCCCCGAATGAGTCTCAGTACCCAGAAACTCGCCTGGAACTGGAGGTCAGCGCAGTCGGAAGCTTCTGTCTCCCTCTCACTTTAGAAAGCTAGCCGTGCACTCAGTCACCCATGCACTCAGCCACCCATCCTCTCCAGGCACTGGCACATCATCATACCTCAGCCTTTTGCAGCTTCTCTGAGTCTCAAGTGCTTTTCTCTTTCCTTCTAGTTGTAGAATTTCCACTCAGCCAGCTTTCCTGTGGTTCTGGATGGTGTCTCTGTTGTCTTTTAGTTTTGATATTGTTGTGTGAGGCAGCAGTTTAGGTGTTTACCTGTGCCACCATCTTGGTTTCTCCTCTAGGCATGCTTCGAATAACATACAATTGTTGATAAAAGTTACATATTTTGTGGATGTTGAGATTTCAGATAGTTTTTATTTTCTTCTTACTTTTCTGTGCTTCCTAATTTCCTACACTGAACACTTTTTTGTTTTCTGGTTCAAGACTTTAAGAATGCACATTTTATATTATGGAAGGGGCAGAATAAAAAAAATAACAGTTTAAGAGAAAATGGGAAGGATTAACCTTTTTAAAGATGTAAGACAGAACAGGAGACAGTGTCTAATTATCTTAACTCTTCTCCCCCATTATCTTAACTTCATTGTATGATATCTTTTGAGGGCAGAGAAATCTGATGTACTCTAAATAGAGGTGCCCTAAAACTTGTTTTCTTCAATGATCAATTCTCTCAAGAGGAGAGGGGGAATCACATAAGGCTACAAGTTGAAAAAAAGCTGCTTGCTTAAGGGATATTAGGATTGGGGGGTTTTGTTGTTGCTATTTGTTTTGTTTTCAGGAAAAGAAAGAGCCTAGAGACAAATGTGTTATTAAAAGAACCCCAATCTCAGATTCTTTATTATTAAATTTGAAGCTCAATGCACGAAATTCATGCAAGGGCTGGGCCCCTGCCGCTGCTATGGCCACCTCTGCCTCAGCCCCAGTATTGCAGCTTCGTCTGGAAGAACATCCAGTCTAATTAGCATATTACGCTTTCAGTATTATCAATAACGTGGGGTTAATTAGGAATTTATACAAAACTAGAGGCCCGATGCACAAATTGTGCATGGTGGAATCCTTTGGCCTCAGCCAGCGATTGGGGCCAATCGGGGCTGATGGGGGCCGGCCAAGAAGGGACTGTGGGAGGGTTCTAGGGCATGTCCAGCCCTCTCACCCAGTCCCAATCAGCCAGACCCCAGCAGCAAGCTAATCTACCGATCAGAGTTTCTGCCCTCGTGGTCAGTGCACATCATAGCGACTGGTCAAATGGTCCACTGAATAGTCAACTGATCCGTCAGACACTTGGCATATTACGCTTTTTTATATAGGATGAGCAAAAGGTGAAAAATTAGTTTTTATTTTCTAGGCACTTAGTAAATGCTAGCTATGAACCAGGTGCCCAGTTTATTCAGAAAGTCATAACCAAAACCTGCACTAACCTTTTTTATACTTTTTAAGAACTAGCAATTCTTGCCCTGGCTGGTGTGGTTCAGTTGGTTGGGCATCAGCTTGTGCATCAAAAGATTGCTGGCTCAATTCCAGGTCAGGGTACATGCCTGGATTGCAGCCTCAACCCCTGGTAGAGCACATGCAGGAGGCAGCAGATTGATGTTGCACTCTCATATTGATGTTTCTCTCTTCTCCCTCTTTCTCTAAAATCAATATTTTAAAAAAAATAAAGAACTAGCATTCTATGAATTATATCTTGTACTTAATACTGTGTGAATTCCTGTATAATTGTCATTAAAACTGTTAAATATTAGAGGGATATGCCATTTAAAACTTTTTAACCACCATGTACTTTAATATTCATATTTTCATAAACATAGAATTTCAAAGTTAGAAGGAACCTTAATGGTCTTCATTTTGACTTCCCGTCAAACTGATTGTCTTTCAGGATGGATAAATGAATTAAAGGTTAACGGATAAGTAGATGTGAATCTAGGTGTTCTGACTTCAGTTGAATAATTTTTTCTACTCACAATAAAATCTAAAGAGAATTTTTACTATTCTCTGATGGTTTATAAAATAGATCAAACTTTATAAATTTCTTTAAAGCTGTCATGGAACTAATGTATACTATTCACTTTGGTTAATATGTATATATTAACCAAAGTGAATAGTTAAGTGAATATTCACTTTGGTTAATATATATATATATTTTAATATAGCTCTTACAGAAATGGAAACCTAGCTTTCTCCTCTTGTGACTTGAGAAGAATGGGGATTATAGGCTGATTAAATAGAATGCATCCATATCAGTATTTTTTAGACTTCAACAATTTTTTTTTTAACCATGTTTGAGGCCAACCGTCTCTGTCTAGCTATGGAATTGTGCTAGACAGAGATAGTTATGCATCGATTGCTTTAAGCAGGGGGAACAACAAATTTTTAATATTTTAAAAAATTGATTTTGGCCCTATAGCTGGTTTAGCTCTGGATAGTGTTGGCCTGAGGACTGAAAGGTCCCAGGTTCAATTCCAGTCAAGGGCATATGCCCAGGTTGTAGGCTCAATTCCCACTGGGGGTGGAATGTGTGGGGCAGCCGATCAATGATTCTCTCTCATCATTGATGTTTCTATCTCTCTCTCCCTCTCCCTTCCTCTCTGAAATCAATAAAAATATATTTTAAAAAATTTGATTCTGAATTTGGATAGCCATTTCCTTTCTGATATATTATGTCCTACTTGCATAGTGTAAAGTAAGGGTATTTAGATTAGATTGCACCTTCTGTAGTCAGCAGCAGGTGGGTAATAACAGTAACTGCCCTTCATTGAGCTTTTCTATGTATACTTAACATACATTATATCATAAATCTTCATAACAACTGTCTGCGATAAGGTACTGTTATTATGCTCTTTTCCTAATGAGAAAGCAGGCTCCAAAAGGTCAGGTAACTTTCCCTTGTCATACTACTAATAAATACAAAACTAGAGATTTGAACCCAGACTTTCCATTTTTTTATTCTTAATCTTCATAGTCAGTACCAAAAATTATTTACTATTTTATGAAATTGCTCTTTTATAAACCATCTTCATCCTGAGCAATATGATACATGAAATCACAGGTTTTATATGACAGTTATATTTTTCTAATATTAGCACACGTGTAATTATAAAGTTTTTTAAGTGCTAACTAAAATAATCTCACGTATCAAAATTGGGGGAACCTCCACTGCATTATATTTTTAAGTATAAACTTTAAAAAAAATTTTTCCCGGTAAATAAATAAACTTTTTTTTTAGCATATTGCTAGTTCTAAAAGGCTAGTTTTGTTTTTTATGAAAAAATAACACATAATTATAAAAAGGAAATATTAATATTAATCTGTTTTCCAATATAATTATAAATAGGCTATTTTTATTTTCAGTAAGGATTAAAAATATTTGAATGTGTTAAAATTTTATAACCCAGAGAAGTATTAGATGGATTATTTGTTTCCTTGGAATGTAGCTTTTTATTTTGTTGCCTGCTTTAATCAATTATTATCTGACAGGTGCTGGAGTTATTAATTCACAGAGATGGGGAATTTCAGGAACTAATGAAATTGGCACTTAATCAGGGAAAAATTCACCATGAAATGCAAGTTTTAGAAAAAGAAGTTGAGAAGAGAGACAG
Source organism: Lasiurus cinereus (assembly GCA_011751065.1). Classification (NCBI taxonomy): domain Eukaryota; kingdom Metazoa; phylum Chordata; class Mammalia; order Chiroptera; family Vespertilionidae; genus Lasiurus; species Lasiurus cinereus. The sequence continues at coordinate 9,874,472 of JAAGEH010000012.1, read as the reverse complement.
TGATATTCAGCAATTACAAAAACAGCTAAAGGAAGCTGAACAAATACTGGTAAGTTCGCAGTCTGGTTCTTTAACAAAGATATTGTTTATTTCATTATTCTTGACATACAAGTCTACTATTAGTATTTTTTAATTGATTTGGAGAGAGGGAGGGAGGGAGGGAAGGAAGGAGAAAGGGAGGAAAGGACAGGGAGAAAGAGAGAGAAACATTGTTGATGTGAGAGAATAACATCGATTCTGCATATCCCCTACCAGGGACCAAGTCTGCAATATGGACCCTAAACAGGAATTGAACTGGCAACCTTTTGGTGCACAGGACAATGCCCAACCAACTGAGCAACACTTAGCTAGGCTCTATTATCAGTATTTTGAAATGGTAGAAACTTGATTTTCCATGTCTGAAAGTGACAACTTTTCAGTCTGGTCAAATATTTCAAAATCAGTAAAAATATGTACCAATCTTATAAATTGATTAAAATTTTTATTAGTCTTCCATCCTAAATTAGGTGGGATTAGAATAGGTATCAAGGGCTCTAGGTTTTCTTTTTCTTATTCTTGGCTACTGTTTCCAAGAAGCAATTTATTTGCTATTATTTGCCCAGTTATTTCACTATAAAACTAATTAATGTAATTGTTGTATGGTAGTATTGCAGGCATAGCTATTTGAGTCTCATATGGACCAGACATACCTGGCATTCTTGACTCTAATAAATCTCTCCAAAATGTGTAAAAATGGGCTCCAATATATAGAAGCCTGAGCAGTTTGGGATAAATTAACCACTCCTACTAAAAAAATGACCGAAGTAAAAACACTTTTTTCCTTTCCTTTCCTTGTTTTCTTTTTTTTTTTTTTTTTTTTTTTGGCTCCCAAGTAAATACTTCTAATAAAACCTATTTTTATTAGAAAAGTAATACAGTGGAACCTCAGTTTTGTTCTGGAAGGCTGTTCAAGAAGCGATTTCTTTGAAAATCCAATCACGTTTCACAATAGAAATAATATAAATTGAATTAATTCGTTCCAGACCTCCAAATAATTTCCTGTTTTGACCTTCCTTATTAGAATATATAGCACATGTCTGATATCTTGTTTAATCTATAAATAAATAAATACTTCTTAAATTTATCTAACTACCCCCTACTAGCCTTAAGGAAATCATTTTCAGCCCTGACCAGTTTGGTTCAGTGGATAGAGCGTCGGCCTGCAGACTGAAGGGTCCCAGGTTCAATTTTGGTCAAGGGCATGTACCTTGGTTGCAGGCACATCCACAGTTGGGGGTGTGTAGGAGGCGGCTGATCCATGTTTCTCTCTCATCAATGTTTTTAGCTCTCTATCCCTCTCCCTTCCTCTCTGTAAAAAAAAAAAAGAAAGAAAGAAAAGAAATCATTTTCAGCACTCATTTCCAGGGATGTCTTTCAGGTTAATATGCAGCGTCTTTGTGTGTTCATATATCACTGCCTTCAAAATGCTGTCACTGGCTGTTTTTCGTTTATTCAAATCAACACAGTTTTTCTACCTCTTCAATTGTCTATGATCATTGCTTCTTTCACACCCTTAGCACGCTTGGTGGCCCTTTATGTTTTAAAATTGTACTAGTCTATTTGATTTTGCCAGCAACAAAAGCATTCTCTCCTTTTTTGTCTGAGAGATGCTTTTTGTCACGCTGAGATATTAGCATGAAAGAGTTGCCAGGCCCAAAACCGAGACATTTTTTCTGTGAACAATTTGGTTGAGAAATGAATTGTTCAAGATGGGAGATTTTCCAGAAAGTAAGTGTGCCTATCAAAGGCTATTCAGAAAATATAAAAAAAGTAGAAAGAAGAGAGAAAATTGCCTTTAATCACACTGCTCAAAGTCTGTCCCTATTTACACTTTGGTGTAGATCCTTTCAGTCTCAAGTGTGTACATTTTTATCTATTGTAATTAACAAGGTACTAACTGACATTCTATTACTATTTATTAAAATTAAAGCATTTTTATATAATTATATCATCGTTTAGTTTTCTAACTTTCTATTACAAAGAATACTTCGATGAATATTCTTTCAGAAAAGCTTTTTTACTTTTGCATTTCGGATTATACTCTTTACATTAAGTTTCAAATATAATTATGGAGTTAAAGACAGTAAACACTGAATATAATGATATAGGTAATACCAGCTGACATTTATTGATCACTTGTGCACCAGGTTCTGTGCTTTACTCTTCACTTGTAGTATCTCAATCTTCATAGCAATTATATGAAGTCATTTTGCATTTTAAAGATGAAGAAACCAAGATTTTAAGGAGAGTAAAAAGTAGAGATGTAACTTGAACCTAAATCTCTTCAATGCCATATTCTTAACCACTGCATTATAGTTGAGGTTGCAAGTACTAGGTTAACCTCAATTTACCAATCAGTGCACCTTTGTGAGAAGTGTGGGGGTGAGGGCAAGGTAATATAGCAGTCACTAAGCATAAAGGTGATGGGAATATATTAATGAATAAGAGATCAATGCAAGAATATATCTTGTAAATTAAAATATAAATTTCTAAAATCCTCAACAAAATTCTAGCAAATCGGATCCAGCAGTACATCAGAAAGATCATACACCATGACCAAGTAGGATATATCCCAGGAATGCAAGGATGGTACAATATCTGCAAGTCAATAAACATGATACATCACATAAACAAATTGAGAGATAAAAATCACACAGTCATATCAATTGATGCAGAAAAAGCATTTGGCAAAATCCAACACCCTTTCTTGATAAAAACTCTCAGCAAGGTGGGAATAGAAGGATTATAACTAAACATCATAAAAGCCATATATGATAAACCCATAGCTAACATCATACTCAATGGGCAAAAACTAAAACCATTTACCCTAAGAATAGGAACAAGACAGGGATGCTCACTCTCACCATTCTTGTTTGACATAGTACTGGAAGTATTAGCCATTGCAATTAGAGAAGAAGAAGAAATAAAAGGCATCCAAATTGGAAAAGAAGAAGTAAAGCTGTCCTTATTTGCAGATGACATGATACTGTACATAAAAAATCCTAAAGACTCCCATCAAAAAACTAATAGACTTAATAAATGAATTTGGCAATGTAGCAGGATACAAAATTAACACCAGGAAATCTATGGCATTTCTATACACTAATAGTGAACTTACAGAAAGAGAGACTAAAACAACAATCCCATTTACCATTTCCAAAAAAAAAAATTAAGATACCTAGGAATAAACTTAACTAAGGAGGTAAAAAAACTGTATGTGGAAAACTACAAGACACTGAAAAAAGAGATAGAGGAAGACGTAAGCAGATGTTCATGGATTGGGAGAATCAACATTAAAATGTCCATACTACCCAAAGCAATCTATAGATTCAATGCACTCCCCATTAAAATACCAACAACATATTTCAGAGACCTAGAAAGAACTCTCCAAAGATTCATCTGGGGGGAAAAAAAAAAAAACGAATAGCCAGAGCAATCCTGAGAAGAATAAAGTAAGTGGGATCTCAATTGCAGATTTCAAGCTATATTACAAAGCCAGTGTTCTTAAAACAACCTGGTACTGGCACAAGAACAGACATATAGACCAATGGAATAGAATAGAGAATCCAGATATCTACCCAAACCTCTGTGCTCAATTAATATTTGACAAAGGAGGCATGAACATACAATGGAGTCAAGACAGTCTCTTTAATAAATGGTGTTGGGAAAATTGGACAGATACATACAAAAAAGTGAAACTAAACCACCAACTTACATCGTATACAAAAATAAACTCCAAATGGATACAGGATTAAAACATAAGACGGGAAACCATAAGAATACTAGAGGAATCCACAGGCAGCAAAATCGCAGATGTATGGCAAAGGAACTTCCTCACTGATACTGCTCCAAGGGCAATGGAAGCTAAAGAGGAAATAAACAAATGGGACTACATCAAAATAAAAAGCTTTTGCACAGCAAAAGAAACGGATCAACAAAACAAGAAAGACCACTGTATGTGAGAACATATTTGTAAATGTTATCACTGATAAAGGTTTAATCTCCAGCATCTACAGGAAACTTATACAATTTAATAAAAGGAAGAAAAATTACTAAATGGACAGTGGACCTAAATAGAATTTTTTCGAAAGAAGGCAGAAGGCCAAGAGACACATGAAAACATGCTCAAAGTCACTAATCATTCGAGAGATGCAAATCAAAATGACAATGCAATACCATCTCACACCTGTCAGAATGGCAATCATCAACAAATCAACAAATGACAAGTGTTGCCAAGGATGCGGAGAAAAAGGAACCCTCATGCACTGCTGGTGGAAATGCAGACTGGTGCAGCCACTGTGGAGAATAGTATGAAGTTTCCTCAAAAATTAAAAATGGAACTCCCATTTGACCCATTAATCCCACTCTTAGAAATATATCCTAAGAAATCAGAAAGGATTTATGCACCCCTATGTTCATAGCAGCATAATTTACAATAGCTAAGATTTGGGAACAGCCTGGATCAGAAAACTGGTACATCTACACAATGGAATACTATGCTGCCATAAAAAAGAAGTTATTCTTACCATTTGCAGCAACCTGGATGGAACTGGAGAGCATTATGCTAAGTGAAATAAGCCAGTCAATGAAAGAAAAATACCACATGATCTCACTCATTTATGGATAATAAAGAACATTATAAACTGATGAACAAAAAGATAGATACAGAGGCAGTAAAGCATCAAACAGACTGTCAAATTACAGTGGGAAGATTAGGGAGAGTTGGAGCAGATAAGAGATCAACTGGAGGATTTGTTTGCATGCATATAAGCACAATCAATGGACACAAGACATTGGGGGGTTAGGTTATGCATGGGAGTGGGTAATTTTTATACCAATAAAAATTGAGGTTATTGTATACACGTAATACATTAATAAAAAATTAAAATAAATTTTTAGATATTTTATTTTTGGATTAGATGAAAGAATAGAATACTTTTGGATTGGTTCATAGTCTAGATCTCTTCTGAATGATAGAGGACATAAAGAAAAAATATTGGTAAACAATCCAATTTATATGTTATTTCTAACAAGTAATTTTGTGGAGACTAATTCATGAATATAATATTTGCTTCATTAAATATAACTGTTGTAAATGATATCCAATGCTGTTTCAGAATATTACAAATAAGTAGCGGGAGTTTCCAAATTGGATATTGTTCCTGTCAGATAAGTGAATTAAGAAAAAATCTGTACTTGATATTATGAAGAATAAACCATATTTCCCTTTAATGTTCTTTAGGCAACAGCTGTTTATCAAGCAAAAGAAAAACTAAAATCAATAGATAAGGCAAGAAAAGGTTAGTACTGCGGAATCACTGAATGACTTTCTGAAAAAAATCACCTTTTAGTCTCAAGAAACTGATGAGAGTATTCTTAGTAATCATTTGCTGCTGTCAAAAGGTTCCAATAAATTTTCATTGTAAAGTGTCAGCTATGTTTTAGTGCTGTGCCCAGGTCTTACATCCTCTTTTAGCTATAAAAAGCAATAATATAAGGCAAGTTATGGCTATGTACCCAAATGTGCAGTAAAGACAATGGCTTTAAAAAATTGTTGGGAGCTGGAAGTGAGTGGGATTTGAAATGAGTCTTGAAAGATAGACTAGAGGATGAAAGAAAACATCCATTGGACAATTGTAGTGGGACTAAGAACATCATGAAGTTAGAACTAGTCATGCAGAAACATAGCAGGCCTTCCTGTTGCCTCCTGCTTCTCTCTAAAAGACTCCCATTTTGGATCTTTTATTTTGCATACTAAAAGTCAGAATTGTAATGAAAACTCTGGCTGCTTCCTTTTAATAATCTACATTTAATGATCTCAGACTTGTCAAATTTTCCTCTTTTCCTATTTCAGATAACTGTTAATATTTGGTATATGTCTTTCCAGAATTTTGTTGTTGTTGTTTTTGTTAATCTTCATCCGAGGATATTTTTCCATTGATTTTTAGAGAGAGTGAAAGAGAGAGAGGGAAAGATCAAAGTGAGAAATACACATTCATGGGTTGCCTCCTGCATGAGCCCCAACCAGGGCCAGGGAGGAGCCTGCAATTGAGGTATGTGCCCTTGACTGGAATGGAACCCGATATCCTTTGGTCTACAGGCCTATGCTCTATCCACTGCACCAAACTGGCTAGGGCAGGGTTGTTATTTTTTTAGATCTTATAGACCAAGAACAGTATAAATACATATGTTTACATATATTCTAAAGAAAAGTCAGGTCATGTTGTACATATTACTTCACAGCTTTTTTTTTTTTTTAATGAATATATTGTAAGCATCTTTCTACTTAGGTCTACTTATAAGCTTAGAGTCCGTTATGTTAACAGTTGAGTGATACAGTGTGAACTGCTACTCCGATTTGGATATCACCGGGAAATGAAATATCTTGTTCTTTTATTTGTGTTCACTGTTGCTTTCAGAATAGTAATAGTATTTAATGGTAGTTAAAAATTGAGGTTATTGAGCATTGTCATGCTAGTCTCCCAAATTTAATATTTTAATTATGCCAGCTGATTTTTCTGAATGTCTTGCTCTTTTGTGTGTGTGTGTGTGATTGAAGTCACATTATGCATTCAGATATTAAAGAACGTAGATAACTCAAGGTTACCATATTTTCAGATCATTTAAAAATCAAGTATTGAATGTAACTATGATTTATGCATTTATAAACTTCTGTCTTTACACTCAACTCTTGATTCTCTCAGGTGCTATCTCCTCTGAAGAAATAATTAAGTATGCACATAGGATTAGTGCAAGTAATGCTGTGTGTGCCCCACTTACCTGGGTTCCAGGTAAAGATACTTCTTTTTTTACTAGATTTATGTGAAAATTCTTACATGACTGTACACAAAAATAGAGAAAAAGATTTAGATATAGAATGTATTTAAATATAGAATATGTAACATTTGCTACGTATTTTCACATTTTTAAGGTTTTATAAGTAAGAATATAAGTCATTGGCTTTATTTTCTACAAAGCTATTGTCACTAGGACCTGTTTTTTATTATTGTTGTTTTTAAATAATAATTTTTAAAAACACAAGATAATATGTGATGATTCTAAAGCTATAAATTTATATGCCTGTAAAACCCATGCTGGCAAGAAGCCAACTTTTTAGAGACATTAGGATTTCCACAAAGATTCCAGCCTGGGAAACAGACAATTCCAACTATTAGGTAATAGAGCACTGAGCAGCCCAAAAGCAAACACACAGGACTGGGAAGAGCTGGAGTAAAAAAGACAGCAAAGGAATAACCAGCTGCAACTATATTAATAGACAATGAGTAAAACATAAGATGGAGACATTAAGGTAGAGTAGCAGCCTTGGGAGGAGTGGGAGATATTTATCTCAACTTCAGTAATTCCTAATGTTACTTTAGTATTTTGCCATACTAAAAAAATTAGGAGTAACTATATTGTTTGGGATAACTGGAGTTTGTGAGAAATATTACCAAAAATTTGGTCCAAATCTAGCCCAGTTTTGATCAACCCCAAACTGCTATTTAGTATGCTTTTATGATTGGAAATAAAGATTACTTACCCCTGATACTCCACTGGAAAGTCAGGGAATTAGTCTTTAAATGACAAGATGAATGAGATTGGTTAAAAAAGAGTTTTAATTTAGACAGTTCTTCCAGTAAGCATTCAGTCCTTTCTATCAGGAAAAAAAAAAAAAAGAAGTGTCATTGTTCTCCCTCAGAGTATGTATCATTATTATTTTCATACTAAATAATGCAGTTAAGTTAGAAGAATCAAGATGACTTTAATATTCTAAACTTGTCATTTTGAATTTTTGCTAAATTGACAAACTTCTCATTTTTTTATAGAGAATATTATGGTAAAGATTCAGAGAAATAAAAATACATGTATTAAATATATTATCCTCTTAGTAACAATTGATAATATGTCCTTCATATTTTAAAATTGAATATTTACCTTGAGTTTTGAAAATGAACCAATCGAATTAAAAATCATCTGTTTTGGGTTTGGGTTTTTGTTTTGTTTTTCTGTGTTTTTAGGAGACCCACGAAGACCATACCCAACTGATTTAGAGATGAGAAGTGGATTATTGGGTCAGATGAACAATCCTTCCACTAATGGTGTAAATGGTCATTTACCTGGAGATGCACTTGCAGCAGGCAGATTGCCAGGTAATCCTATCTAATGAAAGAGTAATATGCAAATTGACCATCACTCCAGCATACAAGATGGCTGCACCCATGTGGTCAAAGATAGCCATCACAAGATGGCCAGAGCAGGAGAGAGCAGTTGGGAGGGACCAGGCCTGCAAGAAAGGGCAGTTGGGGGTCATCAAGCCTGCAGGGGAGGGCAGTTAGAGGTGACCAGGCCAGGAGAAGAGGAAAGTTGGGGGCGACTGGGCTTGCAGGGAAGGGCAGTTGGGGAGGAGGAGTCACCCAGGCCTGCAGGGGAGAGCAGTTGGGGGGTACCAGGCCTGCAGGAGAGGGTAGTTAGGGGGGACCAGGCCTGCAGAGAAGGGCAGTTAGAGGTGACCAGGCCTTCAGGAGAGGGCAGGTAGGGGTGACCAGGCCTGCAAGGGAGGGCATTTAGGGGCAAACAGGCTGGCAGGGGAGTGTTTAGGGGGTGATCAGGCTGGCAGGCAGAAGCAATTAGGGGCAGTCAGGAAGGCAGGCAGGTGAGCCGTTGGGAACTAGCAGTCCTGGATTATGCAAGGGATGTCAGTTTGGAGAAGGTGCAGGCTGGGCTGAGACACACACATACCTGTGCACAAATTTCGTGCACTGGGCCTCAAGTATTAATTAAAAGAATGCTTTCAGACAGACCAAAGTTTTGGTTGTTGAACAAGTTGGTGGTACCAGATCCAACTCATTTTAATAGCTGTTTTCTGCCAATTTATTCTCTTTCATTTAAGGACCATTCTAGATGGAGGGCATGAAATTAGAATAAACTGACTTTTCTTTCTCTCATTTGTTAATATGCCATTTTCCTCAGGCATTGGGGTCTTATTTTTATTGTATAAACATTGGTTTTTAAAATTATAAGACAGCCCTAGCTGATTTGGCTCAGTGGATAGAACCTGTGGACTGAAGGGTCCCAGGTTCGATTCTGGTCACGATTACATGCTCCTCCCTGGGTCAGGGCATGTGCAGGAGACAACTAATTGATATGTTTCTCTCATATCACTATTGCTCTGTTTCACTTTCTCTAAAGCTCAATGGAAAAAATATCCTTGGGTGAAGATTAATAATAAAATAAAAATGTGAGACATACTGTATAAACAATAAAAAATACATTCTTTGAGTTTAAAGATGATAAAGTGGATACACTCCTAAAAAACCCCAAGTTAAAATGAATAACAAAGCTTTTTATAGGCTTTTAATAACTTTATAAAATTTCATTTTTGTGAGACTTGGCTCAAGTTTCGCATATAGTATGGTTTGTGCTATTCTTATGTGTTGTTTTCCATATGCTGTCTTTTATAGAAGTGACTTGTTTTGATTTGGAAGAACATTTTAAAGGTTAAAAAAGGAAATACTACCTTTTCACCACTTACTATTTTACCTATTGTTTTCCTGTTTTATTTACATTGTTAAAAATGTGCTCTAAATATATTTATTTGCTTCTTATTGTAAGGATACCCCTGTGTTACTGAAAATGCTTTGTAAACATTATTTTTATTAATTATCTAAATTATAAACTGGGAATTCACTGTGCATTAGTTTCCCTGGATAACTCCTCACTTTTCTCTTTGTGATTTTGTTACGGAAAGGGGATCTGGCTATTGGAGGATCTGTCTATGGTCACCTGATAGTGTATGAGTTTTTTTTACTTTGTGCAGGAAAAATGTTACAACAGGAATCCAGGTGAATTTTAGAGGACATTTAATAAAGCTGGGGAGTGAAACAAGAAAGGCCTGGGAAAATGAGCTTAGGCTGATCTGTTTTGGCTAAGAAGCCAGAGAAATTGGGTTCTTAGGGACAGGTTCAGGAGGTTGCCTGGGATCTCTTAGAGTTTAGGAGATGCATGCCTATGTAAGAAGGGGAGGGGAGGTTCTGGTGTGCCCTTAAGAGAGCCAGTGCTGGGTCCTTTGTCTTGAGGCTTTTGTTTCTCTTGCAGGCAGGAATCTTCGGGGAGGTCACAGGGAGGGTTTCAGCACAATGTTCATCAGTTTTCCAGGTGTGCTCCTCAGGGTCATAGTCTTCACTGATTGGCCAGTGTCAGGGAAGGGGGTCGTTAGTCATGGCAGCTGGACCTGGTGACACCCATCTGGTTTTGCTGCTTTTCTGAGTCTGGAACTGAAACACAACTGAGGCCCAGATGTTATCTCTGGGGAGGTGACATTCTGTATCTATAAAATGCTCTGTCAGTTTGTTCAGCTGTCTATCTCAGTTTCCATTTTCCACTTGTTCTGGCTTAGTGGCTTGTCTCAGTTGTACCATATCATATGCTAATCAAGGTCTATTCAGGAGGCAGAAACCACACCAGCAATGTGGAAAAGGAAATTTTAAAGAATTAACAACTAGTAACAAGATACTATTAAGGGAATAACAGCTATGGGGAGCAGCTACTACATCTAGTAACAAGGCAGAGTCCCCAAGGTTCCTCCCCATCCCAAGGCCTATGTTCATATCATAGTGTCCTCAGTAGAGGGGGGGTATACCCATGGCCCACTGGATGGCAGAGAAGTTAGGTGTCACAGGCCCGAGCTGGCAAACAGGAAATTTCCCACTAGAATTCCAGCAAGACTTGCTGGGAAGCTACCCTTTGGGGTAATGACGAAGCTTCCTAGGAACCATCCTTTGGAACACCACTGAAACTGGCTAAGAGGTGAGCACCACTTGCCCTGTGCACCAACCAGGCATTACAAGAGTAAGACTGAAAGCATCAGATTCAAGATAAGTTCCTGCTGAGACCGGTTTGGCTCAGTGGATAGAGCGTTGGCCTGCAGACTTAAAAGGTCCCAGATTCGATTCCGGTCAAGGGCATATACCTTGGTTGTGGGCACATTCCCAGTGGGGGGTGTTGCAGGAGGCAGGTTGATCGATGTCTCTCTCATCGATGTTTCTAATTCTCTATCCCTCTCCCTTCCTCTCTGTAAAAAATCAATAAAAATATTAAAAAAAAAAAAAAGAGAGAAGTTCCTTTGATAGTCCCCCCAGTGCCCTCTACTGGCAAAGCTTCACAGTGCGGCTGCTGCAAGGGAGTAATGTTTTTAGGATCAAGGGAGAAGAGTGGATTTGACACTTAAAAAGCAGTTTAAACTTGTAATGCATAGTATAGTATACATTAACTATTTGTAATGCATATAAAGAATATATAGAGAGTAATATGTCATCTAACACACAGGGTGGGGTAAAAGTAGGTGTACAGTTATTTGTATGGAAAGTAACACAAGAATCTATAATACTAAAAGGATAATATGCTAATTAGACTAGATATCTTCCAGAAGCCATTTCTGATGAAGCTGGGGCTGGGGAGGCCAAGCCAGCCCAGGTCTCAGGTGCTGGCAGCCAGGGGAAGGAAGACCTACTCTTGCACAAATTTTCATGCATGGGACCTCTAGTAAAAATAAAAAATAGTATATGTTGCATACTCACACTGTAAACCTACTTTTGCCTCACCCTATATATGTATATACAACCATAAATATAGGAAATATGTGATTTGTAATTATGAATGTTTTGCAAAAGAAAAATTATCTGACTATATAGTTATTTTGTGCTAAAGTATGTTATTTTTTTTTAAATAAAACACAGGTTCTAGATACTAGAACATTACTTTCTTGATAAATTGGATCTTTGTTAATTTGGTCAAATGTATTTTGATTTCTAGTCTAAAACTTACTTCAAAATAATTGCATGGAGGGAAGAGTTATCTAGAGGTAAATAATTACTATTAGAAGTGTTTTTATGTGCTTCTTTCTTTTCTCCAGATGTCCTTGCTCCACAGTATCCCTGGCAGTCAAACGATATGGCAATGAATATGTTACCACCAAATCACAGTAATGACTTTTTGTTGGAACCTCCAGGACATAATAAAGAAAATGAAGATGATGTAGAGGTTATGTCAACAGACTCCTCAAGCAGTAGTAGTGACTCTGATTAAAAAAAGCATACAGAATTGAATACTGTAGAATTCTGTTTCTTAAACAATAGCAAACCTATAAAAATAGGTAATATTGGCCGTAGTGGAATTGTGCAGCCCATTAAAAATCAGATTTACTTTTTAAAGCCAAAAATCATGATTTTAATTCTAACCCATTTATTAAATATTTAGAGAGAAATCAAAATTTACTGTTGGGCCCTAGCTGGTTGCTCAGTGGTTAGAGCATTGGCTCGTGGACTGAAGGGTCCCAGGCTCAATTCTGGTCAAGGACACGAATCTTGGTTGCGGGCTTGATCCTCAGCCCCAATCAGGACATGTGAGGGAGGCAACCAATTGATGTGTCTCTCACACAGATGTCGGTCTGTCTCTTCCCCTCCCTTCCACTCCCTTTAAAAACCAATGGAAAAAATATCCTTGAGTGAGGATTTAAAAAAGAAAAATTAGCTGAAACTGTTTTGGCTCAGTGGATAGAGTGTCGGCCTGCAGGCTGAAAGGTCCCAGGTTCGATTCCAATCAAGGGAATGTACCTTGGTTACAAGCACATCCCCAGTGGGTGGGGGGAATGCAGGAGGCAGCTGATCGATGTTTCTAACTCTATCCCTCTCCCTTCCTCTCTGTAAAAAAAAAAAAATCAATAAAATATATTTTAAAATGGAAAAAAAAAAGAAAAATTACTGTTGAGACAAAAGATTATTCAATTCAGTGCCTTCTTACCCTGTTCTAGTCCAGTAGTGTTGGACTTGTACATAGTAGTTTAGAAATGAGATTTGAGATAAATGACCCATGTATATCACTAATAGGCCTCCTGGAAATGTTTAGAAAATATTTTTTTAAAGGCAGCATATCACTGAATGTGCATCATATCAAAATAACAAAAACCCTTATGAAAGTGAAGGTTGTTAGCTTCTACAGGATTTGTAATTATTGTAATTTTTAAAAATAAACTAACTTGTTTATACTATTTATGCATGTGTTTTAATTTAAAATACTTCCCATGTGGTTTAGAAAATTATTTCTGCCGAAACCAGTTTGGCTTAGTGGTTAGAGCGTCGGCCTACGGACTGAAAGGTCCCAGGTTCAATTTTGGTCAAGGGCATGTACCTTGGTTGCAAGCACATCCCCAGTAGGGGGCGTGCAGGAGGTGGCTGATCGATGTCTCTCTCTCATCGATGTTTCTAACTCTCTATCCCTCTCCCTTCCTCTCTGAAAAATCAATAAAATAAAAATCATTTATATAAATTCAGTTGCATTTTATACATTCTTAAGTAGAATTCTGTTGTGTGAATAAATGTGACATAATAAATACAAATGAACTAGTAATCACAGTTGGTGGGTTTCTGAAATGCCACACTGACACCCTTTTTAGAAGAAGAATAAAGTGGTGTGGTGGTTTTTTTTAATAATTTCTTATAACTTTGATCTTAAAAATAAAGAAAATTTTAGGATATATTTTATCTCAGTTCAATTTTTTTACCTTTGTATTAATATAAATTACCTTTAATGACATGCCAAAATATATAAATTACAGTCATTACATAATGTCCATTACACAATCAATATAATAAAATATTAGCTGGTTAATTTTAAATAGATGATACAACAGCCAACAAAAAGAAAAGGTGGAGAGAGTTGAATACAGGAAAATGTTGGTGCTTGTTGAATCTGGGTGTAGGGTATATGGAAGCTTATTGCACTGTTTTCTACTTCTGATATGTTTGAAAATTTTCATATTAAAAACTTTGTTTTCCACATCAAAAGTTATCTTCATACCCTGTTTTCAAATGCCAAGCTATCTGAGATAGCTTCGATGCTGCCAGAGCTGCAATTTAACGATTCCAGGCTGGAAAGAGTGTATGGGAACCATGACACCAAGCATTTATCAAGATTTAGGTCATAGCTGAAACTGGTTTGGCTCAGTGGATAGAGCGTCTGTCTGCAGACTGAAAGGTCCCAGGTTCGATTCCAGTCAAGGGTATGTATCTTGGTTGTGGACACATACCCAGTAGGGGGCGTGCAGGAGGCGGCTGATTGATGTCTCTCTCATCAATGTTTCTAACTATCCCTCTCCCTCTCTGTAAAAAATCAATAAAACACAAATAAAATAAATAAAAAATAAAGATTTAGGTCACCCATTAGTTTGCTAGGGCTGCCATAACAAAATAACAGACCAGTGGTTTAAATTTATTTCACTTCCAGAGACCAGAAGTGCCAAGGTATGGGAGGTTTAGCAAGTCTCTCTGGCTTGCAGATGGTCACCTTCTTGCTATCTTCACATGGCCTTTTCTTTGCACCCCAGAGCCCTGCTGTCTCTCTTGTGTGTCCCAATCACCTCTTTTCATAAGGACAACAGATTGAATTAGGGCCCACCCTAATGGTGTCATTTTAACTTAATCACACCTTTAAAAGGTCTTATCTCCAAATATAGATACATTTTGAAATACTAAGGATTAGGGTTTCAACATAAGAATTTAGGGAGGATGAAGGGGAACCAATTCAGCCTATAAGAGCCTGTGTAAACTATTAACTAAATGTATAATGGATGTTTATCCTAGTGAGATAATTGCTTTTTTATTTGATATATATGTTTGCATGTTGAGGTCCCTTGTTTACCAATGTATGTAATATACTTAAGACCATTTTAACTGAATTTGGCTAATATTTCAGTTAAGTATTCTGACAGGTGAAGGATGGTACTGGATTGTCGATTTAATTTGCATCTCTCAGATACTGACTTTGAGCCATGTTTTCATGTGTCTCTTGGCCTTATTTTGAAAAAATTCTATTTTTGTTGTATCTGCAACTTAAACGTTTTTCAGCAATTTTATAAGACTAAGTCTAGTCATGATATATCTCTCTGATTAGAATGTTTGTATGGGAAAGTGATTTTCTTCTAAACAATTTGATCTTTGGCCATTTAAGGAGTTTTGTTTTCACACAGTAGTTACTTACATTTCTTAAGGCATATTTGTCCCAAAATCTTTTGCTGAAACCTCTTAAAGTGTCTTAACTGCCTTACCTTCTGACACATAGAATCAAATATGAGCATTAGAGATCATATGGCATAGGTTTCAACTGTGCTTCATCTAGCATTGACTGATTGGTTACTGTGTTGAAAAGGTTTCTTGGGCCAATCGGGCCAGTCAGTAAAAAGGAATATTTGCCATACTGGATGTGATCTAGTGCCCCCATTGTCATCTCACCTCCTCCCCACTACTCACCTGCCCCTGCCCCCCAATCCCTTGTATTTTCCTTCCTTACATGTTTTGAGCACCTTCCAGGTGCCGAGGATACACCTTGCCTTCCTGGACTTTATGGGGGGACAAGGTGGAGGAAAGACAGATAATAATCACATAAGTGAATAAAACAAATCCATATAGTGCAAAGTATCCTATCTAATAAAAGAGTAATTTGCAAATTAACCATCACTCCAACACACAACATGACGGCTCCCATGTGGTCAAAGATAGCTGCCCCTATGTGGACACTAGATGGCCTGCAGGGGAAGGCAGTTGGGAGGGACCAGGCCTGCAGGTGTAGGAGGTTGGGGTGACCAGACCTGCAGGCAAGGGCAGTTGGAGGGGACCCAGGCTTGCAACGGAGGGCAGTTGGAGGTGACCAGGCTGGCAGAGGAGGGAAGTTGGGGGCAACAGGGCCTGCAGGAAAGGGCAGTTAAAGGGGACCCATGCCTGCAGGGGAGAGCAGTTGGGGCGGGGGCAGGCTTGCAGGGGAAGGCAGTTGGGGGGGACCAGACCAACGGGAGAACAGAGACAATGAGGCTGGCAGGAGAGGGCAGTTATATGTGAACGGGTCAGCAGGGGAGGGCAGTTGGGGGGGACCAAGTCAGCAGGGGAGGGTAGTGAGGGGTGACCAGGCTGGCAGAGGAGGGCAGTTAGGGGGACCTGGATGGCAGGGGAGGGCAGTTAGGGGCATTCTGGCCAACAGGGGAGTAGTTAGGCATCAATCAATGTGGCAGGGGAGTCATTAGGAGGTGATCAGGCTGGCAGGCAGAAGCAGTTAAGGACAATCAGGAAGGCAGGCAGGGGAGCAGTTGGGAGCCAGCAGTTGGGAGCTAGCAGTCCTGGATTGTGAGACTGATTGGGCCTACATGGGCAGTCGGACATCCCTTGAGGGGTCCCATATTGGAAGAGAATGCAGGCTGGGCTGAGGGACACACACACACCCCCACCGTGCATGGTTTCGTGCACCAGGCCTCTAGTAATAAAGTAAATCCAACACATTTCAAAACCCTTCCCAAAGGAAGGTAAAAAAAAAAAATGCCTCTAAAGAGTTGTGTAAGAGGTCAGAAAGGTATTAAAAGACAAATACCCTTCGGGGGAAGATGGAGGAGGGTGGAAGTAGGCAAAGTGGGATGGGGAAGGGGGACCCTGCAATAATATCAACGTTAAAACAATTTTTAATTTAAAAAATGTAAAAATATAAAAGACAAATAGACATATGAGGATTAACTTTAAAATATGATTAAAGGGCAAAAATGTTATAAACACATGATCTCTTGAAGTGTAATCCAAAGTTTGCACAAATTTTTAAACAAAAACAAATGCCATGCTTTTAATTTTCTTTCTTTTTTAAAAAAAATATATTTTATTGATTTTTTTACAGAGAGGAAGGGAGAGGAATAGAGCTAGAAACATCAATGAGAGAGACATCGATTAGCAGTCTCCTGCACGCCCCCTACTGGGAATGTGCCTGAAACCAAGGTACATGCCCTTGACCAAAATCGAACCTAAGACCTTTCAGTCTGCAGGCTGACGCTCTTATCCACTGAGCTAAACCGGCTTTGGCCAAATGACATGCTTTTAGATGGCTGCTTTTCCCATTGAAAAAAAAAAAGCATTATTTGATCATCGAGTAATGAAGAGTCGGAGACTCCAATATGGTGCATGTTTCAAAATCACCAAGTCAACCTTGTTTGGGGGCTATTGTGTATAGGAAGTAAGAAGACAACTATCTTTGTATCCCAGTAATAAATCCCATTTGATGGTGGTGTATGATATTTTATACGTTGAATTCAGTATGCTAATATTTTCTTGAGGATTTTTATATTTCTGTGGTATCAATTCTCATTTTCCTCTTACATTTCTGATTTTTTTAATTTGGGTTTTCCTCTTATGAGTCTGGTTAAACATTTATCAATCTTGTTTATTTTTTCAAATGACCACTTAGTTTCCTTGATCTTTTGTATTATTTTCATTTATTTATTTTTTAATACATATTATTGATTTTTTACAGAGAGGAAGGGAGAGATAGATAGAAACATCAATGAGAGAGAGACATCGATCAGCTGCCTTCTGCACACCTCCTACTGGGGATGTGCCCGCAACCAAGGTACATGCCCTTGACCGGAATCGAACCTGGGACCTTTCAGTCTGTAGGCCAACACTCTATCCACTGAGCCAAATCGGTTTTGGCTGTATTATATTATTTTTTTATTTTTTTTATTAATATATTTTATTGATTTTTCACAGAGAGGAAGGGAGAGGGATAGAAAGTCAGAAACATCGATGAGAGAGAGACATCGATCAGCCGCCTCCTGCACACCCCACACTGGAGATGTGCCCACAAGCAAGGTACATGCCCCAACCGGAATCGAACCCAGGACCTTTCAGTCCGCAGGCTGACTCTCTATCCACTGAGCCAAACCAGTCTCGGCTATATTTTTTTTTTAGATGCTATTTTGTTTATTTCCGCTTTGATCTTTATTTCCATGCTTCTACTCACTTCAGGTTTTTGTTATTCTATTCCTAGTTTCTTTAAGGGTTACGTTACATTGTTTAATTCCTGTATTTCTAGTTTCTTGAGGTAGACCTGTATTGTTATGAATTTCCCTCTTAGGACTGCTTTCTCTATATCTCATAGATTTTAGATTGTATTTTTCTTTTCAATTGGATCAAGATATCTTTTGATTTCTTCCTTGGTCTCATTATTAACCCATTTATTGTTTAGTAATGTGTTTTTAGCCTTTATGTATTTGTATTTTTCAGGATTCCCTACCCTTTTTAATTAATTTCTAGTTTCATACCATTGTGATCAGAGAAGATGCTTGATATGATTCAATATTCTTAAATTTATTTTAGACTTGTTTTGTAGCCTAACATGGTCTTTCCTGAAAAACGTTCCAAGGGCAATGGAAAAGAATGTCTATTAGCTACTCTGGAGTGAAATACTGTAAAAATACCAATAAAATCCATCAGATGTGTCATTAAACAACAGTCTTTCTTTGTTGATTTTCTGTCTGAAAGATCTATTCGTTGATGTTAATGGAGTGTTAAAGTTCCTTCCTCTACTATATAACTGTCAATCTCATTTTTATTAAGGTATTACATGTGTACATCTCTTATAATTGCCCCTCCCACCCCATTTCCATACAGGCTCTCACCCCCCAGTACCTTGTGTCCATTGGTAATGCTTATATACATGCAAACAATTCCTTTGCTTGATCGATTATCTCCCCCACATCTCCCAAACCTTTCTGCTGTAATTTGACAGTCTATTTGATGCTTTACTGCCTCTGTATCTTTTTTTTTCATCAGGTTATAATGTTTTATAATACACAAATGAGTGAGATTATGTGGTATTTTTCTTTCATTGACTGGCTTATTTCACTTAGCATAATGCTCTCCAGTTCCATCCAGGTTGCTGCAAATGGTAATAATTCCTTCATTTTTATGGCAACATAGTATTCCATTGTGTAGATGTACCATAGTTTTCTGATCCACTCATCTGCTGATGGGCACTTAGGCTGTTTCCAAATCTTAGCTATTGTTAATTGTGCTGCTATAAATATATAGGTACATATCTCATTTCTGATTGGTGTTTCTATTTTCTTGGAATATATTCCTAAGAGTAGGATTGCTGGGTCAAAGGGACGCTCCATTTTTAGTTTTATGAAAAAACTCCATACTGTTTTCCACAGTGGATGCACCAGTCTGCAATCCCACGAGCAGTGCATGAGGGTTCCTTTTTCTTCCCATCCTCACCAGCACGTCATTTGTTGATGCAGGTGAAAGATGGTCCTGGATTGTTAATTTGATTTGCATCACTCAGATAATTAGTGACTTTCAGCATTTTTTCATGTGTCTCTTGGCCTTCTGTCTTCTTTTGAAAAAATTCTATATAGGTCTGTTGCCCATTTTTTTATTGGATCATATACATCTTCCTTTCATTAAATTGTATAAGTCCCATGCAGATGTTGGAGATTAAATCTTTATCAGTGATAACATTTGCAAATATGTTCTCATACAGTGGGCTTTCTTGTTGTTTTGTTGATGGTTTCTTTTGCTGTGAAAAAGCTTTTTATTTTGATGCAGTCCCATTTATTTATTTTCTCTTTAGTTTCCATTGCTCTAGGAGCAGTATTAGTGAAGAAGTTCCTTTGGCAGATGTCTGAGATTTTGCTGCCTGTGGATTCTCTAGTATTTTTATGGTTTGAGTTTATTTTTGTGTATGGTGTAAGTTGGTGGTCTAGTTTCATTTTTTTTGCATGTATCTGTCCAATTTTCCCAGCACCATTTATTGAAGAGACTATATTGACTCCATTGTATGTCCATGCCTCCTTTGTCAAATATTAATTGAGCATAGTGGTTTGGGTCAGTATCTGGATTCTCCATTCTTTTCCATTGGTCTATATGTCTGTTTTTGTCCCAGTACCAGGCTGTTTTAAGAACACTGGCTTTGTAATACAGCTTGAAATCTGGTATTGAAATCTAGTTAGTTCTTCTTTCTCAGGATTGCTGTGGCTTTTGGGGTCTTTTCTTATTCCAGATGAATCTTTGGAGAGTTCTTCCAGGTCTCTGGAACATGTTGTTGGTATTTTAATGGGGAGTGCACTGAATCTATAGATTGCTTTGGGTAGTATGGACATTTTAATGTTGATTCTCCCAATCCGTGAACATAGTATGTTCTTCCATCTGCTTACATCTTTCTCTATCTCTTTTTGCAGTGTCCTGTAGTTTTCCACATATAGGTCTTTTACCTCCTTAGTTAAGTATATTCCTAGATATCTTAATTTATTTGGTGCAATGGTAAATGGGATTGCTTTTTTAGTCTCTCTTTCTGTAAGTTAACTATTAGTATATAGAAATGCTATAGATTTCTTGGCATTAATTTTGTATCCTGGTTCATCAATCTTGTTTAGCCTTTCTGTTTTTGTTTGTTTGTTTGTTTTATTTTTATTTTGTTTTGTTTACTAAATATGTTTATTAACATTTCAAAGTATGGAAAGAGGCTTACAAAAGCCAGCCAACAGCTGCTTATAGTTGACTGACAAAGAATAGTACAGATCATGAAGATCCATGATTTTCAGGTTTAAGTGTGCATTAGAAGCCCTTGGAAGGTTTATTAAACCAGATTGCCAGATCTACCTGTTTATTTTTAAATTTAATAAACCTTTATTGTTCAGATTAATAAAATTGTTTCTCTTACCCCACCCCATAGCTCCCCTCAATCCAGTTCCCACCTACCCTCTGCCCTTACCTCCCCCCTCATTGTTCTCATCCATAGGTGTACGATTGTCGTTTCTTCCTGCACCCCCTTATCCCATTCCACCTGAGAATTGTCAGTCCACTCCCTTTCTATGCCCCTGATTCTATTATATTTACTAGTTTATTCTGTTCATTAAATTTTTTATTCACTTGATTTTTAGAATCACTTGCTGATATGTATTTGTTGTTCCTAATTTTTATCTTACCTTTTTCTTCTTCCTCTTCTTAAAAAGTACCTTTCAGCATTTCATATAACACTGTTTGGTGGTGATGAACTCCTTTAGCTTTTTCTTATCTGTGAAGCTCTATATCTGACTTTCAATTCTAAATGACAGCTTTGCCAGGTAATCTTGGGTGTAGGTTCTTGCTACTCATCACTTTGAATATTTCTTGCCACTCCTGTCTAACATGCATAGTTTCTATTGAGAAATCAGCTGACTATCATATGGGTGCTCCCTTGGATATAATTAACTGTTTTTCTCTTGCTGCTTTTCATATTCTCTTTGACTTTTGTTCTTGCTATTTTAATCATGATCTGTCTTTGTGTGGTCCTCTTTGGATTTCTTTTGTTTGGGGTGCGTGGCGCTTCCTGGACTTATAAGTCTATTTTGTTCACCAGGTGGGGGAAGTTTTCAGTCATTATTTCTTCAAGTAGGCTTTCAGTACCTTGCTCTGTCTCTTCTTCTGGCACCCCCATAATTCTCATGTTGGTACACTTGAAGTTGTCCCAGAGGCTCCTTATACTATCTTCACATTTTTGGGTTTTTTTCTTTTTTCTTTTCCAGTGGAGTGTTTTTGCTTTTTTGTATTTCAAATCTTTGACTTGATTCTTGTGTTGCTGTAGTCTGCTGTTAGGTCTCTGTATATTTTTTTATTTCAGTCAGTGTATGTTTAATTTCTAATTGATCCTTTTTCATATCCTCGAGAGTATCGGTAAATTTATCTATCTTTTCTAGGAAATTCTTGAAAAATCTTATAACCGTGGTTTTGAAATCTACATCCAGTCATTTGTTTTCCTCCATTTCCTTCATTTGTAATCTGTTCCTTTGTCTTCACATTTTCACTGCTTCTGAGTTGGTAGAGTAGCTTTGTGTGCTAGGTGTCCTAAAGGGCCCAGTGGCTCAGGCTCCCCAGTTACATGAGGTGGACACATTTATCACACCTCTATGTATACAGCCTTGTTATAGTTAAGTCTTGATTGTTGTTGGTATCATTGGGGGGAACTGACCTCCAAGCCAATTGGCTGTGGGGATCAGCTGTTTCTACACCAGGAGAACTTCTGTGCTGGAGTCAGCCTTATGAGAAAAGACTTGCAAAATTGCAAAAGCCTCTGTGCTCGACTTGGATGGGGCTATCTCAGGGCTAAGCAGACAACCTTGGCTTCCCGTAATTCCTGCCCTATAAGGCCCCTGGGTTTCACTGTCCCTCGGTAATTGCTGCACCCTCTCTGTGTGCAGTTGCCTTTCATGGCTCCTCTGAGTTTCCGTTAGCTCCGGGGACCCGTATGAGTCTGGGTCCCCAGGATCTCACCTGAAACTGGGGTTCAGTGCAGTCGGAACTGGAGTTCAGAGCAGTCTGTACATTCCATCTTTTTCTGGCTAGAGAAAGCAAGCGGCACAATCAGCATGCATTTGTGCGTGTGCCTCCAGCCCTCTTCCTTTTGCAGCTCCCATGAGTTTCCAAAGCACTCCTCCATTTTTTCAATAGTCCAGATTCCTCGAATATGAGTCTCGCCCAGAATTGGGATTCAGTGCACTCAGGAGTTTTCATCTCCCTACCACTAAAGGAAGCCAGCCAGGCACTCCGCTGCCTGTCCTCTCCATGCACTTGTCTCCATAATTCAGTTTTTTGAAGCTCCTCTGAGTCTCCATGAGCCCCTCTCTTTCCTTCTAGTTGTATAATTTCCACTCAGCCAGCCTTCCTGTGATTCTGGATGATGTCCGTCCTGGTTTTTAGCTGTAGTTTTGAAGTTGTTGTTCGAGGCAGCAATTTAGATGTTCGCTTATGCCACCATCTTGGTTTCTCCCTTGTTTATCCTTTTAAAGAACAGCTCTTGCTTTTGAGGATCTTTTGTATTATTTCTTTGATCTCTATGTCATTTATCTCTGCTCTGATCTTTATTATTTCCTTCCTTCTGTTTACACTGGGATACTCTTGTTGCTCTCTTTCTAGCTCTTTGAGTTGTAGAGTAAGGTAATTTATTACCAGTTTCTTGTTTTTTGCAGTAGGCTTGTAGAGCTATGAACTTCCCTCGCACGACTGCTTTTGCTGTGTCCCATAGACTTTGGATTGTTGTGTTTTCATTGTCATTTGTTGCTATGATTTTTTTATTTTTTTCTTTGATCTCTCTGGGAACCCACTCATTGTTTTATAGCATGCTGTTCAGTCTCCATGTGCTTGATTTCTTTGGATTGTTTTTATTGTAGTTGATTTCCAGTTTTATGCCATTGTGATCTGAGAAGATGCTTGATATAATTTCTATCTTCTTGAATTTGAAGACACTTTGCCTATGACCCATCATATGGTCTATGTTTGAAAATGTCCCATGTAGACTTGAGAAGAATGTATATTCTGTGGCTTTGGGATGAACTGTACTGAAGATGTCAATTAATACCATCTGGTCTAGTGAGTCATTAAGGATTGATGTTTCTTTGCTGATATTTTTAGAGGATTTGTCCAAAGGTAATAGTGTAGTATTAAAGTCTCCTACTATGATTGTATTGCTGTCAATCTCTCCCTTGATATCATCCAGGAGTTTAGGTATTTGTGTGCTCCTTTATTGGATGTGTATAAAGTAGAAGACCTGGTGAAACTCTATAGGTCTGTGACAGGTTTTTGAAGCTATAAAATATCTGCTTAGAAAAGTACAGCATAGTAGGGGGATGAGGGCTTTTGCTGGAGGGGCAGGAGCAGGTGGGGAGACGTCAATGGGGAAAAGAAGACATGTAATACTTTCACCAATAAAGAATTTTTTTTAAGTACAGCATAAATAGATATCTCAATAAATTTCTACCCAATGATATTTGAAATAAACCTATGGTAGAGATTTACCTATAGGACTTGTCTAGGTTCTTCTTATCTAGCCTTACATGTCTACCATGCAGGAAGAAGCCAGAGACAGGGATTAAGTCAACTGTAGAAGGGAGTAAAAATAATGAGCAAGCCACAGAAGGATATGGAAGAATCAAATAGGAGCAGAACACTGTGTGACATTCATGACTTTATCTGAAGTTCAAGGAATATACACCTATTATAGTTGAGCTCCTCAAACATTCAAATATCAAGAAAAGTACGTAAAAATTAATAGAAAATGAAATTTATAAATGGTGAATTATACAATATACACATATAATTTTGAAAAAGCAAGCAATTAAAAATTTAAAAAATGATACCCAGTTTTTGGAGAAAAGATTCTTTTGTCGCATGTATTATAGTAATTCTTGAGTCTTTTTAAAGGGAAAAATTTATATGTAACCAGCTCTAAAAGAAGCGTAGGATTTTACAAAAGTGGGCTTATAAAGAAAAAGAAATAAGAGGAATCCAAGATGGCGGCATAGGTAAACACCTACACTGCTGCCTCGCACAACAATTTCAAAACTACAACTAAAAGACAGAACGGACATCATCCAGAACCACAGGAAAGCTGGCTGAGCGGAAGTTCTACAACTAGAAGGAAAGAGAGGGGCTCACAGAGACCCAGAGGAGCTGCAAAAAGCTGAGGTACGGAGACGCGCGCGCTGAGAGAGTGGGTGCTGGAGTACCGGGCTGACTTTCTCTGGCGGAAGGGAAATGGAGACTCCCAACGGCATTGAACACCTTATCCTACGACACTAAACCCCAGATCCAGCCGAAACTCATACGGGGGGAGTTTGGACTGTGAAAAGGGAGAGGTGCACGGAAATTTAGGGGAGTCGCAGAAGATCAGGTCCGGTCTCGCACGCGCACGGTGCTGCACGGAGGACAGACTGCTGATCATGCCGCTGGCTTTCGCGACTGGGCGGGAGACAGACCCTCCCAACTGTGCCACTTCTGAGTCCACTGGGCCCCTGTTTGGGGCAAAACCCTGGGGACCTAGACTCGTGTGGTCCTGGTGTGCAGGGGAGCTGGAAAGGCAGCGGTTACAGGCACCGCGGGCGCATTCACAAGGACCGCTCCAGCCATTACCCAGCCACGTGAGACTCAGGGGCCGTGGAGGGCGGGGTCGACTGGAAGGCAAGGCGGTCCCTTAAGCCCTGAGACTCCACCCCTCCCAAGCTCAACAGAGGCTTCTGCAGCTTTGCGTCTGCTATCATAAGGCTGAATCCAACACAGAAGTTTCCCCGGCATAGGGAAAATGCCAAGACAAGGGAAGGGATCACAAACAAAAGAAATGGAGGAAAAAAAACGACTGGATATAGAGTTCAAAACCACACTTATAAGGTTTTTCAAGAATATGCTAGAAAAGATGGATAAATTTAGTGAGACCCAAGAGGAGATGAAAAAGGACCAAATAGAAATTAAACATACACTGACTGAAATAAAAAATATTATACAGAGTCCTAACAGCAGACTAGAGAAAGGCAAGAATCAAGTCAAAAATTTGAAATATAAAGAAGCAGACAACATTCAACTGGAAAAGCAAGAAGAGAAAAAAATCCAAAAATGTGAACATAATGTAAGGAGACTCTGGGACAGCTTTAAGCGTACCAACATCAGAATTGTGGGGGTGCCAGAAGAAGAGAGAGAGCAAGATACTGAAAACCTATTTAAAGAAATAATGACTGAAAACTTCCCACATCTGGTAAAAGAAATAGACTTACAAGTCCAGGAAGCACACAGAACCCCATATAAAAGGAATCCAAAGAGGACCACACCAAGACACATCATAATTAAAATACCAAGAGCAAAAGACAAAAAATTATGAACAACAAATACATATCTATCAACAAGTGAATCTAAAAATTAAGTGAATTAAAAATTTGATCAACAGAATAAACTGGTGAATATAATAGAATCAGGAGCACAGAAAGGGAGTGGACTGATAATTCTCAGTGGGGAAGGGGTGAGGGGTGTACAGGGAGAGACTGGACAAAAATCATACACCTATGGATGAGATCAATGGGAGGGAGCTAAGGGCAGAGGGAGGGGTGGGAGCTGGGTGGAGGGATGCTATGGAGGGGAATAAAGAGAAACAAATGTAATAATCTGAATAATAAAGATTTAATTTTAAAAAAATAATAAATAAATAAATAAATGACTTTTCTCAATAAATAAAAGAAAGAAAGAAAAAGAAATAAACTTGTGATCTAATCCAGCAGTTCTTAAAACTTTTTTATTTGAATCTCTTTATATTCTTAAAAAGAGTTTTGGTTTGTGTAGGATTTTATCAATAACATCCTATATAATAAAGATGTAATATGCAAATGGTCTTTACACCATGAAGCATAATGACCAACTAAGTAAGGACTGGGATCACGGATCACCAGGAGGGTTGGGCAACAAGCTACAAGCAGGCGGCAGAGAGCTACAGGAGGGGGCAGAGCAGCAAGCTATGAATAAGGGAGCTGGCGGGAGGGGGGGGTCAAGGGGTGCAAAGGGAGCTACAGGAGGGCCACAGCGAGCTACTGGCTACATGTGGATGGTAGAAAGCTACAGGAGGGGGGAGGGCAGCAGGCTCTAAGGGAGGAGGAGGGTGGCAGCAAGCTACTGGCACACTAATTCTTGCACAGGGCTACTAGTTTATCATATTAGGAATTAAAACTGGAAATATTTTTTAAATGTTATTAATTCATTTATAAATAAAACCCATCCAATGTTAACATTTTCTATAACAAATACAATGAAAAAGGCATTGTCTTACATTTTTGCAAATGTCTTTAATATGTGGTTTCATAGAAGAGAGCTGAATTCTCATACTGCTTTTGCATTTAGTCTGTCAGCGCAAATCACATAGCATTGAGAAAACTCCTCAGTATACTCAGGAAAGAAGACAATAAAAAGGCAATTCATGTCATAGTATTAAAAAACAGCTTGGATCTTGAGTATTCTTCAAAGGGCTCAAGGACTTCCCCAAATCACATTTGAGAACTACTGCTCTAGTCTAATCTCCCTATTTTACATTTAAGGATACTGGATCTCCAGGAGATTAGGAATGAAATCCAAAATTAGATGGCTTGCTAATGATAGAATGCAAATCCTAGGAGGTGTTTCTCACTTTTCTTGGTTTAGGTTCCCAATCAGAAACCTAGGAAATATACCCTAATAATCTGTCCAGTTCACTCTAGTTAAAAGGACTATCACAATATATTACCAAAAACCTTCTGTCTTAGATAAAACAGAAGAGAAAAATCAACCAACATGATATATTCTACTATAGGCATATAGTGTTAGCATTTGAATTAGGATCTCTATTTGAACTGAAACACTAAGGCAAAAATTCTATTGCACTCTATGCAAGTTGATAATGACAAACTACACAGAAAATATCATAGTGAAATACAGAAAGCAGATTAATCACAATATCACCATTTAATACTTTTCCTGAGTCTAGAATATAAATCATAATATAATCCCAGGAAATTTTTAATACGTACTGGCTGAAAGGGTGGTAAGCATATTAAGAGACTGAAAACAAACTGGTAATGATATGGGACTTTTTAGGTAAAATGAAATACAGGTATTTTTCATTCTCTGGGCCTTATTTTGTTTTTTGTTTTTGTTTTTTATTTAATCAGTTAATCTTGTTCATCCAGAGATGATATCCTTTGTATCCTACCAGATGGTCCAAATCTTCTTTAAATGGATCGTAACCTTGTTCCTTTAAACAACGTAGTGCCCAGAAAAGCTGGTCCAGTGGAGGAAATTCTTCCCAAGGAACCCACTCCCAACCTAAAACACAAAGATACCAAATCAACTTACTTAATTTGAAAGGAAACAAAGGTTATTTATTTTGGCAAGTTAACCTATATTTTAAAGATTAATTAAATTTAAAAATAATCTCCTACCTATAAAAGAAGGTACAATACTGATGTTATACAAATAATTTGCATTTGGAATGATGACCTTAAAAAGAAAATGCAATCATTTCAAATATGCCATTACTTGAACATGAAGCCAAGTTTACAAGATCCACATTGTGGTAAAATCCAGATTTAGTTTGATTCAATTTTCATTTAAATATCTGGCTAAACAAAATGCACAGAACTTTATATATGAGAGGGTACACTACATTAAAATAAACCAGTTCCCTCACCTAAAATATTAAGGTAGATTACAGAATTTCTAAGCTCTCCTCTATCTCTTAAAAAAGTAATGGAAACTATATGGAGAATAAGAAATATTCTGTGCCATGGTATGTCTTAAGATTGAAAGACAAATATAGAGAAGATTCATTTTTTTAAAGCTATTTTAGCAAGAAAGATATTAATAGTGTCTGTTAGTTGTAAAATACATGAAATCCTAGAAAAAAATAGTCTAGGGAATGGCATTTTCTTTTATTTAAGTAACATAAAGCATAGATGCTCATGATGGGTGAATATATAAATACTAGAGGCCTGGTATCCAAATTCGTGCACAGGTGGTGTCCAGCCAGCCCCCTCTAATTGGGGCTGATTGCTTGAGCCCAGCCAGGGGAGGAGCCGCAGGAGGTTGCTGGCCACCCCCAACCCCAATTGGGGTAGGGGAGGCCTGTTGGGGCTGGGGATGGCTGGGGGGAGGGGCCGAGGGAGGTTGGCTTGGTCCACCCCACCTCCTGGTGAAACTCCTGCTTGAACTCCTGGTTGAGGGGATAATTTGCATTTTAGCCTTTTATTATATAGGATCATGATAATAAGATGTATAGTCCATGTTCTAAATAAGTTTCTTTATGAATATATGAATATATCTATGTATAAGTACTATTTCTTCCATTAACTATTTCTCTGGGAAGGCAGGGAACAGATAATCCATGAAATTGGAGTAAGTTCAGGAAGGGCTAATTAGCAACTGTGAGCACACACTAACAGACGGGGGGGGGGGCAGTGGGGGAGCAGGGAGAGAGAGATAGATATTGCCCAACAAAGTGTTGCAAGATGCTAAATTAACTGAGTCTGTTAAGTGCATCCTATCTCATAGAAAAGTATCTGGATGACCCTCTTAATGATGATCAGATGGTTGGAGGAAAAATGCAGTAATTGGTAAATTGAAGCAGGACATCCAGATCCAGAACTTGATGAACATGGGACAGAGACTGTCTCTACCTTATAAATAAAATAAACACTCACCAAGCATTGCACCTTGGTTAGGTTGCAACTGGGAAAAAAGTGAAAATAATTTCTGCTATATTATTACTAAAAGATGGAAAGAGGAACAAGTGTTTCTGATCAACTAATTTGATGCTAGTAATCTTGGGGCTTATAAAATCACACTGCTTGATTTGAGCTTACTAGCATCTCAAAGACTCAACAAAATGAAGGCGGACTAGTTCAAAAGGTTATGTAAATAAATAAAAAATCACAAATATATATAAACTACTTAAAATTACTATATTTTAGGGGGGAAGAATACATACAGTAATTATTAACAAAGTAGAATAGTAATTTTTTAGAAGTTATTTAAAAAGTAGGCCCTCGCCAGGTGGCTCCAGTTGAAGCATGGTCCTGTACACCAAAATGTTGCGAGTTCCATTCCCAGTCAGTGCCCATACATAGGTTGTGCATTTGATCCTGGGTGTTATGTATGTTTCTCACATCAATGGACTCCTCCCCATCCCTCTCTTCCCCTCCCCGCCCTTCCCTCCCCTCTCCCTTCCTCCTCTCTTTCTAAAAATAAATATATCCTGGGGTGAAAATAAAAAAATAAATGTTTAAAACAAAAAAATAAACCAATCTAGATACTATATTAGAGAACCTCACAGGAAGAGGTTTGCTCATATTCATTCCTTTGTGCCTTTCTTCAACATATTCTAGCACTGATTACAAGCCAGGCATAGTGTCGGGCCTGGAAGACTCAAAGATAAATGAGCCAAAATGTCTGTTCTTTATAGATTCAAAGTTCATTAAAAGAAGAAAAGTATGATTTGAAGTTGAATTGTTGAGCTAAATTTGAGATAACTTCTGAGCATTAGCGAAAGATATCTAGAAGGCAACTAGAAATATAAGTCTGCAGCTCAGAAGAGCAAGATGAGAAGTTACTATTTGAACCAAGGTTTGCCAACTCAAATCCACCCAAAGGCCAGACAGGGCAGGAGAACAACTGAAAAATGGAAAGAGAGCCAGCAGGGTGAATGATTGTGACTAAAGGCTGGGGTAGTCAGTGATTTTGGTGCTTTACCCTCAGTATCTTCTCTACTAATAAATGGTTTTTATATCTGCTTCTTGTGAAGAATACTAAGCATAAAACACACACACACATATCTATTTTCATCATATTTCTCTCTCCTAATCTCAGGACAGTTTTCCCATAGGAAAGATTAAAAATAAGGAAATGTTGAGGACCCTATCATCTTACCAAATAATAGAGAAACATGTAAATTGACAGTACCTCCATTACACCCACAGCCAATCAGAGTGAGTATGCAAATTAACCCAACTAAAATGGCAGTTAATTTGCATACATACCTGGGTCCTGGGAACCTCCTTGGCACCCAGGTCACTCCCAGCTAGCCATTAGAGGGGCTGCAATCGGAGGGGTGGAACAGGGAGGGAGGGGGAGGTGCTTCTCAAGCCTAAAGCCTGGGGCTTGGGAAGGGGCAGAGCTTGTGACCAAATGCAGAACTTCCAGAAGTCCCTGCTGGGTTGCCCAGCTGCAGCCTGGTGACCCAACACTGACTGCTCAGGTGGATGAAACCCAGAAAGTGAGTCAGGGTCTGATCTGCAGCCTCAGTGGAAGCTGTTGATCAGTGTACTTACCTCTCTCTTTCTCTTCCTCTTCCTGATCTTTGCCAGCAGCCAGGCTTATACTCTCCAGGCCTAGTGGGGGCTGCTGTTAAGCCCTGCCTCTTTGATCAGGCCCAGAGATAGGCCTGGAGATGCTGACTGGCATAGGAACCAACCAATCAGAATCAAAGGTGGGTGCTGTGGGGAACTAATGGCTGCCTAGGAGACAGAGCTTCTGGCACTGACTGGCATAGGAACTGACCAATGAGAACCAAAGATGGGTGCTGTGGGGAGCCAATAGCTGCCTAGGAGGTGGAGCTTCTGATGGTGACTGGCATAGAAACTGACCAATGAGAAATAAAGGTGGGTGCTGGGGGGAGCCAATGGCTGCCTAGAGGCAGAGCTTTTGATGCTGACTGGCATAGGAACGGACCAATCAGAACTTAAGGTGGTTTGCTATGAAAAGTCAATGGCTATCTAGGAGGTGGAGCTTTTGACACTAACTGGCATAAGAACCAACCAATGAGAATCAAAGGTGGGTGCTGTGGGGAGCCAATGGCTGCCTAGGAGGCAGAGCTTTTGATGCTTACTGGTATAAGAACCAACCAATCAGAACCAAAGTGGGTGTTGTGGGGAATCAATGGCTGCCTAGAAGGTGGAGCTTCTGATGCTGACTGGCATAGGAACTGACCAATGAGAACCAAATCTGGGTACTGTGGGGAGCCAATGGCTGCCTAGGAAGTGGAGCTTTTGACTATGACTGACATTGAAACAGACCAATGAGAACCAAATCTGGATGCTGTGGGGAGCCAATGGCTGTCTAGGAGGCAGAGCTTTTGACACTGACTGACATAGGAACCGAACAATAAGAACCAAATCTGGGTGCTATAGGGAGCCAATGGCTGCCTAGGAGGCTTTTGATACTGGCAAATCAGAACTGACCAATCAGAACCAAATTGGCCAGCAGAGAAGGGAAGCTGGAGGCGACATCATGCCTATAGGAGAGGGCAGTTAGGGATGATCAGGCTGGCAGGCAGAAGCAGTTAGGAGCAATCAGGCAGGCAGGCAGGCAGGTGAGCAGTTAGGAGCCAGTGGTCTCAGATTGTGAGAGGGATATCTGACTGTCAGTTTAGGACATCCCGCAAAGAGTCCCCAATTAGAGAGGGTGCAGACTGAGTTGAGGGACTCCCTACTCCGTGCACAAATTTCGTGCACCAGGTCTCTAGCATATAATAAAAGCCTAATATTCTAAGTGTCTGGTCAGCCATTCAACCAAGCAAAGCATGATATCCTAATGATATGCTAAGGCTGCTCAACAGCTCACTATAACATGCACTGACCACCAGGGGGAAGACAGATCTCCAGAGGGCAGACGCTCCAACTGGTGGGTTAGCTTGCTGCTAGGGTCCGGCCGTTCAGATCTGAACAAGATGGGCCAGATATGCCCTGGAGCCCTCCCCAGCTAGCCAACCTCTCATGTCCGTCTCCAGCCCTGATCATGCACTAGTGGGGTCCCTCGTCCTAGCCTGTGTCCTCTTGCAATCCAGGCTGAGGGGGAACCCAACCCCTGCCCCAAGAGCACTAATTTCATATACTGGGTCTCTACCTTAAAATATAATAATTAGTGCTTATTACCTGAATAAACTATACTTCAAAATTAATTTTTAAAAATCTGCTTGTATGTAATATATTTTTTAAATTTTTTATGTTTTTACTTATCTCAGAGAGAGGAAGGGAGAGATAGAAACATCAATGATGAGAGAGAATCATTGATTGGCTGCCTCCTGCACCTTACTCCCCCACCCCCCGCCCTACCACCAAAGATCAAGCCCACAACCCAGGCATGTGCCTTGACCAGGAATTGAAACATAACCTCCTGGTTCATATGTCAACACTCAACCACTGAAACATGCTGGCCAGGTTATGTAATATATTTTTCTTCAAAAAAAGTAAACTGAGTCTTACCTAAAGAAATAAAACAAAAATATGCATATTTAAATTTAATACTAAAGGGGAGAATCCAAGATGGCGGCATAGGTAAACACCTACATTGCTGCCTCGCACAACAATTTCAAAACTACAACTAAAAGAACAGACATCATCCAGAACCACAGAAAAGCTGGCTGAGTGTAAGTTCTACAGCTAGAGGGAAGAAGAGGGGCTCATGGAGACCCAGAGGAGCAGCAAAAAGCTGAGGTACAGAGACGCGCGCGCTGAGAGAGCGGGTGCTAGAATATCTGGCTGGTTTTCTCTGGCAAAGGAAAATAGAGACTCTCAAAGGCATTGAACCCCTTATCTTACGACACTAAACCCCAGATCCAGCCAAAACTCATATGGGGGCAGTTTGGACTGTGAAAAGGGAGAGGTGCACGGAAATATAGGAGAGTCGCAAAAGATCAGAGGTCAAGTGGCGCACACGGCACTGCGTAGAGGACAGATTGCTGATTGTGCCGCTGGCTTTCTCGAGTGGCGGGAGACAGACCTTCCCAACTGTGCCACTTCTAACTCCACTAAGCCCATTTCGGGTGAAACCCTGGGGACCTAGACTCATGTGGTCCTGAAGCGCAGGGGAGCTGGAAAGGCAGTGGTCTAGAGGCACTGTACGCACACACAAGGACCGCTCCAGCGATTACCCAGTCACGTGAGACTCAGGGGCCGTGGAGGGCAGAGCCTACTGGAAGGCAAGGCGGTCCATTAAGCCCTGAGACTCCACCCATCCCAAGCTCAACAGAGGCTTCTTCGGTTTTGCAAGTCTGGTATCATAAAGCTGAATCCAACACCGAAGTTCTCCCAGCATAGTGAAAATGCGGAAAAAAGGGAAGGGATCACAAACAAAAGAAATGGAGGGGAAAAAAAGGACTGGATATAGAGTTCAAAACCACGCTTATAAGGTTTTCAAGAATATGCTAGAAAAGTTGGATAAAATTAGCAAGAGCCCAGAGGAGATGAAAAAGGACCAACTAGAGACACTGACTGAAATAAAAAATATTATACAGAGTCCTAACAGCAGACTAAAGGCAAGAATCAAGTCAAAAATTTGAAATATAAAGAAGCAGAAAACATTCAACTGCAAAAGCAAGAAGAGAAAAGAATCCAAAAATGTGAACATAATGTAAGGAGACTCTGGGACAGCTTTCAGCATACCAACATCAGAATTATGGGGGTGCCAGAAGAAGAGAGAGAGCAAGATTCTGAAAACCTGTTTAAAGAAATAATGACTGAAAACTTCCCACATCTGGTAAAAGAAATAGACTTACAAGTCCAGGAAGCACACAGAACCCCAAAGAAAAGGAATCCAAAGAGGACTACACCAAGACACATCATAATTAAAATGCCAAGAGCAAAAGACAAAGAGAGAATATTAAAAGCAGCAAGAGAAAAAGAGTTTATTACCTACAAGGGAGCACCCATACGACTGTCAGCTGATTTCTCAACAGAAACGATGCAGGCCAGATGGGAGTGGCAAGAAATATTCAACGTGATGAATAGCAAGAACCTACAACCAAGAATAATCTATCCAGCAAAGCTAACATTCAGAATTGAAGGGCAGATAAAGAGCTTCACAGAGAAGAAAAAGCTAAAGGAGTTCATCAACTCCAAACCAGTATTATATGAAATGCTGAAAGGTACTCTTTTAGAAGAGGAAGAAGAAAAAGGTAAAAGCCAAAAAATTATGAACAACAAATACATATCTATCAACAAGTGAATCTAAAAATTAAGTGAATTAAAAATTTGATCAACAGAATAAACTGGTGAATATACTAGAATCAGGAGCACTGAAAGGGAGTGGACTGATAATTCTCAGGGGGGAAGGGGTGAGGGGTGTACAGGGAGAGACTGGACAAAAATCATACACCTATGGATGAGATCAATGGGAGGGAGCTAAGGGCAGAGGGAGGGGTGGGAGCTGGGTGGAGGGGTGCTATGGAGGGGAATAAAGAGAAACAAATGTAATAATCTGAATAATAAAGATTTAATTTTAAAAAAAAAGAATTGTGGGGTTGCCAGAAGAGAGAGAGCAAGATACTGAAAACCTATTTAAAGAAATAATGACTGAAAACTTCCCACATCTGGTAAAAGAAATAGACTTACAAGTCCAGGAAGCACACAGAACCCCATATAAAAGGAATCCACAGAGGACCACACCAAGACACATCATAATTAAAATACCAAGAGCAAAAGACAAAGAGAGAATATTAAAAGCAGCAAGAGAAAAACAGTTCATTACCTACAAGGGAGCACCCATATGACTGTCAGCTGATTTCTCAACAAAAACGATGCAGGCCAGACGAGAGTGGCTAGAAATACTCAACGTGATGAATAGCAAGAACCTACAGCCAAGAATAATCTATCCAGCAAAACTATTATTCAGAAATGAAGGGCAGATAAAGAGCTTCACAGAGAAGAAAAAGCTAAAGGAGTTCATCAACTCCAAACCAGTGTTATATGAAATGCTGAAAGGTACTCGTTTAGAAGAGGAAGAAGAAAAAGGTAAAAGCCAAAAAATTATGAACAACAAATACATATCTATCAACAAGTGAATCTAAAAATTAAATGAATTAAAAATTTGATCAACAGAATAAACTGGTGAATATAATAGAATCAGGAGCACAGAAAGGGAGTGGACTGATCATTCTCAGGGGGAAAGGGGTGAGTGGTGTACAGGGAGAGACTGGACAAAAATCATACACCTATGGATGAGGTCAATGGGAGGGAGGTAAGGGCAGAGGGAAGGGTGGGAGCTGGGTGGAGGGGTGCTACGGAGGGGAAAAAAGAGAAACAAATGTAATAATCTGAATAATAAAAATTTAATTTAAAAAAATAAATTTAATACTAAAGAGTCAATTAACTGCTTCTCCCTATAGCTTCAAAGTGTCAAGACTAATGGTTTTTGTTTCCACTATTATTGTTCTGGGTTCTCCACTCTCCAGTTCCTCATTTTATGTGGGATAATTAGGGATATGAAAGATAAGAGAGACTTGTAGAGAATACCCGCAATGAACCCACTGACCAATTTCTTACCTACTTCTCTTGCCTGACACTTCTTTTTTTTTTTTTTTTTTTGAGAAGAAGATGAGAGAGAATCATTGATCAGCTGCCTCCTGCATGCCTCCTACGAGGGATCAAGCCTGCAACCCCAGCATGTGCCCTGACGGGGAATTGAACCATGACCTCATGGTTCATAGGTCAACGTTCATCCACTGAGCCGTGCCAGCCAGGCAGCCTTCCTCTTCTTAAGGCATGAAAAATTTATCCTAGGCCAACTGAAGACCTCTGGATACTTTTGAGGCATTTTTTAGTATGATAAGTGATAGAAATATATACATTTGGTCTTCGTCCCTTTTTCCTGACAGAGTTCCTAAACCCTTTGTAATGTCCTGAGTTAGAGAGATGAGAGAATCTTCTTTGTTACCCATAAAATACCCCTTTCAACTGTAAGTTAATGCTAATAATATGACTGGTAGCTGGGGTCCCCTAGATAGCTTCAGAATGGGAGCTGGTCACCAGAAAGACCAAGGATTGATTAGAGGGATGGAACTTTCAGCCCTACCCTCTAGCCCCACCTTCGTGGGGAGGGTAAGGGAGATTGAGATAATCACCAATAGACAATATTTTAATGAATCATAAGTCCTTATGCAATGGAACCTTCATAAAAACCTTACACAACTCAGTTTGGAGAGCTTCTGAGTTTGTGAACACATCAAGATGGTGGGAGGGTAGCATGCCCATCTGGAGAGGGCATGAAAACTTCTTACCCCTCCCAGATACCTCACCCTATGCATCTCTTCCATTTGTCTGTTCCTGAGTTATATCCTTTATAAGAAACTGGTAATTAAGTAAAACATTTTTCTGAGTTCTGTGGGCCATTTTGGCAAATTATTGAACCTAAGAAGGGAGCTGTGGGAACCCCTGATGTATAGTTACGTGGTCAAAATTACAGGAGGCCAGGACTTCTGCATGGTGTTTGAAGTGGGGCAGTCTGTGGACAGAGCTCTTTAACTTTTGGGATCTGATGGCAACTCTGGATAGACAATGTCAGAATTGAATTAAAATATAGGCCACCCAGTTGATTTTTGTAGAGTTGGAGAACTGGATGGTATGAGAAGAAAAAAACGTATTTGGTGTCTGAAGTGTTGTGAGTAAAAACAACTCAGCTCAAACTTTGTTAGTTCATTTTAGGTAATTCCAAGTAGTTACTTTTTAAGAAATTTGTATGACACAATAGACTTTTGGGTAGAACACTGCTTCTGTTCATTCAATCAAATTAATCTCTAAAATAGGTTAGATATGATTTATTCATTCCATAAATATCACTTCTTCCAGGCTTTTGTATACATGTCCCCTTCTCAAAGGCCTTTTATAACACGGCACACATGCACCACTATCCTTACAGTTTTTCTTTCTTATTCCTTAACAGTATAATTATAAAATACCTGCTAACTTGTTGCCTTTCCCCCTACTAAGTTGTAAAACCCAGGAGGGCAGGGACTTCTATACACCACTGTTTCTTTAGTGCCTATCTAGAACAGTGTCCAACACACAATTCTCAGTGGTTATGTATTGAATGAAAAGAGACTTCCGTAAGAGAAAAGAAATGAAATACTTCCACTACATGAGACCTCTTGAATAGTTTTGTATGGAAAAATATAATCAGTAAGTTGAATGTTTTTCTCTTTAGTTCCTTTTCTCATGGAGTTTTGTCAGATTCGAAGAGATGAAACATGTAAGCCCTTTAGAAGAATGCTTACCATGAAGTAAATAATAAACATCAGTTATTGCCATTAAAATTTCCAGAGCACTCGATTCAACACAGAACAGATAACTGTTTTGTAAGATTAATCATTCTCTATAAAAGAAAATTATGACCTCTCATGCACAAGTGAGAAACCACATTAAATGTTTTACTTAAAATTATAGTTTGTAAAAAAATTAAATGCTAAGAATAAAACTAACATTTACTGAATACTTACTGTGCTAAGTAGGTTATTAAATGTATTAACTTATTTTCCCCTTACAACAACCCATCTGAGGTAGTTACTATGATCACAGATGACAAAAGAGGTATAGAGGATAATAACTTCTCCAAGATCACAAATTTCTAAGTGGAAGAATCAAAATGCAAACCAACTCAGGTGCCAGTTCTCTTTCCTGTTATATCCTTGTAATTCCAGGATTTAAGTATATCTATATTTCTATGTGAAGAGAACCTATTAGGCAATATAATGTAATGTTCCTTCAGAAGATATACTAGTACTTGTCTAAATTTAAAAATGCATTACTATAGATAATTCTCTTACTTTCATTTTTTTCAGGCTCTACATTCTTAGGTTCTGAATCATGAATCCCATCCACCTCTCCTTTCATTATTATGGTGACATAATGGTAATTCTCCTTCTCAATGAAAGAATTCACAACCGAGGCAAAGCGGATATTTTTCAGGTGAAGAGCTGCTTCTTCCCAGGTTTCCCTTTGAGCACATTCTTCCCAGCTTTCACTGGAAAACAGAAACATAGTATTGTACTTAATTCTATTCATTTAATTTATTTTTTGCCAGAAATACTTGGCTAGATATTCCTAGTGTAAAGGAAAAATAACTGTAATTGGTTCATTTTTTAAATGATAAATCAAACCCTGTCTTTGACATTCTGTATATCCTGTATCTAGTTATCAGGAGAGAAAAAGGACTTCATATTGAATAACAAAAAGTAAACATTTAGGATGGTGGCAGTGAGGGAGAGAGAATGAGTGAGTGAGAGCAAAAGGAGAAAGGAGAGTGTGGATGTGTGTGAGGGGTGTGTGTGTGTGTGTGTGTGTGTGTGTATGTGTGTGTGTGTATGTCTGACTGAGGGACAGCTAGATCTCGTAAAATCTAGCAGACCAGGCTCCCCCTAGCCAGGCAGCCTCTGCTACTGCTATAATCACTCCCAGAGCAGCAGCTCTGATGCAGAGGCCACACCATTTTAAAAAGGAGAGCTGCTATGATTGGGAGCCCCCCCTCACCTTCACTAAGGAGGCCCTCTGACACCACCCAGGATCCTAAAGCCACTCTGGCCAGGGACCTGCTGCCTCAGCTGCTAACCCACGGACACTGGGACTCCAGCCTCCCTGCTGAGGGCTACTGTGAGTTCCAGAGCATACTCCCCTCTTGCCAGCCAGACCCTTTTACCCTGGGCACCAAGACCACATCAGAAGCCGCTGCCTGCCAGCTGCTCCTTGGGCACTGAAGGAGCAGCCGCCACCCACAACTGCCTGAGGAGCAGCCGACCTGAGAGCAGCCCCCACCAGTGATGGCCCAAGGAGCAGCTGCCCTGGGAACCCCGACCCCCAAGGAGCAGCCACAACCCATAACCACATGTGGAACAGCAGCCCCATGACCACCTTAAGGTCAGCCACTGCCTGTGACCACCCAAGGAGCAGCCACCACCCACAACCATCCAAGGAGGAGCCACCCAGCTATCATGCAAGGAGCAGTTACCCAAAAGCAGATACCACCCAAGACCATGTGAGGAGCATTAGCCCTGCAACCACAGAAGGAACATCTGCCCCATGACTGCATGAGCAGCAGCCACTGCCCACAACTGCCCAAGGAGCAGCCATTGCCCACAACTGCCCAAGGAGCAGCTGCCACCCACAACCGGGCAACCTGCAACCAAGCACACAGTTACAACCACAGGCCCCACATGACTCAAAATCTAGATCCTTCAGTGAGAGCAAAAATGAGAAGACAGAAAAACAACCCACAAAGGAAAGGAAAAGAGAAAGCGCCAGAAAAAGGAACTAGGTGAAACAGAGGCATGCAATGTGTCAGGAAAAAAAATTTCAGAATAAGGTTCATACAGCTCAGAAACTGGATGGATGAGAAAATCAACAATCTATATAATAATCAGGAGAAAATAAAGAGTGATATCACTACTATAAAAAACACTATGGAAGTTTCTAACACTAGACCTGGAGAAGTAGAAGACTGAATTACCAAATTAGAAGATAGGCAAGCAAAACACATACAATCTGAACTGCAATTAAAGAGAAAAAAATAAAAGACAGGAGGAGAGCCTGAGGGAGCACTGAAACAAATAAAACAAAGCAGCATATGTGTATAAGAAGAACAGGAGGAGGAGCAAGGGTTAGAAAACCTATTTGAAGAAATAATGTCAGAAAATTTCCCTGATTTGAGGAAGAAAAAAGTCACACAAGCACAGAGTCCCAACCAAAAAAAAACCCGAAAAGACACAAACCAAGACACACCATAATTACAATGGCAAACTTTAATGACAAAGATAGAATATTAAAGGCTGCAAGAGAGAGACAGGTACCTACAATGGATTTCCTATCAGATTATCAAATGATTTCTCAACAGAAAAACATCAGGCCAGAAAGAAATGGAAGGAAGTATACAAAGGGATGCAAAGCAAAGGACTGAGTCCTAGGATACTCTATAGAGCAAGGTTATCATTCAAAATTGAAGGGGAAATCAGGAGTTTTACATACAAAAAAGGCTAAGGAAGTTTATCAGTACCAAGGCAGGAATGTAAGAAATGCTAATTAGACTACTGTAAAAAGAACAAGAAAAGGGAAGAAAGAACAAAGCACAAAAAATAAAAATGGCTATAGACAAATACCAATCAATAACATTAAACATAAATGCCCTAAATGCTCCAATCAACAAGACACCGAGTGGCTCAATGGATAAGAAAATATGACCCATATATATGCTGTCTACAAGTGACCCACCTCAGAACAAGAGACTCACACAGACTGAAAGTGAAGGAATGGAAAAATGTCTCTCATCGAAATGAAAAAAAAGAAGTGGGGTAGCAATACTTATATCTGACAAAATAGAACTCAAAGTGAAGGTCAAAACAAGAAATAAGGAAGGCCACCTAATAATACTGAAGAGATCAATACAACAAGAGGATATAACTCTGGTAAACATATATGCACCCAATCCAGGAGCACCCAAACACATTACAAAAAAAAAAAAAAACTTGAAGAAGAAATCAAGGGAGAGATTGACAGCAATAAAGCAATACGATAGAAGTGGACTTTAATACCCAACTGACATCACTTGATAAATTCTCTAGACAACAAATCAGGAAAGTAACAGCAATCCTAAATGACTCACTAGATTAGGTGATTTAATTGACATCTTCAGAACAATTCATCCCAAACCTACAGAATATACATTCTTCTCAAGTGCACATAAGACATTTTCAAAGATAGACCACATATTGGGTCACAGGCAAAGTCTCTCCAAATTCAAGAAGATTAAAATCATACCAAACATCTCAGACCACAATGGCATAATTTTATAAAACAACTACAATAAAAACAATCAAAACATTTCCAACACTTGAAAGCTGAATAGCATGCTGTTAAACAATATCTGGGTTACCAAAGAGATCAAAGAAGAAATTAAAAACATCCTGAAAATGAATGGTAATGAAAATAAAACAATCCAAAACCTATGGGCCACAGTGAAAGCAGTTCTGAGAGGGAAGTTTATAGAATTACAGGCCTGCCTCAAGAAAACAAGAAAAACTGGTAATAAATTATCTAACATTACAACTTAAAAATTAGAAAGAGAGCAACAAGAGAAATCTTATTGTAAGCAGAAGAAAGTAAGGATAAGAGCAAAAAATATAAAGAGAGAACAAAAATAAAATATAAAAGATCAGTAAAGACAAGAGCTGGTTCTTTGAAAGGATCAACATGATGAACTGCTAGCCAGGCTCACTAAGAAGCAAAGAGACAGGACCCAAATAAACAAAACCGGAAATGAAACAACAGACCCCACAGAAATACAAACAATTATTTTAAAAATTAGTACAAACCACTGTACTACAACAAACTGGACAACCTAAATGAAATGGACATATCCCCTAGAAAAATACAACCTTCCAAAATTCAATCAAGAATAAAAAAGTCTCAACAGGTCAATAACTAAGGAGGAAATTGAAACAGTTGTCAAAAAACTTCCAGCAAGCAAAAGGCCAGGGCCAGAAGGCTTCACAGAGGAGTTTCACCAGATACTCACAGAAGACCTAAAACCTACCTTTCTCAGACTACTCAAAAATATTCATGAGGAAGGCACACTTCCAAGCACTTTCTATGAAGCCAGAAATAAAGAAAGAGAATTACAGGTGAATATATCCCTGATGAACATAGATGCTAAAATCCTCAACAAAATTCTAGCAAATCAGATCCAGCATTAAATTAGAAAGATCATACACAATGACCCAGTGGGATTTATTCCAGGCATGGAAGGATGGTACAACATCCACAAATCAATAAACATGATACATGACATAAACAAATTGAAAGACAAAAATCACATTATCAAATCAACTGATGCAGAAAAAGCATCTGACAAAATCAAACACCCTTTCCTGATAAAATCTCTCAGCAAAGTGGGGATAAAGGGATCATATCTCAACATAATAAAAGTTTCCATGACAACCTATAGCCAACATCATATTCAATGGGCAAAAACTAAAATCAATTCCCCTAAGAACAGGTACAAGACAGGAATGCCCACTTTCACCACTCCAGTTCAACATAGTACTAGAAATGCTAGCCATGGTGATCAAACAAGAAGAAATAAAAGGCATCCAAATCAGAAAAGAAAAAGTAAAATTGTCAGTATTCTCAGATGACAAATTTGTACATAGAAAATCCAAAAGACTCCAACAAAAAAATGCTGGACTAATTAATGAATTTGGCAATGTAGCAGGATTCAAAATTAACACCCAGAAATCTATGGCTTTTTTATACACCAATCATGAGCTCACAGACACATACACACACACACCACTTATCATTACAAAATAAAAAAATTAAGACACCTAGGAATAAATTTAACCAAGGAGATAAAGGATCTGAACTCAGAAAATTACAAGATGCTGAAAAAGAGATAGAGAAAGATGTACATAAATAGAATATACCATGTTCATGGATTGGTAGAATCAACATCATTAAAATGTCCATACTATCCAAAGAAATACATAATTCCAATGCAATCCCCATTAAAATACCAACAGCATACGTCAAATATGTGGAACAAACGCTCCAGAAATTCATCTAAAATAAAGAGAGGAAAAAAACAAAACCCTAATAGCTGAAGCAATCCTGAAAAAGAGGAATGAAGTTGGAGGGATCATAATACCAGGTATACAAAGCCACTATCCTTTATTACAAAGCCACTATCCTCAAACCTCCCTGGTACTGGCACAAGAACAGCCATACAGAACAGTGGAACCAACAGAAAACCCAGAAATCGACCCAAGCCTATATGCTCCATTAATATTTGACAAAAGAGGCAAGAGCATACAATGGAGTCAAGACAACTTGTTTAATAAGTAGTACTGAGAAAATTGGACAGATACATGCAAAAAAATGAAACTACACCAACTTACACCATACATCAAAATAAATTCAAAATGGATAAAGGACTTAAATGTAAGACAGGAAACCATAAAAATCCCAGAAGTCGTAAGCAGAAAAATAGCAGATATTTGTTGCAGCAGTATCTTTACCCATACAGCTCCTAGGGCAATGGAAACTAACGAGAGAATAAACAAATGGGACTAAATCAAAATAAAATGTTTCTGCACAGCAAAAGAAACAATCAACAAAACAACAAGAAAGCCCATTGCATGAGAGAACATACTTGCCAATGTTATCTCCGAGAAGGGTTTAATCTCCAAAATTTACAGAGAACTCATACTACTTAACAAAAAGGAAGATAAACAATCCAATCAAAAAATCGGCAAAGGACCTAAATAGACATTTTTCAAAAGAAGACATACAGTCTTTCATACAGAAGGTCCAAAGACATATGAAAACAAGTTCAAAAAACTTATCATCTGAGAGATGCAAATCAAAACAACAATGTACAATCTCACACCTGTGAGAATGGCTATTATCAACATATCAACAAATGACAAGTGCAGGAAAGGATTTGGAGAAAAAGGAACCCTCCTGCACTTCTGGTGTGAATGCAGACTGGTGCAAACACTGTGAAAAACAGTATGGTGTTTCCTCAAAAAATTAAAAATCAAACTTCCATTTGACCCAGTAATTCCACGACTAGGGATATATCCCAAGAAAACCGAAACACCATTCAGAAAGGACATATGCATCCCTATGTTCATAGCAGCACAATTTATAATAGGTAAGATTTGGAAATAGCCTAAGAGCCCATCAGCAGATGTGTGGATTAGAAAACCGTTGTACATCTACACAGTGGAACACTATGCTGCTGTAAAAAATAAGGAACTCTTACTATTCGTAACAGCATGGACAGAGCTGGGGAACACATTATGCTAAGCAAAATCAGCCAATCAGATAAAGATAAATATAACATGATATCACTCATTTGTAGAATACAATGAACAACATAAACTGATAAACATAAATAGACCAGAGTCATAGAAGCATCAAACAGACTGTTCAACCTATAAGGGAAGGTGGGGAGTGATGGGGCCAGAGATCAACCAAAGGACTTGTATGTATGCAAATGAGCATGACCAATGGACACAGACGTGGAAGCAGGAGGGATTGAGGGCATGTGCTGGGGTGGGACAGGACAACTGGGGAGAGGACAATGGGGAAAAAGGGGGACTCGTGTAATACTTTAAACAACAAAGAATTTAAACTTTTTCAAATAAAACTTTATTGTTAACATTACAGTTGTTCCACTTTTTTCACC
This sequence comes from Lasiurus cinereus, assembly GCA_011751065.1. Lineage (NCBI taxonomy): Eukaryota > Metazoa > Chordata > Mammalia > Chiroptera > Vespertilionidae > Lasiurus > Lasiurus cinereus. The sequence goes on along the minus strand of JAAGEH010000012.1, from coordinate 9,830,307 downwards.
CCGAAGCTCCCCTCCACGAGATTCCCACCAGACCCCATGCCCTTACCACCCCACACTGTCCTCATCCATAGGGATATTTGTCCAATTTCTTCTTGAACCCTTAAAACCCCCTTTCCTCTGAGAACTGTCAGTCCACTCCTTTTCTATGCCCCTGATTCTATTATATTCACCAGTTTATTATGATCATCAGATTTTTTTAAATTAAATCTTTATTATTCAGATTATTAATTTGTTTCTCTTTTTTCCCCTCCATAGCTCCCCTTCATGTGGCTCCCACCTTTCTCTCTACCCTTGCCTTCCTTCCTCTAGTCTGCTATTAGGACTCTGTATAATATTTTTTTATTTCAGTCAGTGTATGTTTAATTTCTAGTTGGTTCTTTTACATCTCTAGTTGGTTCTTTTTCATCTCCTCTTGGGTCTCGTTAACTTTATCCAACTTTTTAGGATATTCTTGAAAAACTTTATAAGCATGCTTTTGAGCTCTATATCTAGTCGTTTGTTTTCCTCCATTTTTTTTGTTTGTGATCCCTTCCCTTGTCTCGGCATTTTCACTATGCTGGGAGAACTTCTGTGTTGGATTCAGCCTTATGATACCAGACTTGCAAAACTGCAAAAGCTTCTCTGTTGAGTTTGAGATGGGTGGAGTCTCAGGGCTTAAGGGACCGCCTTGCCTTCCAGTAGACCCCGCCCTACATGGCCCCCAAGTCTCACGAGACTGGGTAATCGCTGGAGCGGTCCCTGTGTGCGTTCTCTCTCTCTCTCTCTCTCTCTCTCTCTCTCTCTCTCTCTCTCTCTTTCTCTCTCTCTCTCTCTCTCTCTCTCTCTCAGTGCCTCTAGACTGCTGCCCCTCCGGCTCACCTGCGCTCCAGGACCATGAGTCTGGGTCCCCAGAATTTCGCCTGAAACTGGGGTTAGTGGAGTTAGAAGTGGTGCAGTTGGGAGGGTCTGTCTTCCACCCACTCGTGAAAGCCAGAGGCACAATCAGCAGTCGTTCCTCTGCGCGCAGTGTCGTGCTCACCACCAGATTTCTGATCTTTTGCAACTCCCCCAAATTTCAGTGCACTTCTCCCTTTTCACAGTCCAAACTCCATGAGTTTCGGCTGGATCTGGGATTTAGTGTCGTAGGATGAGGGGTTCAATGCCGTTGAGAGTCTCCATCTTCCTCCCGCCAGAGAAAGCCAGCCAGGTTCTCCAGCATCCTGTCTCTTCATGCGCGCGTCTCTGTACCTCAGTTTTTTACAGCTACTCTGTGTCTCTGTGAGCCCCTCTCTTTCCTTCTAGTTGTAGAATTTCCACTCAGCCAGCTTTCCTATGGTTCTGGATGATGTCCGTTCTGTCTTTTAGCTGTAGTTTTGAAATTGTTGTGAGAGGCAGCAGTGTAGGTGTTTACCTCTGCCCCCATCTGGGATTCTCCCTCTGGCACTCTCTGTTCATCAGCTTTTTATTCACTTGGTTTTCAGATTCACTTGTTAATAGATATGTGTTTATTGCCACTACGGTGTTCATAATATTTACCTTTACCTTTTTCTTCCTCTTCTTGGGGAATACCCTTCAGCATCTCATAAAATACTGGTTTGGTAGTTATGAATTCCTATATATTTTTCTTGTCTGTGAAGCTCTTTATCAGACCTTAAATTCTGAATAACTTTGCTGCATAGAGTAATCTTGGTTGTAGGTTCTTGCTATTCATCACTTTGTATATTTCTTGCCTCTCCCTTTTGGCCTGCATAGTTTCTGTTGAGAAATCAGCTGATACTCGTATGGGTACTCCCTTGTAGGTAACTGTTTTTCTCTTGCTGCTTTTAAGATTCTTTGTCCTTTGACCTTGGCATTTTAATTATGATGTGTCTTGGTGTGGTCCTCTTTAGATTCCTCTTGTTTGGGGTTCTCTGTGCTTCCTGGACTTGTAAGTATATTTCTTTCACAGGTAGGAGAAGTTTTCTGTCATTATTTCTTCAAAGATGTCTTCAATATCTTGCTCTCTCTCTCTTCTATTGGCACCCCGATAATTCGGAGGTTGGTATGCTTCAAGTTGTCTCAAAGACTTCTTACATTACACTCATACTTTTGGTTACTTTTTTCTTTTTGCTTTTCCAGCTCGGTGTTTTTTGCTTCTTGGTATTTCAAATTTTTTACTTAATTATTGGGATCCTTTAGTCTGATGATGGATCTCTGTTTATTATTCTTTATTTCAGTCAGTGTATGATTAATTTCTATTAGTCCTTTTTAATATACTTGAGGATCTTACTAAATTTCTTGAGGGTTTCTAGAAGATTCTTTTTTTATTATTAAATCTTTATTATTCAGATTATTACATTTGTTTCCCTTTTTTCCCCTCCATAGTACCCCTCCACCCAGCTCCCACCCTTTCCTCTGCCCTTACCTCCCTCCCAATGACCTCATCCATAGGTGTATGATTTTTGTCCAGTCTCTTCCTGTACACCCCTTACCTCTTTCCCCATGAGAATGATCAGTCCACTCCCTTTCTGTGCTCCTGATTCCATTATATTCACCAGTTTATTCTGTTGATCAAATTTTTAATTCATTTAATTTTTAGATTCACTTGTTGGTAGATATGTATTTGTTGTTCATAATTTTTTGGCTCTTACCTTTTTCTTCTTCCTCTTCTAAAAGAGTACCTTTCAGCATTTCATATAATACTGGTTTGGAGTTGATGAGCTCCTTTAGCTTTTTCTTTTCTGTGAAGCTCTTTATCTGCCCTTCATTTCTGAATGATAGCTTTGCTGGATAGATTATTCTTGGTTGTAGATTCTTGCTATTGATCACGTTGAATATTTCTTACCACTCCCGTCTGGCCTGCACCGTTTCTGTTGAGAAATCAGCTGACAGTCGTATGGGTGCTCCCTTGTAGATAATGAACTGTTTTTCTCTTGCTGCTTTTAATATTCTCTGTCTTTTGCTCTTGGTATTTTAATTATGATGTGTCTTGGTGTGGTCCTCTGTGGATTCCTTTTATATGGGGTTCTGTGTGCTTCCTGAACTTGTAAGTCTATTTCTTTTACCAGATGTGGGAAGTTTTCAGTCATTATTTCTTTAAATAGGTTTTCAGTATCTTGCTCTCTCTCTCTTCTTCTGGCACCCCCACAATTCTGATGTTGGTACGCTTGAAGCTGTCCCAGAGTCTCCTTACATTAGGTTCACATTTTTGGATTCTTTTCTCTTCTAGCTTTTCCAGTTGAGTATTTTCTGCTTCTTTATATTTCAAATGTTTGACTTTATTCTTGCCTTTCTCTAGTCTGCTGTTTGGACTTTGTATAATATTTTTTATTTCAGTCAGTGTATGTTTTATTTCTAGTTGGTCCTTTTCCATCTCTAGTTGGACCTTTATCATCTCTAGTTGGCTCTTTTGCATCTCTAGTTGGTCCTTTTTCATCTCCTCTTGCGTCTCACTAAGTTTATCCAACTTTTCTAGCATATTCTTGAAAAACCTTATAAGCATGTTTTTGAACTCTATATCCAGTCATTTTTTTCCTCCATTTTTTTTGTTTGTGATCCCTTCCCTTGTCCCAGCATTTTCACTATGCTGGGGAAACTTCTGTGTTGAATTCAGCCTTATGATACTAGACTTGCAAAACCACAGAAGCCTCTGTTGAGCTTGGGGTGGGTGGAGTCTCAGGGCTTAAGGGACCGCCTTGCCTTCCTGTCGGCCCCGCCCTCCACGGCCCCTGAGTCTCACGTGACTGGGTAATCGCTGGAGCGGTCCTTGTGTGCACGCGCTCGCAGTGCCTCTAGACTGCTGCCTTTCCAGCTCCCCTGCACACCAGGACCACACAAGTCTAGGTCTCCAGGGTTTCGCCCGAAACAGGGGCTTAGTGGAGTCAGAAGTGGCACAGTTGGGAGGGTCTGTCTCCCGCCCACTCTGCGCAGTGCCGTGTGCGACCAGGCCTCTGATCTTTTGCGACTCCCCTATATTTCCGTGCACCTCTCCCTTTTCACAGTCCAAACTCACCCCGTATGAGTTTCGGCTGGATCTGGGGTTTAGTGTCGTAAGATAAGGGGTTCAATGCCGTTGGGAGTCTCCGTTTCCCTCCCGCCAGAGAAAGCCAGCCAGGTACTCCAGCACCCATTCTCTCAGCGCGCGTGTCTCCGTACCTCAGCTTTTTGCAGCTCCTCTGGGTTTCTGTGAACCCCTCTCTTTTCTTCTAGCTGTAGAACTTACACTCAGCCAGCTTTCCTGTGGTTCTGGATGATGTCCGTTCTGTCTTTTAGTTGTAGTTTTGAAATTGTTGTGCGAGGCAGCAGTGTAGGTGTTTACCTCTGCCCCCATCTTGGATTCTCCCTAAGAGATTCTTGAGTAACCTTATAATCGTAGTTTTGAACTCTATATCCAGTATTTTGCTTTCATCCATTTCTTTCACTTGTGACTTATTTCTTCGTCTCTGCATTTTGGCTGCTTCCCTGTGTTTGTTTCTATGTACTGAGTATCTGCTAAGTCCCCTTCATTTGATAGAGTGGCCTATAGGGCCCAGTGTCTCAGCCTCCCCAATCACCTGAGAAGGATGCTCTTGGTTCACTTCTTTATAGGCTGTTTGCACAGTCGTGTTGTAGTTAACCCTTGATTGTTTTTGGTATCAGTAGGAGGAATTGACCTCCAGGCCAAATGGCTGTGACCAGCTGTTTCTATACTGGAAGATCTGTTTTCAGAAGACACCCTTACAGGACAGGCCTTGCTTCAGTAGGGCTTTGGTGCCGAGTCTGCCTCTTATGGATGTGAAGAGTTGTAATCCGCTATGGTCTCACTCTGACCTCTGGGTACACAGGCTCTTGAATCTCCAAAGAAGTACAAGATCAGCCACTGTCTGGCCAAACATCAGGAGCTACAGAAACATCTGCAAATTCCTTCTCTTTGTACGGGGTTTAGAAGTGTCCTGACTTCTGTCCAAGGCCACTGCTGCTGCCACTGGGCCTTCTTTTGGAATCTCTGATGCTCTCTGACCGAGCTGCAACAGTTTGTTTTAGTCTAAAGAAAGGCCATTTATATTCAAAAGCCGCTGCTCACATCTTGGAAGGGGTTGTAAAATGGGTGAGGCAGGGTTTCGGGGAATCACCAGGGTTGAGCAAAGAGCAATGGCTGCCCTCAACTGGGGAAGTTCCTGCCACTCTGTATTCTGTGCCCCCTTGCAGGAACAAGTATCGCTGCGAGCACATCTAAGAATAAGCCGCCCTCAAGTTCCTGTCCCAGAGAGAACCAAGATGGCAACATAAGATACACACCTATATGTGCTGCCTCTCATAATCAAACTAAGACTAGACTAAAAGACAAAACAACTATCCACCAGAACCACGAGAAAGGTGGTAGAGTGGAAGTTCCACAACTAGAAGGAAAGAAAAAATGTGTACTGTGACCTGGTAAGACATGTAGAAGCTCAGAAAGCAGAGGTACAGAGACAAGTACAAATTGGGCCGGTGTGTGCTATTTTTTTCAATTGGGAGGGAGTTACAAGTTCCTGACTGCTCTGAACTCCAGTTTCTGGGGAGTTCCTGGGGACCCAGACTCATACAAAGGAAAGTGAGGGTGGCTTTCTCACAGAGGTACGCAGAGGAATCACTGTTTACTGCACTGGGGCACAGGATGTGGGACACAGAACAGAACGGAGAAACATGGAGACGTAGAGAGGGCTGACTGGCAGCTATCACTGTTTGCCATACCCTAGTGATTTCAAGACCCCACCCCTCCCAATTTACAAAACCACCAAGCTCTGCACAGCGGCTTTTGCATATGAATGGCCTGCCCTCTTGCAGCTTAACCTAACAAACTGCAATTGGGTCAGACAACTCCAAAACTTCCAAACTCCAAGCAAAGAGGAGAAATCTGCAGATCTCCCTATAGCTCCTGCTGAGTGGCCTCAGTCAGTAGCTGACTTGCACCTCCTTGGAGATCCAGGAACCAGTGTACCTAGAGGTCAGTGTGAGACGACACCAGATTTCAACTCCTCACATACATAAGTGACACACTCAAGAGGCAGACTTGATGAGCACCAAAGGCCCACTGAAGCAAGTCCTGCCTCATAGGGATGTCTCCAGCACAGCAGTTATTCCATTATAGACATAACTAATCCTCACAGTCAATTGGCCTGGAAGTCAATTCCTCCCAGTATACCAATAGCAATCAAGGCTTAACTACAATAAGACTGTGTACCCAGCCCACAAAGGGGTACACCAAGAGTGTCCATCTCAGGTGATTGGGGAGGCGGAGCTCCTGGGCCATAAAGGACAACTAGCACACAAAGCCACTCCATCAACACAGGGAACCAGCCAAAATGTGGAGACCAAGAAACATGTCATGAATGAAAGAAATGGAGGAAAGCAAATGACTGGACATAGAGTTCAAAACCACATTTATAAGGTTATTCAAGAATCTTCTACAAACCACCAAGAAGCTTAGTGAAACCTCTGAGAAACTTAGTGAGACCTTCAAGGATCTTAATGAGAATGTCAAAAAACGAAAAAGGACCAGTCAGAAATTAAGCATGTACTGTCTGAAATAAAGAATAATATACAGAAATCCAACAGAATAATAGCAGACCTCAAGAATCAAGTCAAAGATTTGAAAAATGAGAAAGCAAAAAACACCCAAACCAGAAAAACACAAAGAAAAAAGTCCAAAAATATGAATATAGTGTAAGGAGCCTCTGGGACAACTTCAAGCATACCAATATCAGAATTATGGGGGTGCCAGAAGGAGAGAGAGAGCAAGATACTGAAAACCTAATGGAAGAAATAATGACAGAAAACTTCCCCTCCTGGTGAACGAAATAGACTTACAAGTCCAAGAAGTACACAGAACCCCAAACAAAAGTAATCCAAAGAGGACCACACCAAGACACATCATAATTAAAATGCCAAGAGCAAAAGACAAAGAGAGAATATTAAAAGCAGCAAGAGAAAAACAGTTACCTACAAGGGAGCACCCATAGAATTGTCCATTGATTTCTCAACAGAAACTATGCAGGCCAGACGGGAGTGGCAAGAAATATTCAAAGTGATGAGTAGCAAGATCCTATAACCAAGATTACTCTATCCAGCAAAGCTATCATTCAGAATTGAAAAGCAGATAAAGAGCTTCACAGATAACGAGTTCATCAACACCAAACCAGTATTATATGAAATGCTGAAAGATATTCTTTAAGAAGAGGAAGAAGAAAAAGGTAAAGATAAAAATTATGAACAAGTGAATCTAAAAATCAAGTGAATAAAAAATCAGATGAACAGAATAAACTGGTGAATATAATAGAATCAGAGGGGGGTGAAGGGAGAGACTGGACAAAAATCGTACATCTATGGATGAGGACAATGGGGGGGAGGTAAGGAGAGAGGTTAGGGTGGGAACCAGGTAGAGGGGATCTATGGGGCAAAAGAAGAGGAAAAATTGTAATAATATGAACAATAAAGATTTATTAAATTTTAAAAAAAGTGGACTAAGTCTCTTGCCTACAGTCTCTGCATTTCTGTTTAAATCTCAAAATTGAGAATAACAGGCAATATGCAACTCTAAATTACAAAGAGGACAGCAAGAGAGCAAACATGCCATGTAAACTCTAGGGTTTGCTAAGAAAGGGCAGACTACTCACCCTTCCCAGTCTACATTGAAAATCAGGAGATCTTTGGAGGGAGGAAAGTTGTGAGTTTTCACCTTGGTAGGAATGTTTCTCTTCATCCTGATGAGGGCCAAACTCTGCCCCCAAATCAAGTGAGAGGCACTCCAGGAGAATTAGTCCTAGACACTGGGTGTGACTCTCAAGAAGATGATACTGGCCATGTCACTCCCCTGCTAAAGGCTCATAGGCCTATACCAATCCATCAGAGTAAAGGTGGCAGGAGGGTTAAGAGCTCTTGGTTAAGTCTGAAATGGAACCCTTGGTATGTAGGAATGCATGTGAACACACAAGCTTATACTTATCCCCTATTTTGGAAATCTGGAAGGAAGGAGACTAGCTAGAGCAGCCCACAATAAATGAGCAAGGAAAAAGGGTAGCAGTGAATACAAATAAACCTATTTTTCTTGTCCTCTGAAAGTGAAATATTTCCTGTTGCGCACACCAAACAAGTCAGTCCAAGACTAATGATGTGGCAATTGGCTACTAAAATATTCACTGCTAGTATTAATGGAGAGAAAGGGTGTGCCTGTGTATAAGGCATGTAAGGGAAATAAATGCAACGTGATTACAGTAATCAGTCATTAGCGAGCATTGTAGTTCATTATTAATTATTATCTGTAACAGGCCGAGGCCAGTTTGGCTCAGTGGATAGAGCGTCAGTCAGCCTGGGGACTGAAAGGTCTCAAGTTCGATTCCGGTCAAGGGCATGTACATTGGTTATAGGAACATCCCCAGTAGGGGTTGTGCAGGAGGTGGCTGATCGATGTCTCTCTCTCATTGATGTTTTTGGCTTTCTATTCCTTTCCCTTCCTCTCTGTGAAAAATCAATAAAATATATTAAAAAATAATAATAATTATGTGTAACAGGTTATTGTAAAAATTAAGTTACGAAATTTTTATTAAAACGTTTCTTGCCGAGACCGGTTTGGCTCAGTGGATAGAGCGTCGAACTGCGGACTGAAAGGTCCTGGGTTCAATTCCGGTCAAGGGCATGTACCTTGGTTGCAGGCACATCCCCATTAGGGGGTGTGCAGGAGGTGGCTGATCGATGTCTCTCTCTCATGGATGTTTCTGACTCTCTACCCTTCTCCCTTTCTCTCTGTGAAAAATCAATAAAATATATTTAAAAAAAAAGTTTCTTACATGCTATCATATTGGCTGGGCTGCAAAAATATTCATTGTGGGCTGCATGCAAGCCACGAGTTTGACATGCTTTCTGTAGTTAATAGCCTGAGGCTAATCAAGTCTGAGTGTCAATGGGACTACAGGTCTGTGGAGACTCTATTTGTGTGATCTGATCCTGGGCACAAAATTAGAAAAGCAGACCGTGGTGCACACCTTAGTCCTTTCCAAAGGCACTCATAATTAAAATGCCAAAAATTAAAGACAAAGAGAGAATCTTAAAGGCAGCAAGAGAAAGCAAACTGTTACTTACACAGGAGTTCCCATAAGGCTGTCACCTGATTTCTCATCAAAAACTCTACAGGCCAGACAGGAATGGTATAATGTATTCAAGGTAATGAAAAGCAAGGATCTGAAATCAAGATTACTATATCCAACAAGACCATCATTCAAAATTGATGGTGAAAAGAAGAGCTTCCCAAAAACTCCCCTCCCCAAAAAAACGGCTAAAGGAATATATAATCACCAACCATCATTGCAAGAAATGCTAAAGAGACCGGTATAATGAGAAGAAATAGAGAAAGAAACATAGGTACAGCATTAAAATGGCAATAAATAAGTCCTATCAACAATAACCTTAAATGTAAAAGAGTTAAATGCTCCACTCAAAATACATAGGATAGCTGAATGGATTCAAATACATGACCCAATTATGTGCTATCTACAAGAGACCCAACTCAGAACAAAAGACTTACACAGGATGAGAATGAAGGGATTGAAAAAAACTTTCCATGCAAATAGAAATGAAAAAAAGCTGGAGTAGCAACACTCATATCTGACAAAATAGACTTCAAAATGAAGCCCATCAAAAGAGACAATAAAGGTAACTACATAATACTAAAGGGATCGATGCAATAAGAGTTTATAAACCTGATAAACATATATGCACCCAATATAGGAACACCTAAATATACCGTTTCCCCAAAAGTAAGATATCCCCCGAAAATAAGACCTACTTCCAGTTTTGCCTCTCGCTGTAATATAAGGCAACCCTCCAAAGAAATAAGACCTCCCCCGAACAGAAGGCCTCCCTGGAATATAAGGCCCCCGAAGTTACCATAAGGCGTCTGACTCCTGATTTAAAGAGACCTCGCACTGCCTGAACAGCTCCGGCTGCACTGCGGTCAATCAGTGAGCTGATTTGTGATGACAACTACTACCTACCGTATACAGGTAATAAATTTCCTTTATTTTTGTTCAAAAATAAATGTGTACCATATTCTTCTTCATGGAAAAATAAGACATCCCCTGAAAATAAGACCTAACACATCTTTGGGAGCAAAAATTAATATAAGACACTGTCTTATTTTGGGGGAAACGGGGTATAAAAAAAACTTATAGAGGAGTGTAATGGAGGGATTGACAGCAATACAGTTACAGTAGGGGACTTTAACACTCCACTGACTTCACTGAATAGATCTTCCAAACAAAAAATTAACAAGGAAACAGTGACTGTAAATAATACACTGGATCAGATGGACTTAATTGACATTTATAGACCACTTCACCCCAAAGGTATGGGATATACATTTTTCTTGAGTGCACATGGGTCATTGTCAAAGACAGACCACGTTAGGGCACAAACCAAGTCTCTACAAGTTCAAGAAAATTTAAATCATATCAAGTATCTTCTCAGATCACAATGGAATAAAATTAGAAATCAACTACAGCAATTACACCCAAAAACAGTCCAACATATAGAGACTAAATAACATGTATTAATCAATGAATGGGTTACCCAAGAGATCAAAAAAAAAGTATCAGCCGAAACCAGTTTGGCTCAGTGAATAAAGCATCAGCCTGCGGACTGAAGGGTCCCAGGTTCGATTCTGGTCAAGGGTATGTATCTTGGTTGCAGACACATCCCCAGTGGGGGGCATGCAGGAGGCGGTTGATCGATGTTTCTCTCTCATTGATGTTTCTAACTCTCTATCCCTCTCCCTTCCTCTCTGTAAAAAAACAATAAAATATATTTTAAATATATATATATATATATATCAAAAACTTCCTAGAAACAAATTAAAATGAGCACACAACAACCCAAAATCTATGGGACACAGTGAAAGCAGTCCTAGAGAAAAGTCCATAGCACTACAGGCCTACATCAAGAAACAAGATAAATCCTGTATAATAAAAGTGTAATATGCAAATTGATCCCAACGGCAGAACAACCAGGAACGACTGGTCACTATAACGCACACTGATCACCAGGAGGAAATGTTCAATGCAGGAGCTGCCCCCTGGTGGTCAGTGCACTTCCATATGGGAGTACCACTCAGCCAGAAGCCAGCTCATGGCTGGCCAGCACAGTGACGGTGGCGGGAGCCTCTCCTGCCTCTGCGGCAGCGCTAAGGATGTTGGATATCCCCCCGAGGGCTCCTGGACTGCCAGAGGGATGTCTGACTGCCAGCTTAGGCCTGGTCCCCTGGGGAGTGGGTCTAAGCTGTCAATCAGACATCCCCCAAGAGTTCCTGGATTGTGAAAGGGCGCAGGCATGGCTGAGGGACCCCCCCCCTAGAGTGCACGAATTTCCATGCACCAGGCCTCTAGTTAATAATAAACTACAACTTAAAAAATTAGAAAGAGTACAAGAAAAGCACAGAGTAAGTAGATAGAAGAATATCCTATCTAAAAAGGAAGAATATGCTAATTTACCATCATGCCCTCACACAGATGGCAGCATCCACAGCCAATAAGGAGAGAATGTTAATTGACTACCATGCCCTCAAAGATGGCAACGGCCACAGCCACTAGATGGCAGGACCCAGTTTCCTCAGACCCGCCAAGGCATAGGTGTGGCACAGGTGGGCCCGCCCCAGGCAGGTCCAGCCACTCTGTGTGCCTGCCTCCAGAGCCCCCCAGTATCCTCAACACCAGAGCTGCTCAGGGCCGGCTCGAGGCACAGGCAAGCCTCAGATGGTGGCTGCTCAGCCACTCTGGGCTGCCAAGGCTCAGGTAACCAAGACCGGCCAAGGCTTGTGCTGTCGGAGGGGCAGCAGTAGAAGTGTGATGGGGCGTTGCCTTTCTCTGATCGCTGGGTCACCTCCCACCCCTGAGTGCTCCCAGACTGTGAGAGGGGGCAGGCCGGACTGAGGGACCCTTCCCTCCAGTGCATGAATTTTCAGGCCTCTAGTAATAAATATTAGACCAGAAATAAATAACAGAGAAGCTAAAAATACAATCTAAAAAAAACTTGAATGAAACCAAGAGTTGGTTCTTTGGAAAGATAAACAAGATTTATGAACCATTAATCAGATTCATCAAGAAACAAAGAGAGAGTGTGACCCTGGAGCCTCGCTCTTCCAGGGGCAGCGGCTGCAATGGCAGCAACAGGAGGGAGCAAAAGCGAGTGGGCGCCAGGCTTCATGGAGAGCAGCTGATGCCAGAGCAGAGGTGGAGCTTCCTCCCCAGTACCTGGGCTCCAGTGACCCATGAAGCCACCGCTCCAGGACTGACCAGTCTCACTGCCCACCCCGCACCATTGCCTTGCCTCCTGACACCCCTGCGCCCAACTCGCCTGGGTCCCACTCCCTGGTAGGGTGGTGGTGGCCAGACCCTGCCGAGGTGTCTGGAGCAGAAGCAGCCACCAGATCCCGCCTCTATGATGAAGTTCAAGCCCAACCAGATGCGAATCTATGACTAGGAGGGCTTCAAGAAGTGGGTGAGCAGTAGGATGAGGTGCTGTTGGTGAGAAATAGTTGGTACCCAGACCAATGGATTGTCCCAGAAGGAGGAATGGAGCCCAAGGGAGGATTATAAGAGGCTGGAGTCAAAGGAAAATTAAGCAGACTCCTGGGCATATTTGAAAACCAAGACCAAAAGCACTGAACATATGTCTATGTTCTTATTGTCACTGAAATATTAGAAGATTGGAAAAATTCTGTTAATATAGGAGGAAAAAGAGAGAAGTTCAAAGTAGAAGATGCCATCAAAGTTCTCCAATGTCATAATATGGCCTGTACATGCAGAGTATCTGGAAAAACTAAAGCTGGGTTGTTCTCCATCCAATTGCATGTACCTTGGTTGCGAGTACATCCCCAATGGGGGTTGTGCAGGAAGCGCCTAATTGATGTTTCTCTCTCATCGATGTTTCTAACTCTATCCCTCTCTCTTCTTCTGTGTAAAAAATCAATAAAATATATATATTTTTAAAATAATAATAATAATAATAATACCTTGTTTGTAACTGCTGCACAGAACTCTGGCTTGCCATCTACTATAAGATAAAATGGGAGGTCGCCTCCCACGATGTGCAATCTCATGGGGAGAGGCTTCTTTATTTTCCTTGTTAAACATCTGAATAACCCTTACAAACTGTCTGAATTTTCATACAAGGTTTTTAAGCAATTTGCATGTTTTCCAGATGCTTTTGAATCTTTTTTTTAATAGTGTAAAATATTTTAATAAGCGAAAGCCATGTGGAGTTTTGTTTAGATGCCTAAACTGTGCCCCTGACCCCATCCCACTCTCCATGTTATTTTGGTTGTCATTTTTTTTTTCTCAGTTTTTTGTCCATTTGATGTCAGTCTGTGGTTTTTGTCTGATCACCTTATTTGTATGTTTTAACACCCCCCCAATTTGTTTTCTCATTCACAGCATTAATGTATTCAACAAATCCTTCTGTTGTAAGAATATACAAAAATAATTAATATTAAAGGAAAACTTTTTCATAGTGAAAAAAAAAAGAAACAAAGAGAAAAGACCCAAATAAATAAGATTAGAAACAAAAGTAGAGAAGTAAGTACTGATACCACAGAAATACAAAGATTGTAAGAAAATGCTGTAAACAACTATATGCCAACAAGCTGGACAATGTGAAGAAAATGGACAAATTCCTAAATAAATAAATAAATAAATAAATAAATAAATAAATAAAATACAATCTCCCAAAACTGAATCAGAAAACCTGACTAGGCCAATAACAACTGATAAATAAAAGCAGTAAAAAAAAAAAAAAAAATCCCAGCAAACAAAATCACTGTTCTGTAATACTTCATAGGGGAGTTTTACCAAACCTTCAAAAAACAACTAGCACCTATCCTCCTCACACTATTCTAAAATATCCAAGAAGAGGAACACTCCCAAGCTCTTTTTATGAGGCCAACATTATCCTAATTCCAAAACCAGATAAAGACATTACGAAGATAACTACAGGCCAATATTCCTAATGAACATAGATGCTAAAATCCTCAACAAATTATGAGCAAATCAAGTATAGGGATATATTAAAAAGAGCAAACACCACAACCAAGTGGTATTTATTCCAGGGATGCAATTGGTATAATATTCTGCAAATCAATAAACGTGATACATCACATAAACAGACTGAAAGACAAAAATCACATGATATCAATAGACGCAGAAAAAGCATTCAACTAAATCCAACACCCATTTTTCATAAAAACTCTCATCAAGCTGAAACCGGTTTGGCTCATTGGATAGAACATCGGTCTGTGGCCTGATTCCGGTTAGGGGCATGTACCTTGGTTGCGGGCACATCCCCAGTGGAGGGCGTGCAGGAGGCAGCTGATTGATGTCTCTCTCTCATCGATGTTTCTGACTCTCTGTCCCTTTCCCTTCCTCTCTGTGGAAAATCAATAAAATATATATTTTTTAAAAAACATCTCTTATCAAAGTGGGAACAGAGAAATCATATCTCAACATAATTAAAGCCATATATGACAAACCTACAACCAACATCATACTCAAGAGAACACATTAAAACCATTTCCCCTAAGAACAGGAAGAAGACAAGGATGTTTGCTTGCCCCACTCTTATTCAACATAGCACTGGAAGTCCTAGCCAGAAAGATCAGATAAGAAGAAATTAAAGGCATCCAAATTGGTAAGGAGAAAGCAAAATTCTCATTATTTGCAGATGACATGATATTATACATAGAAAACCCTATGATGTTTTCTATTATACATAGAAAACACTCCACAAAAAAATACTAGCTTTAATAAATGAATTTGGGCCAAAACCGGTTCGGCTCAGTGGATAGAGCGTCAGCCTGCAGACTGAAAGGTCCCAGGTTCGATTCCGGTCAAGGGCATGTACCTTCGTTGCAGGCACATCCCCAGTATGGGGTATGCAGGAGGCAGCTGATTGGTGTTTCTCTCTCATTGATGTTTCTAACTCTGTATCTCTCTCCCTTCTTCTCTGTAAAAAATCAATAAAATGTATTAAAAAATAAAATAAAATAAATGAATTTGGTAATGTAGCAGGATATAAAGTTAATACCCCAAAATGGATGGCATTTTTATATACCAAATAGGGGCCCAGTGCACAAATTTGTGCACCTTGAAAGGAACTGCAGTGGGCAGAGGCAGGTCTCGACACATCCTCTGCACCCCCGCCCAACCCCCTCCCAACATGGTCCCTGGTCCCCTGTCTGCCGGCAGCCCTGATCCCACCGGCATCAATGCCACGCACTGACGGCATCAGTCCCGCTTGCACCTCCTGTCAGCGCACAGCAATTGGGGCTGGTGCCAGCAGCAGATGCGAATGGGGTCAATGCCTTCAGCAGGTGCGATTGCTGAGTGGGAGCAAAGAATTTTCAGTAACCACCAGAGGCTAGCCACAATGACAGTGACTGGTGCCCCACCTTGGTCTGGCGCCCCTGCTCATCGCTCCACCATCTCGCTGCAGCCAATGCCCACCATATTCCACACTCTGCTGCCTGATGCCCACACCCACCATGTTCTACACAATCCCCCCCCCCAGTAGTCAGCACACTTCATAGCGACCAGCTGCATGCCCCCTCCCCAGTAGTCAGCACATGTCATAGCGACCAGTTGTTCCATTGTTTTGCCATTCGGTCTATTTGCATATTAGCCTTTTGTTATATAGGAGGATAATCAATTCTCAGAAAGAAAAACTCAACAAACAATCCCATTTACCACTGCAACAACAAAAATAAAACACTTAGACCACACCAAAACACATCATAATTAAAATGCCAAGAGCAAAAGACAAAGAGAGAATATTAAAAGCAGCAAGAGAAAAAGTTAATTACCTACAAGGGAGCACCCATACAATTATCAGCTGATTTCTCAACAGAAACTATGCAGGACAGACGGGACATATTAAAAGTGATGAACAGCAAGAACCTACAACCAAGATTACTCTACCCAGCAAAGCTATCATTCAGAATTGAAGGGCAGATAAAGAGCTTCACAGATAACAAAAAGCTAAAAAAGTTCATCAACACCAAACCAGTATTATATGAAATGCTGAAAGGTACTCTTTAAGAAGAGGAAGAAGAAAAGAGAAAAGATAAAGATAAAAATTATGAACAACAAATACATATCTATCAACAAGTGAATCTAAAAATCAAGTAATGAATAGAATAAAATGGTGAATATAATAAAATCAGGGGCATACAAAAGGAGTGGATTGATAATTTTCAGGGGGAAAGAGGTGAGGAGGGGTACAGGGAAAGACTGGACAAAAATAATACATCTATGGATGACGACAATGGAGAGGGAAGGGAAGGGCAGAGGGTGGGGTGGGAACCAGGTGGAGGGGAGCTATGGGGGGAGGGGGGGAGGAATAACTAATAATCTGAACAATAAAGATTTATTTTAAAAAATAAAAATAAATAAAACACTTAGGAATAAACTTAACCAAGGAGGTAAAAGTATTGTACTCAAAAAAACTATAGGATGTTGAAAAAAGAGATAGAGGAAGACATAAGTAAGTGGAAGAATATAATGTTTTTCATGGATTGGTAGAATTAACATAATTAAAATGTCCATACTATATCCAAAGCCATCTACAGATTCAATGTAATCCCTATTAAAATACCAGAACTAGAATACTCCAGAAATTATAAGGAACCAAAAAAGTCCCCAAATAGCCATAGCAATCTTGAGAAAGAAGAGTTGGAGGGATCACAATACCAGATATCAAGTTATCCTACAAAGCCACTGTAATCAAAAAAATCTGGTACTGGCAAAAAAAAAAGGTAGATAGATCAATAGAACAGAACAGAGACCCCAGAAATCAACCTAAGCCATTATACTCAATATTTGACAAATGAGGCAAGAACATACAATAGCGTCTCTTCCATAAATGGGAAAATTGGACAGATACACTCAACAAAAATGAAAGTAGGCCACCAACTTACATCATACACAAGAATAAACTCAAAATGGGTAAAACACTTAAATTTAAGTCAGGAAACCATAAAAATCCTAGAAGAAACCATAGGCAGCAAAATTTCAGACATCTCTTATAGCAATATGTTTACCCACACATCTCCTAGGGCAAAGGAGAAAAATAAACAAATGGGAACTACATCAAAATAAAAAGCTTCTGCATAGCAAAAGATACCATCAACAAAATGAAAAGGGAGCCCACTGTATGGGAGAACATATTTGTCAATGGTACATCTGATAAAGAGTTAATATCCAAAATATATAAGGAACTCATACAACTTAACAAAAGAAAGACAAACAATCCAATTAAAAGATGGGCAAAAGATCTGAACAGACACTTCTCCAACGAAGACATATGAAAAAATGCTCAAAGTTACTGATCACCAGAAAGATGCAAATTAAAATGACAATGTAGTATCACCTCACACTTATCAGAATGGCTACCATCAACAAATCAACAAATGACAAGTGCTGGCAAGGTTGTGGAGAAAGGGAACCCTACTACACTACTTGTGGGAATGCATTATGGAAAATAGTATAGAGTTTCTCAAAAAATTAAAAATGGAACTGCCATTTGACGCAGTAATCCTACTTCTAGGAATATATCCTAAGAGACCTAAAACACCAATAGAAAGAACTTAGGCACCCCTACGTGCATAGCAGAGCAATTTACAATAGCTAAGATCTGGAAACAGCCTAAGTGCCCATCAGCAGAAGAGCGGACCAGAAAGCTATGGCACATTTACATTATGGCTTACTCTGCAGCAGTAAAAAAGAAGGGTCTCTTACTCTTTGAGACAGCATGGAGAGACCTGGAGAGTCCTATGCTAAGTGAAATCAGACAGAGAAAGACAAGTATCACATGATATCACTCATATGTGGAATCTAATGAACAAAATAAACTGATGAACAAAGGGAATTAGAACATGGAACAACAGACGGGGGAATTTCTGAGGGAAGGCAGTGGGGAGAGGGGAAATTAACCAAAGCACTTGTATGCATATACGCATAATCCATGGACTCAAACAAGTGGTGAAGGCCTAGGCTGGAGGTGGCGGGGGCAGCTAGAATGGGTCTATGGGGAGGAAAGGAGCACATGTGAAATACTTTCAACAATAAAAAAAAGAGGAGGACCCATATTCTTCAACACACCATAGGGAAAAGGGGGCGGCAGGGTTAGCGTTAGAGATTGTAAAATTTATTAATCACATGCATTATGTGCCCTTTCTTTGATATCCACTGGTACAAAATAGTAAAAAGACATTTTCGAGACAACTGGGGGAAATGGCAAAGACAGGGTATGATGTTAAAGAATTACTTTGTTAGGTATTAAAATAATATTATGGTTATGTTTTTTAAAGTTTGTTACAGTTACATACTTTACTTAGGGGTGGTATAATTGGATGTCTGCAATTTGAAATAGTCGGAAAACAAGAGGTATCTTCAGGAGAGCAGTAAAGATGAGACAAAAACAGACTGAGTGATGGGTACCTAAAGATTCATTATTTCCTCCACTTTTTATACTAAAAGAAAAGAAGCACTAGGTCTGAATGCTTTAGATGCTATTTATCTGATATTAACTTGAAACTTATTCTCACTTAAAATGCACTTTCGGTACAATAACAGACTTTCTTCTGTCTGTAAAGAATTGCCTTTAAACTGCCCATTTTTGACATAGCAACAAATTACAGAATGCCAAAGAGAGGGACTTTCAAGAGTACTTCGTTTTCCTCCTGCACCTTAAAGATGCGGAAACTGAGACTCAAAGTTTCACTATCCCCAATGGACCTACACGGGAAGAAACTAGTCAATCCATCAGCGCACATTTAAAGTGCAAATGTCTTAACTGGCAACGCTGGCCTGCTCGAGGTTTATAAACACCCTCTTCGTGTCTCTTCTGTGGAAGCACTAAGAAAAACACATCTCACAAACCAAGCAGTAAGCGGCGCGGAGATTGAAGCACTAGGGGAGAACATCCTTTTCCCTCCCTTATCCAGCTCCGCGCCCGCGTCGGCCGGCGCCTGCGCGCTCTGAAAGAAGCCAAGGGCACACGCGCGACAAAGGGCGCAGGCGGCGTAGGGAACGCGCTGGTCCTCTCGGGCACATTCCGCCTTCCCCAGGCCTGCCAGGTGGCTGCTTACCCGAACTCCAAATGCCCCCCGGGAAGTTGGAAACTGCCGGCTCCAAATGACCCCTTCCTTTTTCCCAGGAGGACACAGTGAGGATGCCTACAGCTCGTCACCACAACTCCCACCCCGACTCCGGGCCGCATGGCGCAGGAGAGCGCGAGCCGCCGCTTGGCGATGTGCGCCCCGCCCCCAGGGCCGCACCAATCCCGTCCTGCGCTGGCTACGCGCCGCGCCCCCTGGCCCGCCGGCCCCCGGCCGGCCTTGGAGCTGGGCGTCCGATCACCGGGGTTACAGCTTGTGAAGCACAGCAGTTGCTGTGGAAAGGACTGTGTCTAGGTCTTCCTCTTTACTAATGACACCTTCTGTTGTGCTTTCAACATTCTTTACTCTCAGAGTCCTCCAACTGATGCCTTTCCCAGGCACTTGCTTTTATAGAATTGTACCTTTGTACATCCTATTCTTTTTTCTTCGATCTTCATACAATAAACTCATTCTCACTGTAGTTCAATCAGTGTGGTATCAGGGCAAGGACACATAGCGTAGAAACACTCTAATATAAATAAAAATATTCTCAAATCATGAGGTGGGGAGGAAATAGGACTAAACAATATGTTGTTCTGGGAGTTTGTAACCTATTTGGGAGAAAAAACAGACACTTTCAGTTACCTTTGACCAACACAAAATCCCAGCTGAATCAAGTTGTAATTAAAACAAACTAAAATTCTCTCTTTATGGGGAGTACTTCTTTAAAGATTATCGTAAATTATTTTACTTCTACCAAAGTAATGTGCACACAATTTAACAAGGTCAAATGGTACCAAAAAATAGCAACAAGAACAATTTTACCTTCTAATTCTCTTTCCAACCACTTTTAATTCTTTAAACTGTTATTTTTATACATATTTACATTATTACTACATATTTTTAAGAAATATGTTTATTCTGCATTTTGTAATGAAACATGGGTTTCAGGTTGCGGACTTCTCCGTGGGTCATTGTCTGATGAAGTTGAAGAATAAATTCGTGGACTAACATATTTCTTTAATAAAAGTGTAGACGTTTAAATGTTAACATAAAAAAAAAAAAAAAACATTGAAACCTGTAAAGAATTTTTGTGAGTTTACTTGAGCCAAACTGTCAACATATGCCGGGAAGCAGAACCTCTACAAATTGAGATAATGCTCCGGAGAATGGGGCAGGGGGTTACATCTGTATTTATACATTGCAATCAAAGGAAGGGACGTAGGTGAGTTACATGAAATATTGGCGATAGATTTGAGAGGCAGGAGAAAGTGAAGCTCAGACACCCCTGGGATTGGATAAAAAGTAAACTGATGGACACATACTTAGGTGGATGCAAGAACATTTAACAGGATAATGAAGGAATTTGTGGTATCTGTCCTGGCGCCCAGCATATTTGGTTGTGCCCCAGGGCAGTGGTCCACAAACCGAGGCTCTCGAGCCACATGTGGTTCTTTGGCCCCTTGAGTGTGGCTCTTCCACAAAATACCATGTGCAGGTACGCACATACAATACGATTGAAACTTCGTGGCCCATGCGCAGAAGTTGGTTTTTGGCTCTCAAAAGAAGTTTCAATTGTTGTACTGTTGATATTTGGCTCTGTTGACTAATGAGTTTGCCGACCACTGCCCCAGGGAGTCCAGAAAAAGGAAGTTACAAGATACCCAGACACTTCAAGGGTATGTTATCATGGATGCAAAAAGACAGATAGGCCAAAACCGGTTTGGCCTGGCCTGCGAACTGAAGGGTCCCAGGTTTGATTCCGGTCAAGAGCATGTACCTTGGTTGTGGGCACATCCCCAGTGGGGGGCGGGGGGGCGTGCAGGAGGCAGCTGATGGATGTTTCTCTCTCATCGATGTTTCTAACTATCCCTCTCCCTTCCTCTCTGTAAAAAAATCAATAAAGAATATTTTAAAAAATAAATAAATAAAGACAGATAGGCTCAGTTAAGGTAAAGGTTGACCTTGTCAGTGAAGATACTGGCCTATGATGTAACTGCTCTCAGTTAAAGTTTAATTTCAGACCATCCATTGTGGTTACTTTAAGTCTCTGAATTTGCAAGACTGCTATGCAGGCCTCCCCTGAGCTTGTCAGGTCAGCATATGGCCCCTTTTACCCACACATCCCCCTTTTGGTCATAAATCAATCCAAAGGATGAATTCATTAATGACCAACCTTTTGGTTGGATAATGGAGTTCCACGGTGCTAGGAAAGCTCATTCCTAGAATGTCTCAGTGTCAGCATGTCTTGCTGAACCAGTGGACCATTGGAGATGGGGCAAACCATTTACCTTAGATGGCATTTAAGGTCAAATTATTATTACTCAAAAAGGGCAGGTAAATGGGAGGCAGTCAGATCCTATATGTTCTTGTTAAAAAGTATTCTGAATCATTTCTAATTTTTGAACCACCATGATCCAAGTCTTTTTGCTGGTTGTCAAGTTTTGTTTTTCTGCATCTAGTATAACATTTACATATCAGGAACAAAAGTAATAATAATAAACCAATAACATTGATTAGGAACAGAAAACGTCTAATACTAGAAAGGAAATGTCCGAGGGGAACAAGCATCCCAGACAACCAAAAAGCCCTTTACATGTATTATCATAATTTTTTATTAAGCTAATGACATGTGAAAGGGCAGAGCAGGACAGACTCCATTTCATACTGTGTCCTCCATCTAGTGTAGCTGTGTCTCTGACCTGACCCCTCTTCCCAGAAAGACTGCAGAATGTGTCAGTTACCCAGCTCACCCTTAAATCAGCCAATGGAGATGCAAGGGGAACTCCAAAAGTATGCTGACCGCATCCTGTCTTTGTGTAGCCAGACCCTAACCACCCTGCCTTTATGTCACTAGCCCCTCACCCAACCAATCGGGATCGGCCAACTCAGCTGTCCGAGGAGGCCCCACCTCCCCCTATAAAGCCTGTATTCTCTAAAGACTCCCGCTCTTCCTGCATTCTCCGCTGTGATGGTGGGGGCAGAGGGCCAAGCCCGGGGCTTGAATAAAGGCTCTTTGCTTTTGCATCGGACTCGGCTCCCTGGTGGTCTTTGGGATCTTGAAATCTGGACATAACACATTTTCCTCCTTCATCCACTGTCAGTTGTACCTTAGAAGTAATAAGACAAGGGCACTTTGCAAAGCTGCTCTTGAAGGCATAGACTTTCAATTACTTTTGTGCTTTATGTCCACCTTTTTTCCACTACTGGAGATTTGAAATGCATATCTCTGTTTCCTCCACTCATTGTCCTTCCATGTTATAACTCTAGCAACAGGATGTTCATTCCATTTTTAACAAATGTACTTCAAGAACTTGCTATCTGCTAGTGCTGGGCCCTAGGGATACAATGGTGAACAAAACATCTAGTCCCTGCCTTCATGCAGTTTTCTATCTAAAGAGCAGATAACCTCAGTTTTCTCTTAAATGAAGGCTCATTTCTTCTGTACCCTTGGCTAATCCATAACCAGCCTTTCTCTACTACCCTTTCCATCTCCTTGTCTTTACTAAAATCTGACTCTTTCTGATGTTAGCACTTTTTCAGTCAAATTCACAGCTATCCTGTAGGGTGCCTTTGACAAATTTGAATGACAAACATTTTGTGCTGATGCAATCCATTGGGGCCCAGCATATGGATTGATTCTTCTAATGTGTCCCTTCCTCTAAGTTAAAAAAAATTTTTTTGGCTGTTATTGCTCTTATACTGACCTAACCTCAGGAATCAGCATTAGTTTGTGTCCACCTGGCTTATCACTTCTTTCAGACTATTACTCCCTCACACTTGCAAAAACATCTCCATTAGTAAGGGTCATGCCTTTTGACCAGCTGTTTTCCCTCTCTAAGTCCCTGTCATATATATACCCACCTTGTGGTTACACTTCATCATTCCATAAAGACAGATGCTTAGCCCACAGCTTTCTCTACCAAGTGAGCTGTCACCCTCAGTATACTAGTAAGACCCTGGAAAACTCTCTGACTTCCGCATCTCCAATGGCTTTCTCTTTACTTCTGCTGTCCACTCCCACAGCCATTTAAAACTGCCATCATTTAAAACTGCCATCTCCAAAATAAAAAATGTAAGCATTTTTATCTGTAATTGAGTAGGAAGGGTGTGGGTTGAGGTTTGGGGCTTATGCTAATGATTGATGGAGAAGCAAAGATGATGCTGAAAAGGTACAACCCTTTATTACTTTATTACTTTATGTGTATTGACTCTCCCTCCCTTGATTTCATGCTCTTTCACCTTTTCATCATAATTTAAAAAAAAATTATACTGGCCTGTGTGGCTCAATTGGTTGAGCATTGTCCCATGTACCACAAGGTCACCAATTCCCCTTGGAGCAAATGCCTGGGTTACAGGTTTGATTACCAGTAGAGGTATGCAGGAGGCAGTTGATCAATGTTTCTCTTTCACATCGATATTTCTCTCTTTCAAATCAATAAAAACATAGTACTCCCAAATACATTACAGTTTTTACAATATTATTGACTATATTGCCTATGCCAATAGTCGGCAAACTGCAGCTCGCAAGCCACATGCGGCTCTTTGGCCCCTTGAGTGTGGGGCCAAATACCACGTGAAGGCGTGCATGTACAGTGTGATTGAAACATCGTGGCCCATGCGCAGAAGTCGGTTTTCGGCTCTCAAAAGAAATTTCAATCGTTGTACTGTTGATATTTGGCTCTATTGACTAATGAGTTTGCTGACATTGGCCTATGCTGTACTTTACATCCCATGAGACTATTGTATTACTTCCAATTTGTAAATCTTAATCCATTCATCTTTTTCATTCAGCCCCCAAACCTCTCTCCTCTGGCAACCATCATTATGTTCTTTGTATCTATCGGTTATTTTTTCATTTATGTCATTTTTATGTTTAAGTAAAATCCCATGCTATTTGTCTTTCTTTGTCTGACTTATTTAAGATTTTAAGTGTAAGTAAAATCATATGCTATTTGTCTTTCTCTGTCTGACTTATTTGCTTAGCATAATAACCTCTCGGTCTATCCATGTTGTTTCAAATGGTAGTTTTCATTCTTTTTATGGCCAAGTAATATTCCATTGAATATGTGTACCATTTATTCATCTTTTGTTTTAATCCTCACTGGAAGAGATGCTTAGAGAGACAAAGAGAGAGAGGGAGAGAAGGAACTGTCAATGTGAGATAGAAACATTGACCAGTTGCCTTCTGTATGTGCCCTGACCAGGAATGGCAGTCCTGTGTATGCGTTGACACTCCATCCAACTGAGCCACTACAGCCTGGCTGTACCATTTATTCTTTATCCAATTATCTAGGTACTAGAGGCCCAATGCACAAAGATTCATGCAAGAATGGGCCTTCCTGGTTTGGCTCAATGAATAGAGTATTAGCCTGTGGACTTAAGGGTCCCAGGTTTGATAATAATCAAGGGCATGTACCTTGGTTGTGGGCACGTGCCCAGTGGGGAGTGTGCAGGAGGCAGCTGATTGATATTTCTAACTCTCTATCCCTCTCCCTTCCTCTCTGTAAAAAATCAAAATGTATTAAAAAAAAAAAAAAAAAAGGATGGGCCTTCCTTCCCCTGCCTGATGGTACTGCCTTTCTTTTGACAGAAGCAGCCTTTCCACTCTGGCACAGAGCCACATTTCTGCTTTCACATGCTCCCCAAAGGCCCAGAGCAACTGGGGTGGTCTGGAACACCTCTTTAGTCACCATGGCAATGACATAAGCATTCCACCCCACCCCAGTGGCTCAGCACCTGTGCATGCAAATTAATCCGCCATCTTTGTTGGGTTAATTTGCATACTTACTCCTGATTAGCTGGTGGGCATCACAAAGGTACAGTCAATTAAGCGTGTTCCTCTTTTATTAGGTAGATGGGCATTTCAAATATTTCCATATCTTAGCTATTGTAAGTAATGCTGCAATGAACATAGGGATGCATATATTCTTTAGAATTAGTGCTTTCAATTTCCTCAGAATGCCCAGAAATGGGATTGCTGGGTCATTTGGCAGTTCTATTTTTAATTTTTGGAAAAACTTCTGTAGTGGCTGTACCAATTTGCAATCCCACCAATAGTGCATGAGGATTCTCTTCACATCTTCACCAACACTTTTTGTTTGTTGATTTTTTTAATGATAGCCATACTGACAAGTATAAGGTGATATCTCATTGTGGTACTACTTTGCATTTCTCTGATGATTGGTGATGTTGAACATCTTTTCATATATTTATTTGCCATCTATATGTTCTCATTGGAGAAATGTCTATTCAGGACCTCTGCCCCTTCTTTAATCAGATTGTCATTTTATTGTTAAGCTGTATAAGTTCCTTATATATTTTGATATAACCTTTATCAGATGCAACATTGGCCAGTATCTTTCTCCACTCAGTAGATTGTCTTATAAAATTGTTGATGGTTTCCTTTGCTGTACAAAAACATTTTAGTTTGATATAGTCCCATTTGTTTATTTTGTTTGTTTGTTTGCCTTGCCTTTAGGGGACATATCCAAAAAGATATTACTAAAAGCAATGTAGGAGAGTTTACTGCCTATGTTTTCTTCTAGGAGTTTTATAGTTTTAGGTTTCACACTTAACTCTTTATATTATTATTATTATTATTATTATTATTATTATTATTATTATTATCCCTCACCCAAGGACTTTTTTCCTTTGATTTTTAGAGAGAGTGGGAGAGGGCAAGACAGAGAGAAATATCAATGTGAGAGAAACACATCAATTGGTTACCTCCTGCACATGCCGTGACCACGGCCCATGCCAGGGAGGAGCCTGCAACTGAGGTCTGTGCCCTGACCAGAATCAAACCTGGGACCCTTCGCTTCATAGGTCAAACACTCTATCTAATGAGCCAAATCAGCTAGGGCTACAATTAAGTCTTTAGTCTATTATGAGTTTATTCTTGTATATGGTGTAAGAAAGTGGTCTAGTTTCAATTTTTGTCCAGTTTACCCAACACCATGTATTAAAGAGACTGTCTGTTTCCCATGGTATAATCTTGCTTCCTTTGTCATAGATTAATTGACCATATAGGTGTGAATAGGTGTGAATTTATTTCTGGGATCTCTACTCTATTCCATTGATCTGCAGTATGTCAGTTTCTATGCCAGTGTTATACTTTTTCTGACTACAATTGTATTGATTATGTTATAGTTATTAGATACTGTGATACCTCCAACTTTGTTCTTTTTTTCTCAAGATTACTGTGCTATTCTGGGTCTTTCATATAACTGTTAGGATTTTACCAGGCCAGTGTGGCTCAGTGGTTGAGAATTCACCTGTGAACCAGGACAGGCAGTCACAGTTCCATTTCCAGTCAGGGCACATGCCCAGGTTGCAGGCTTGATCCCCAGTAGAGAGTGTAGAGGAGGCAGCCAATCAATGATTCTCTCTTGTCATTGATTTATCTCTCTCTCTTTCCCTCTGCCTTCCTCTCAGAGATCAATTAAAAATATATATTTTAAAACCAGTAAAAATAAATTTTAGGATTATTTGTTTTACTAGTAGTTCTGTGAAGAATGTCATTGATGTTTTGATAGGGATTGTATTGAATCTTTAGATTGCTTTGGTGAGTATAGACATTTTAATGATGTTAATTATTCCTATTTATGAACTTGGTATATGCTTTCATTTATTTGTATCTTCTTCAATTTCTTTCTTTAATATCATAATTTTTCAAGTACAGATCTTTTACTTACTTAGTTACAATTATTACTAGGTATTTTTTATGTAATTGTAAATGGGATTATTTTCTTAAAATTCTCTTTTTCAATGGTTCCTTGTTGGTATAAAAAATGCAACCAATTTCTGAACATTTTTTTTTTGTATCCAACTAGTTTAGTGAATTAATGAATCAGTTCATTTTTTGGTGGAGTCTTTAAGTTTTATCTATATAGTATCAATGTTAACTGCAAATATTACTTCATTTCCAACTTGAGTGTCTTTTATTTCTTTTTCCTTTCTGATTACTGAAGCTAGGACTTCCAATACTATGTTGAAGAGAAGTGGTGAAAGTGGACATTTTATCTTATTCCTGATTATTTTTTTTAACCTTCAACCAAGGACATGTTTGTTTTTGTTTTTTTCTAGGTAGGGGGATTGTTTGTTGTTGTTGTTGTTTTAATATATTTTATTGATTTTTTACAGAGAGGAAGGGAGAGGGACAGAGAGTTAGAAATATCAATGAGAGAGAGACGTCGATCAGCTGCTTCGTGCATGCCTCCCACTTGGGATGTGCCCACAACCAAGGTACATGCCCTTGACCAGAATCGAACCTGGGACCCCTCAGTTCGCAGACCGATGCTCTATCCACTGAGCCAAACTGGTTTTGGCTGTTTGGGGTTTTTTTTAGAGAGTAAGGAAGAGGGAGGAAAGGAGGGGAAGAGAGAAATATTGATCTGTTGCCTCCCATATGTGCCCTGACTGGAAATCGAACCTGCCACCTTTTGGTGTACAGGACAATGCTCCAACCAACTGAGCCATACTGGTCAGTGCTCTTGTTCCTGATTTTATGGAAAACTCTTTTAGCTTTTTACCATTGAGTATGATGTTAGCCGTGGGTTTCTCATATATAGCCATTATTACTAGTACTAGAGGCCTGGTGCACGAAATTCATGCACAGGGGCAAGGGTGTCCCTCAGCCCAGCCTGCACCCTCTCCAATCTGGGACCCCTCAAAGGATGTCCAACTGCCCGTTTAGGCCTGATCCTACCCGATCTAATTGGGCAGTCTGGACATCCCTTTCACAATCCAGGACTGCTGGCTCCCAACTGCTCGCCTACCTGCCTTCCTGATTGCCCTACCTGCTTCTGCCTGCCAGCCTGATCACCCCCTAACCACTCCCCTGCCAGCCTGATTGATGTGTAACTGCTCCCCTGCCAGCCTGTTTTCCCCTAACTGCCCTCCCCTGTGGTCCTGGTCATCCCTAACTGCCCTTCCCTGCAGGCCCAGTCACCCCCAACTTTGCTCCTCTGCCAGCCTGGTCACCCATAACTGCCTTTCCCTGCAGGTTGATCATCTCCAACTGCCGTCCCTTGCAGGCCTGGTCCATCCCAACTGCCCTTCCCTGCTAGCCATCTTGTGGTGGCCATCTTGTGTCCACATGTGGGCAGGATCTTTGACCACATGGGGGCAACCATCTTGTGTGTTGGAGTGATGGTCAATCTGAATATTACTCTTTTATTAGATAGGATAGAGGCCTGGGGCATGGGTAGGAGCCAGCTGGTTTGCCCTGAAGGGTATCCTGGATCAGGGTGAATGTTCCCTTGGGGCATCGGGAGGCCTGGGTACAGGGCCTGTGGTCGTTTGTAGGCTGGCCATGCCCCACAGTAACATTACCAATATGACTTTATTAGTAGTTATAGGTATTTTCAGATTTTCTATTTATTCTTGACTCAGTATTGGAAGATTGTATGTTTCTAGATACTTTCTCATTTCTTCTAGCTGAGGCCCTGGTATCTGGGATTTATTTATCTTTTACAATTGAAACTTTGCAGCCTGGAGCAGAGCCAAGCTTCTGCTAGCACAGCCATTGACACTTGTTGCCTTAAGTGGAGGCCTGGGCTGGCCAGGATGTGCAGAAAGCTTGGCTTCCTCCATTGCTAGGGGCAACTGAAGCCTCCCTCTTGCTCTCTCTGTGGCCATAGTCATCTTGGTTGGCTTAATTTGTATACTCGCTCTGACTGGCTGGTGGATGTGGCTGGTGGGTGTGGCTTGTAGGTGTAGCAGAAGTACGGTCAATTGGCATATTATTCTTTTATTAGATAGGATATAAAACCTCAATCTTTACCACATAATAGATGCATAGTAAGTTATCATTTTATTCTTTTTTTAACCCTCACCTGAGCAGATGCTAAGAGAGAGGAAGAAAGAGAAGAGTCCATGTGAGAGAAAAAACATTGATTGGTTGCCTTCTGCATGCTCCCCAACCAGGGAATATTGAGGAATGTTTTCTCTATTTTCACTTTGCTAATAGTTTTCATCATAAAAGGATGTTGGATTTTTTAAAATGCTTTTGCTGCATCTATTGATAAGATCATATGATTTTAACCTTTTTTAGTTATTTGTTATATCATGTTAATTCATTTGGGGATATTGAACCAACCTTGCATCCCAGAATAAACCCCCACTTGATCATAATGTATGAACTTTGTAATGTATTGGTAAGTTCAATTTGCTAATATTTTATTGAGTAATTTGCATGTATGTTTATAAGGGATATTGGCCTATAATTTTCTATTTTTAATTTTTTTTCTTGTTTTAGAATCAAGGTAATGTTGTCCTTGTAAAATGAGCTTGAGGGGCTTCCCACCTCTTCAATTTTGGGGGGAATAATTTGAGAATGGTACATGTTAGTTCTTTGAATGTTTGGTAAAATTAATCTGTGAAGCCATCCAGTTTAAGACTTTGGTTTGCTGGGAGTTTTAACATTACCAATATGACTTAATTAGTAGTTATAGGTATTTTCAGATTTTCTACTTATTCTTGACTCAGTATTGGAAGATTGTAGGTTTCTAGATACTTTCTCATTTCTTCTAGCTTGTGCACTGGCTCTGAGACTTCCCAGGAGGTAAAAAGTCAGTCCCTGCCTGGGGTCCACTGACTGGAGCTACAGAGCAATCTGAAAGTGGTTGCTACTGTTTGGGCTTGAAAGTACCCAGGAGAGGCCACACTGGAAACCAAGTCACACTGTTGCTAATGCCGGGCCTGGGGCCTCTTATGGAGAGGTTTGGGGTATGCAAAAGCCAGCTACTGCTTATTTGAGATTTTAGAAAAGTCTGAAGCTTGAGCCAGGACAGGCTATTCATATGGAAAGACCACTGCAAACAGCTTGGTTGGAACTTCAAATTGAATAGGGCAAGGTCTCAGGGAGTCACTAGGCAAGGCGAATAGTGTGAGCCAGAATGATTGAAACTCAGATATGGTACTTATCAGTCAGCACTGTGGCAGGGGAGATTTCAGCATAAGAACAATGACTTCTGCCATCACTTTTGTCTGGGAGAAAGCTGTTCCCTTCCCCCCAGTTCTTGCTCTGTATCAGACAATTTAGTCCCTTCCCATATGTACCTGGATCCTTCCAAGCTGCTGTCCCAATGCTGAAGCTCAGAGGGAGTGAGTTGAAGTAAGTCCATGTGTTGGAATAACTGGGACTCCAGCAGCCTCTGTGTTACTCAGACACAATTCCTACTGGCTTTTACAGCCCGAAGTTATAGGGACTTCTCTTCCCAATACTGGAATCCTGGGCTAAGGGGTCTGGTGTGGGGCTGGTGCCCCTTGCTCCTCATGTAGACCTCCACAACCAATTAAAAAAAAAGCACCATACATGGACCAGCTCATTCTGGATGTGCTTTGGGAGAAGATTCTCTGCAAGCCAAGGCTGGCTGCCACTAGTATCAGGATGTGGGTTGATTAGCAAGAAGTTGAGGGCATGCCAAGATCAGCTGCTTGTTTGTTTGGGGTTTGTAGGCCTTTCAGAGATTTTCAGGAAGTTCATAGCTGAGGCCATCAGCTTGTGAGCAGCAGTTGCTGAAAGAGGTTCTGGCCTATGTGTGAGTTGTAAAGTGCCAGTTCTCAGATATCAACAGGATGGAGTAAATTTGATAGAAACTCAGATTTTGTGCCTGTAGGCTGGGTTTGGGTAGGGCTTAACAAAGGACCTATAGTACTTGCCTGTTGGCTCTGTGGGGGTAAGGCTCAACAAAAAAACAATGGTGCCTACCAACATTTTAGAGCTGCCCCTCCAGTCCTCATCCTAAATCCAAACATTTCAGTTTATTATTTTATGTCTCTAGTGCTTTTCATGTTGCTGCCCCAAAATGGAGCTCAAAGAAAGTAAGTCTCTGTATAGGGCTTTTAAAGGAAATGTCTGGGACTCCAGCAACCCTGCATCTCACCCAGATAGAAACCCCTCTGATTTCTATGGTCAGATGTTGTGAGGACTCCTCTTCCAGGCACTGGGGAAACTGGTATGGATCTGAGACCCTTTGCTCCTCATAGGGGACCTCAACAGCCAAGATATCCCTCCCAATTCTTAACTGTCACACATAGGTGTGGGACCACTCTGTTTCACATCTCTACCCTTCCTACCTGTCTATATGTAGCTTCTTCTTTATATCCTTAGTCATAGGAGTTTTGTTTAGCTAGTCTGCAGCTGACTCTCAAGGGTGGTTGTTATATAATTTAGTTGTAATTTTGATGTAGTTGGTGGGAAGAGGCAAGCACCATTTTTCTCATAATACTTTTAGTATCTTCAATATTGTTGAAAGGTTTCAATGTTTGGAGAATGTGTTCAGTAGTAGCTCTATTATCCCACTATCCTCCAGCTATGCCCCAGTCCTTTTTTCTAACCTTTTGATCAATCATTGTCACTATAGTTATTTGTCAATCTCCTTGGGAACTCCAGTCCACTGACATCCCTCTCCTTTTTCCAATATATCAAATTTCTCCTTTTGGATTCCACGTTCCTTTATTTCAACAAAATTCCTATCAATTATCCTAAACTTCCCTTGACATACTGGCACTTCCTTATCACAATTTGGCTAAACCCCAACCCTAAATGAAACCAACTGTATACTTTTTCCTGAACCTCCAAGCCTATAAAAGAAAAATCATACACCAGACAAATTGTTGTCAGTATATAGTCACCATCATCAACCAGATATAGCTTCTTAACACAATAATCCTGCTACATTTCTCAATTCACTTGCTTTCTGCACTCTGTAATGAAAACTTCAAACCCCCTTAGTCTCTTCAAATCTCTGGTTCTTTTACCTTTGGCCTTAGTTCCAAAAGACAACTTTGATTCCTCTCAGAGTAAATACAGTCATTCATACAGGACCTCATTTAATTGTCTAGTACAAAATCTACCACCTACCAACTGCTGCATCAACTGTCAATTTTCTCTCTTGTCATTTCAGAAGATGTACTTTCTCTTACCCAACACCAGTTTCTCTAACTATCCTCTCCAGAATTGTGTTTTGTTATTTCATCCTCTTGTCTCTCATGTATATTATTTAACTTCTCCCACTTATTTTAATCCTTCCCATCCATTATAAATCATGTTCAGTTCGTGTCCATCTACACCTATAAAATAAACAAGCAAAACCAGAAAACAAAAGGGATAAGCAGTCTAGGTCATGGTCTTTTTAAACAGCTCTCATTGAACTGCGTTATTCTCTCTGTAGAGTACATATTTTAATTCCAGTATTTATTCATTAATACAGATATTTTACTCACATATGTTCTCCCAACAGTATGTAAGTCACATGACTGGTGATGCTGTGTATATTTTTGCTTACCATGGTATCTCCACGTGCCTACCTAGCTCCACAGCTCCTAGATCAGAGTTGACATTAAATAATAGTTACTTTTGTTGAGAGGTTATGCATAAGGAATTACATTGTATATTACTACATAAAACTCAATTCTTTATTTTTAGTCATTATCACTTATGTCTTGACTAAGTTTCTTTCCTCCTGCGAAGTTCAGTCTAATGGTTCTCAAATTTGGTCAAAAGGCCCCTGGGTGTCACAAGACCTTTTCAGAGGATCTGTGATGCCAAGACAATATTCATAATATAAAGACTTTTTTAAAAAATATATTTTATTGATTTCTTACAGAGAGAAAGGGAGAGGGATAGAGAGTTAGAAACATCGATGAGAGAGAGACATCGATCAGCCGTCTCCCACAACCAGGATACATGTCCTTGATTGGAATCGAACCCAGGACCTTTCAGTCTGCAGGCCGATGCTCTATCCACTGAGCCAAACCGGTTTCGGCATAATATAAAGACTTTTCTTTTAAACCTTGTGTTGATACCAGCACTTAGGATCAATGGTGGGTAAACTGCTAGAACTTAGCAAGAATCAAGGCTGTGGCAACAAACCATAAAGATAATCATTGAATTGTTCACTAATACATACACACATACACACACACACACAAAAGTTAAAGCCAATTTTATTTAAGAAGTAGAGGCCTGGTGCACAAAATTCATGCATGGGGAGAAAGGAGGTTGTCTCTCAGCCTGGCCTGCATCTTCTCCAATCTGGGACCCCTTGGGGGATGTCCAACTGACCAGCAGTCAGATATTCCTCTCACAATCTGGGATTGCTGGTTCCTAACCACTCACCTGCCTGCCTGTCTGTTTGATTGCCTCTAACTGCTTCTACCTGCCAGCCTGATTGCCCCCTAACCACTCCCCTGCCAGCCTGATTGATGTCTAACTGCTTCCCTGCTGTCCTGATTGCCCCCAACTGCCCTCCCCTACCAACCTATTCACCCCCAATTGCCCTCCCCTGCCAGCCTGATCTCCCCCAACAGCCCTCCCCTGACGGCCATCTTGTGGTGACCATTTTCTGGTGGCCATCTTGTGATGACATGGGGGCAGCCATCTTGTGGTGGCCATCTTGTGACAATGTGGGGGTGGCCATATTGTGGTGGCCATCTTGTGACTATGTGGGGGCGGCCATCTTGTGATGACATTGCACGATGCCATCTAGGCTTTTATTATATAGAATGTTCTTGATGAATCAGTATAAATTATTAATTTCATAAAACTCAACCCCAAGTACCTCTTTTTAATATTCTGTGTGATGAAATGGGATGTGTTCATAAAGTATTTGTACTGCAGTTGAAGGAAGTTTGTCTTGAGGAAAGCAATTGTGTGACTGAGTTGTGAGCTGAACTAGCTGCTTTTTTTTTCATGAGTCACCAGTTTTTTACTTCCAATGACTGATAGACAGGTTTGGTTTTCCGACTTGGGTATTTGATAGACATTGTCCCCAAAAATGAACAAAGCAAGCTTGTCTTATAAAGGTAAACAATTTACACTATTTATTGCTAAAATGATACAAGTCAAGCTTTTAATTGGAAGTAAGAATTATGGAAAACTTATCTGCCACCCTGAGCTGGACAGCTTCCCAGTACCCAAAGGTTTTCCTGATGAAATAAGTGGCAATATCAAGAAATGTCATTGTAAAAGTGTTTTATAATAATTATTTCAACATTTAGAATTGCTACATAACTCAGAGAACCGGTAACTTTTTTTTCAAATGAATAACTCGTGCCAGTACAAAATTATTCTTGGGTAAAGATTCATTCAACATTCACAGTAGAGCAATGGATTTCAAAGTAACAGGATGAAAAGTTCATTGATACAGTTTCAGATCCAACATTGCAGCAAATCATTTTAGAAAATATTTTTTTATTGATTTCAGAGAGGAAGGGAGAGGGAGAAAGAGATAGAAACATCAATAATGAAATTAATCAATCAGCTCTCTCCTGCATGACCTCTACTGAGGATTGAGCCCTCAAACTGGGCATGCACCCTGACCGGGAATTGAACCATTATCTCCTGGTTCATAGGTTGATGCTCAACCACTAGCCACACTGGCCGGACTGCAGCAAATCTTTAAGAAACTACCACTGGTTGAGTTTTGGTACAATATCAAAGACAAATATATGTACCTAGTGGCTGGTGTCCAGATTTGTGCACATTGAATGGAAATTAATTAAAAGAAATATTCCACCCACGGCTGAAGGTGGAAATTGCAGGGCCTTGTGAGGAATCAGGTTCCTTCCTCTCTGGTTCCTGGGTGCATCACCCAAGAACGACTGCTGCCAAGTCACTGCAGCTCCTGCATTGAGCATCTGCGCCCTAGTTGTCAGTGAGCATCGTACCTATTGGTCAGTCAGATGGTCAGATGGTTGCTTAGCCTTTTATATATATAGACTAGAGGTCAATGAACAAAGATTTGTGCAAGAATGGGTCTTCCTTCCCCTGGCTACCAGCACCACCTTTATTCCAGCCCGGAGCTGCCTTTCTGCCTTTCCTACGGCCTGAAGCCAACTTTCCACCTTCTCAAGTTGCCCAGAGGCCTGGTGTGGTTGGGAGTGGTTTGGAATGCCTGTGTTGTCGCCATGGCCCCGGCTGCTTGCCACCTGCATATACAAATTAACCCATCATCTTTGTTGGGTTAATTTGCGTACTCACTCCTGATTGGCTGGTGGGCATCGTGAATGACAATCAATTTGCATCTTACTCTTTTATTAGTGTAGATCATCTGAAAGGGCTAATAAAACACTCCCCTTTTTCCTAAATATGTATCTGCATATATTTTCCTCACCTATTTCAACCAAAACATATATTCCAACATATTGAATGTGGAAACATATGACAATCTTGCTGTCTTCTATTAAGCCAGACATTAAACAGATTTGCAAAAATGTAAAACAATGCCACTCATCTCACTAATGTTTTTTTGTTATGTTTTTATGAAAAAGTGTATTTACACTGACATGTAATATGTTATTGTTATTTTCATATGTTTTGATTCATTTTCATAAAAACATAAAAAGTATATTTATGTTAACATGTAATATATTATTATTACTTTTATATGTTTCTCTTGATTTAAGAGGGAGAGGAAGAGGGAGAGAGAGCCGAGATCGGTTTGGCTCAGTGGATAGAGCGTCGGCTTGCGGACTGAAAGGTCCCAGGTTTAATTCCGGTTGGGGGCATGTACCTTGCTTGTGAGCACATCTCCACTGTGGGTCGTGCAGGAGGCGGCTGGTCGATGTCTCTCTCTCATCGATGTTTCTGACTTTCTATCTCTCTCCCTTCCTCTCTGTAAAAAATCAATAAAATATATTTTAAAAAAAAGAGGGAGAGAGAAAGAGAGAAACATTGATCAGTTGCCTCCTGTACGTGCCCTGCCTGGGGACTGAACCTGCCACCTGGACTTGTGCCCTAACCAGGAATCAAACTAGAGTCCTTTCACTGCATAGGATGATGCTATACCAGCCAGGGCTTATTATGTTATTTTTAAAGTAAGTAATTAAATCTAAATTTTCTCATGTTAAATGAAAATTAAGATGGTATATTGTTAGATATAATCACATAAACCAAAGCTTTTGGAGGTTCTTGACAACTTTAAGGGTGTAAAAACATCCTGAGATTTAAAAAAAAATCTGAGCCGAAACCAGTTTGGCTCAGTGGATAGAGCGTCGGCCTGCGGACTGAAAGGTCCCAGGTTCGATTCCAGTCAAGGGCATGTACATTGGTTGTGAGCACATCCCCAGTAGGGGGCGTGCAGGAGGCAGCTGATCGATGTCTCTCTCTCATCGATGTTTCTGACTTTGCATCCCTCTCCCTTCCTCTCTGTGAAAAATCAATAAAATATATTAAAAAAAAAAAACTTTGAGAATTGCTGGTGTAGCCTGTGTTGTATATGTAACCTAGATTCTTTTAAGGATTGTAACCTTTTCTTATTTGGAATTTTTAGTGCTTACCTGGACCTAGGCAAATGAGTCATAGCTCACACCAGCTGACAGTTACTATTCATAGAAGATACAGTGGAGGTCGGAATCCAAGATGGCGGCATAGGTGAATACCTACACTGCTGCCTCGCACAACAATTTCAAAACTACAACTAAAAGACAGAACGGACATCATCCAGAACCACAGGAAAGCTGGCTGAGTGGAAGTTCTACAACTAGAAGGAAAGAGTGGGGCTCACAGAGACCCAGAGGAGCTGCAAAAAGCTGAGGTACGGAGACGTGCGCGCTGAGAGAGCGGGTGCCCAAGAACCTGGCTGGCTTTCTCTGGCGGGAGGGAAACGGAGACTCCCAACAGCATTGAACCCCTTATCTTACGACACTAAACCCCAGATCCAGCCGAAACTCATACAGGGGGAGTTTGGACTGTGAAAAGGGAGAAGTGCACGGAAATTTAGGGGAGCCGCAAAAGATCAAAGGCCTGGTGGCGGCGCGCACGGCGCTGCGCGGAGGACAGACTGCTGATTGTGCCGCTGGCTTTCACGAGTGGGCGGGAGACAGACCCTCCCAACTGTGCCACTTCTGAGTCTACTGGGCCCCTGTTTCGGGTGAAACCCTGGGGACCTAGGCTACTGTGGTCCTGGCGCGCAGGGGAGCTGGAAAGGCAGCGGTTAGAGGCACTGCGGGCTCGCGGGCACAAGGACCGCTCCAGCGATTACCCAGTCACGTGAGACTCAGGGACCGTGGAGAGCGGGGCTGACTGGAAGGCAAGGCAGTCCCTTAAACCCTGAGACTCACCCATCCCAAGCTCAACAGAGGCTTCTGCGGCTTTGCACGTCTGGCATTATAAGGCTGAATCCAACACAGAAGTTTCCCCGACATAGTGAAAATGCCAAGACAAGGGAAGGGATCACAAACAAAAGAAATGGAGGAAAAAAAATGACTGGATATAGAGTTCAAAACCACGCTTATAAGGTTTTTCAAGAATATGCTAGAAAAGATGGATAAATTTATCAAGACCCAAGAGGAGATGAAAAAGGACCAACTAGAAATGAAACATTCACTGACTGAAATAAAAAATATTATACAGAGTCCTAACAGCAGACTAGAGAAAGGCAAGAATCAAGTCAAAAATTTGAAATATAAAGAAGCAGAAAACACTCAACTGGAAAAGCAAGAAGAGAAAAGAATCCAAAAATGTGAAGATAATGTAAGGAGACTCTGGGACAGCTTCAAACGTACCAACATCAGAATTGTGGGAGTGCCAGAAGAGAGAGAGCAAGATACTGAAAACCTATTTAAAGAAATAATGACTGAAAACTTCCCACATCTGGTGAAAGAAATAGACTTACATGTACAGGAAGCACACAGAACCCCATATAAAAGGAATCCAAAGAGGACCACACCAAGACACATCATAATTAAAATACCAAGAGCAAAAGACAAAGGGAGAATATTAAAAGCAGCAAGAGAAAAACAGTTCATTATCTACAAGGGAGCACCCATACGACTGTCAGCTGATTTCTCAACAGAAACGATGCAGGCCAGACGGGAGTGGCAAGAAATATTCAACGTGATGAATAGCAAGAACCTACAACCAAGAATAATCTATCCAGCAAAGCTATCCTTCAGAATTGAAGGGCAGATAAAGAGCTTCACAGATAAGAAAAAGCTAAAGGAGT